>JAFFSR010000161.1:37500-236647 GCA_017163975.1 Anastatus disparis
TTACGTTATTTTATGTTATCGATCATTACCCCCCACGTCCCCCCCACGTCCCTCCCCGCGTCCCCCCCACAGGCCCCCCCCCACAGTCCCCCCCACAACCCCCTCACAATCCCTTCTCACAACCCCCCCACAATCCCCCCCCACAACTTTTTAGAACCATCAAATACTGCATAATATAGTTTTATATTTTTTTATTATATTTTATTTATGTATAATATTACATAAAAATATAAAAATTTTAATTTTTTTTTCGTTGAAAACTCGAAAGTAGTTGCATAAAATTACAATTTATAATATTTAAAATGAAAAACATGTGCCTCATCAGATATCTTATTACCATTTTTACATAGTTTATCTGAAATTAATAAATATAAATTTAAATTAATTCTATTACAATTCCTCAACACTATAATTAATTCATTTGTTGAAAACATAATGATTTTTAATAATTTATTCATATTATAAATATTTTATTGTATTAAAATAAAATAAGCATATAGTGTTGAGGATTCAGATTTCCACACCACCTTACATTATAAACCTTTAATAGTATTGATTTATACAACTTTTAAAATTAATTGATATTAATATTTATGTTTAAATTTATATAACTTTCAAGATTAATAACTATTTATATTTATTTATTGAATAGAAAAAGGTGTATAATATAGCGGTACCATTATTGGCGCGTTAGATTTTTTGATTAGTGGAAACCCTCGCCAGGAGCCCTAAAAACCACTTTTATATATTTTTTAATATATTTTATTTTATATTATATAAATATTGATATTAAAGAAAAATAAAATAATAAATAATATAAATTATTATAAGAAATTTAAAAAAATAAACTATTTCAAATAATATTAAAATTTTTTTAATAAGTTTATTATTAAATTAGATACATCATAATGTTTAAGTTTTAAAATTTCTAGGATTATTTATTTATAATTCCTTTTATTATTTTATTCCCTTTTTACATTATTTAAGATGTATCAAAATTTTAATAAACAATTTTTAAAATATCTTAATTATGTATTTTTTTATGTCGATTTAAAGAATCCAATCGTTGGAAACCTTTTCCACATTCACATATGTAACTATAAGAATTATTATGAATTTTTAAATGTCTCAAAAAATGATCATGTCGTAAAATGATTTTGTTACAAATGTAACATGTAAATTTTTGATTATTTTGGTTATGTAATTGTAAATGTCTTTTAATATGTTTTTTATCTTTTATTACTGTCCCACATATGGAAAGAACTTAAAGAAATTTTAAAAAATTTTCCTGAAGGAACAACTCCTAATGATATACTAAATATTACAGTAAGATTATTTTATGCAAAATTTAAAATGCTATTAAATGATATAATAAAAATGAAATTTTTGGTCCTGTAATAGCTTATGTATTTTCCATAGAATTTCAAAAAAGAGGATTACCTCATGCACATATCATTATCACATTACACCATAATCATAAAATATTTACTGTAGAATCTATTGATAAGTATATTTCAGCTGAAATACCATCATCGGAAAATATATATTTACAAAAATTAGTAATTAAACATATGTTACACGGACCACATACTAGCAAATCTCCATGTTATGATGAAAATAAAAATATATGTAAAAAAATTTTCCAAAACCATTTACTGAATGTACTAAAATTGAAGAAAATAAATATCCACAATACAAACGACGAAATAATATTTCTGATAATTATATCTACAATTTTAAAAATAACAAAAAAATTATAAAAGTTGATAATTCAATGGTAATTCCTTACAATAGTTTTTTATTAGCAAAATATGCTGCTCATATTAATACTGAACTTTGTATATCAATACAAAGTATTAAATATATTTACGACTATATTTATAAAGGAGTAGATAAAGCATATTGCAAAATAAAAGAAAATAAAATAAAAGAAAATGAAGAAGAAGTATATGATGAAATAACACAATATATAGATGGTAGATACTTAAGTCCAATGGAAGCAGCATGGAGATTACAAGAATTACCATTATGTGGCAGAAGTCATTCTGTAATAAGATTAAGTATTCATACAGAAAATCAACAAAAAATAATTTTTAATGAAAATGATATAGATTCAGCATTAAATAAATACGAAACAACGTTAACCGCATGGTTTACTTTGAATAAAAAAGATGATTTTGCTAAAAAAATTAAATATGTTAACATACCACAATATTATATTTTCAATTCTAACACAAAATCTTGGATAAAACGATCAAAAAATAGAAAAAACATAGCTATTGGTAGATTAAATGTAGTATCTCCTAAAGATAGTGAACGTTTTTTTTTAAAATTAATATTAAATAGAATAAAAGGTGCAACATCTTATACAGATTTACGAACTCACGAAAATATTACTTATAATACTTATAAAGAAACAGCTTTAGCAATGAATTTAATTGAGCACGAAAATGAAATTTATTATATATTTTGAAGAAGCATGTCAAGTTATGTTACCAATACAACTACGTAAATTTTTTGCATGTTTTTTACTATGTGAAAATATTCAAGGTAAAATTATTTGGAACAAATATAAAAATTTTTACAGAAGATTTTAAAGATAATAAAGAAAATAAAGCTATATCACATATTAATCAAATATTAAATTTAGAAGATATGTCATGTGAAAATTTTGGTTTACCAGAACCAAATAAAACATACATTGAAGAAAATGAAGAAATTAATGATGAAATTATAAATTTTAGTAAAAAAAATTTGATAAAATGTATAAACAATTAAATAATGATTAAAAACAAATTTTTGAAAAAATAATAAATAATAAACAAAAAATATTTTTCATAGATGGACCAGGAGGTTCCGGAAAAACTTTCTTATACAAAACATTAATATATTATTATATAAGCATTAAAAAAAATTTTTATCGATGGCTTGGACCGGAATAGCTTCAATTTTATTACTTAAAGGTTTAACAAGTCACAGAACTTTTAGATTACCATTGAATTTAAATAACATTGAAAGCGCATTTTTAAAATTTAATTCAGATAAAAAAAAATTAAGAGAAACAGATATAATTATATGGGATGAAGCATCTATGATTCCTAAAAAAGCTTTAGAAATCGTAGACAAAACTTTAAAAGATGTTTGTCATAATGATAAAAGTTTTGGTGGAAAAATAATTATTTTAGGTGGAGATTTTCGACAAATTCTACCAGTATTAAAATATGGAAGAAGAAATACTATAATTGAAGAGACTATAAAATATTTAAATCTTTGGCCCTTATTTCATATTTTTAAATTAAAAAAAAACATAAGATCTAATAATGACAGTTTCTCTTCATTTTTATTAAATATAGGAGAAGGAAACATTAATCCATTTATTATTCCAGAAGAATGGAAAACTAATGACGTCTGTGCCAAAATTTATAAAAACATTAACGAAAATTATTGTTTTTCAAAAAATGTCATTTTGAGTTCACATAATGAAGATGTAAATATTTTAAATAACAGAATTTTAAAATTAATTAAGAATGAAACAAAAACTTATTATAGCATTGACTATGCAACATACAAAGGTGTAGATCAAACGGATGATAATATTCATTTGAATTATCCAATAGAAATGTTAAATAACATAAGAGAAGGATTACCTCCACACGAACTGAAATTAAAAGTAAATACCATAATTATGTTAATTCGAAATTTAAGTATAAAAATGGATTATGTAATGGAACGCGATTAAAAATAACTAAATTATTCAAATATAACATAGAAGCACAAATAATTACTGGAGAAAATAAAGGAAATAAAGTTTTTATACCACGTATTACATTAAACACTAATGAATCATCATCTTTACCATTTATTTTATATAGAAAACAATTTCCTGTTATATTAGCTTTTGCTATAACAATTAATAAATCTCAAGGCCAAAGTTTCGAAAATATAGGAATATTCATCAAAAAACCTTTATTTTCTCACGGGCAATTATATGTTGCTCTTTCACGTTGTAAAAATGTAAATAAAATATATATTCAAAATGAATCGGAAAACAAAGATATTATACCTAACATAGTTTGGAAAGAAATATTAGAAAAATAATTTTATTATAATTTAACAAAAATTTAATGTTATTTAAATAAATTTTTTATAAATTATTTTATTAATTAAACTTTATTTTTTTTCAGGTTATATTTATATTAATTATAAACATTAAAAATTTTTAATAATATATAAATAAAAAAACATAATGGAATGGAATTCAATTAATGATGTTGAAATTGACAATGTTAATGATCAACAAATGATTGAATGGGATCCAATAGAAGGTCATTATGTTGAAATTAACAATGTCAATGATCAACAATTGATGGAAAATTTAAATGATCAAATTGAAGAACATTTAAATTTCCAAGAAGAATATGAATATTATTTAGAAAGTCTAGATAATAATAGTTCAATAAGCAATACAATAATTTCTAAATTAAATAATATTATTAATTCGTATATAGAGGAAAATAATGAACAATTTGAATTTAAAAATTGGAATGAAGTACCAGAGTATTATAAATATTATGCGAATGAAATTATAAAATATAAAATAAATATAAGCGAACCAATAGCAGAATATTACTTTAATCAAAGTCATGAAATTTATTCTAATTATTTATTAAGATTAGCTAACATTATTAATAAAATATGAAAAATTAAAATAAATCATAAATATTTAAATATATAATAATAAATTTAAAAAAAATTTTTAAATTATTAATATTATTAAAAACAAAAAAAATTAGAATATTTAAAAATTAACTAAAATATTTAAAAGTTATGATTATTTAAAATTTATAAAACGAAATTTTAATAAATAAATAATTTAACTAATAACAACAATAAATAAAAAATTCATATTCATAACTTTTATACAGGTAAATATAGTATAAGTAAGTATAAAATAATTTAAAATTATTTTATTTATTTATTTGTTATATAAATAACTAAATTTTAAATAAAATATGATATAATGATCATGTAATAATTTCATTTACAATATCATAATAAATTTATAAATTTTAGTATGAATTTTTGATATATCTCATAAAATGTTTAAAATGAGAAAAAAGATATAAAAAAGGAATTATAACAAAATAATCCTATAAATCTTATAAAACTCAAAATCATTACGATATATCAAATAATATACTAAATTATCAACAAAATTTTCAATATATTTTAAACTAATGATCATTAATATCATAACAATAATAACACTATTTTTAAGTTATACTACATATAATTAAATATATTATAAATATTTAAAATAAAATATATTTTATAAGACTAAGTGGTTTTTAGGGCTACTGGCGAGGGTTTCCACTAATCAAAAAAATCTAACGCGCCATCAAGGTACCTCTCTATGTTACACACCTTTTTTAAAACTTCATATATTATATAATTATATAAACAAAAAAATTTTACAAATTTATTCAAAATTAATATTGATTTAAAAATAAATATTTATAAGTTATATTGATAAAGGTTTGAAATGTAAGGTGGTGTGGAAAGCCGAACCTCAACACTATATATCTCTTCTTTTTTTATAAAAATAAAAAAATAATGAATTAATAATAATTATATATATCTCTTCTTTTTGAAATATAATGAACAAAATAGTGTTGAGGTATTTTTATATAAAGTAACATAAATAATTAATATTAATAGAAATAGTAAAAATATTTATTTAGAGTTTAGATAAAAATTATATTATATAATAAATTAAATAATATTACATTATATAATATAATATTAATAATAAATGTTTAATATATAATTATATTTATAGCATAACTGGGGGTTGACGAGCAGCGCGAACAGGGGTACCCCTAGTATATATATATATATATATATATATATATATATATATATATATATATATATATATATATATATATTTGTAAGACCTTGCTCTCGTATGCATGTATGTATGTATGTTTGTATTTATGTATGTATGTATGTATGCATGTATGTACGTATGTATGTATGTATGTATGTATGTAAGTATGTATGTATGTATGTATGTATGTATGTATGTATGTATGTATGTAAGTGAGTATGTATGTATGTACGTATGTATGTTGGTAAGTATGTATATATATATGTACGTACGTATGCATGTATGTATGTATGTTTGTATGTATGTATGTATGTATGTATGCATGTATGTATGTATGTATGTATGTATGTATGTATGTACGTATGTACGTATGTATGTAGGTAAGTATGTTTGCAGGTAAGTATGTATGTATGTCTGTATGTATGTCTGTATGTATGTATGCATGTGTGTATGTATGTATTTATGTAAGTAAGTATGTATGTATGTACGTATGTATGTTGGTAAGTATGTATGTATGTATGTACGTACGTATGCATGTATGGATGTATGTTTGTATGTATGTACGTATGTATGTACGTATGTACGTATGTATGTATGTACGTATGTACGTATGTATGTAGGTAAGTATGTATGCAGGTAAGTATGTATGTATGTATGTATGTACGTATGTATGTACGTATGTACGTATGTACGGATGTATGTATGTCTGTATGTTTGTATGTATGTATGTATGCATATAAGTATGGATGCAGGTAAGTATGTATGTATGTATGTATGTCTGTATGTCTGTATGTACGTATGTATGTACGTATGTATGTGTGTATGTATGTATGTATGTATGTATGTACGTATGTATGTATGTATGTATGTATGTAAGTATGTATGTATGTATGTATGTATGTATGTATGTATGTATGTATGTATGTAAGTAAGTATGAATGTATGAACGTATGTATGTTGGTAAGTATGTATGTATGTATGTACGTACGTATGCATGTATGTATGTATGTTTGTCTGTATGTATGTATGTATGTACGTATGTACGTATGTATATAGGTAAGTATGTTTGCAGGTAAGTATGTATGTATGTCTGTATGTCCGTATGTATGTATGCATGTATGTATGTATGTATGTATGTATGTATGTATGTACGTATGTATGTATGTACGGATGTATGTATGTATGTATGTTTGTATGTATGTATGCATGTAAGTATGTATGCAGGTAAGTATGTATGTATGTATGTCTGTATGTATGTATGTATGTATGTATGTATGTACGTATGTATGTATGTACGTATGTATGTATGTATGTATGTTTGTATGTATGTATGTATGTATGTATGTATGTATGTATGTATGTATGTATGTATGTATGTATGTATGAGTGTATGTACGTATGTAGGTAAGTATGTATGCAGGTAAGTATGTATGTATGGATGTATGTATGTACGTATGTATGTGTGTATGTATATATGTATGTATGTATGTAGGTATGTTGGTATGTATGTATGTATGTATGTATGTATGTATGTATGTATGTATGTAAGTGAGTATGTATGTATGTACGTATGTATGTTGGTAAGTATGTATATATATATGTACGTACGTATGCATGTATGTATGTATGTTTGTATGTATGTATGTATGTATGTATGTATGTATGTATGTATGTACGTATGCACGTATGTATGTATGTATGTATGTATGTACGTATGTATGTATATATGTATGTGCGTATGTCTGTATGTACGTATGTACGTATGTATGTATGTACGTATGTATGTATTTATGTATGTATGTATGTCCATGTATATATATTGATATATATATATATATATATATATATATATATATATATATATATATATATATATATGACCAACTTAAAAAAATAGAAAAGATTTTGAAAGATTTCGATGAATACTATTGATTTATGTCAGGCGTATCGCCGTTTTTCATTAAAAAATATAATAAGTTTACATATTAAAAAGAATTTTTTTTGATTTTTTCCTTTTGCTTTCTCATAGAGAAAGCATTGTATCGGTAAAAAAAATTTTTTTCTATTTTTTCATTAATTTGTACATATTTGAACTCGGTGAGTCGAAAAAAGTGGCTTCCAGAAAATGTCTGTATGTATGTGTGTGTGTGTGTGTGTGTGTGTGTGTGTGTGTGTGGATGTATGAATTCAGTTAGTAAACTGTATCTCGAGAACTGCTCGATGGATTTGCTTCTAATTTTGCATGGAATTTAGTTTTGTGATTAACTTGCTGGGAAGCTATTGATAATTTGGTTCTTCCAGCTTAGTTTTCATTTTAAAGTTTTAAAAAAAAAAAAAAAAAATTTTTTCGTTTTTTGGTTTTTTTTTTGTTTACTACTCGATGAATTTGCTTCAAAATTTGCATGGAATTCATTTCTGATTGCGCGGATAAAATAAATTTTTAAAAACTGATTTTCTTAGCTCAGTTTTAATTTTAGAGCATTTTGAAATTTTTGAAAAAAATGTTTCCATTTATTAAGCCAATAAAATCTTAAAAACTACTCGATAGATTTACTTCAAATTTTCCATACAATTCAATTTTTTGATGAACTGGTGCGGAAGCTATTGGAAATTGGTTTTCTTAGTGCAGTTTTTTTTTTAGAATCATTTTAAGAATTTTTAAAAAATTTCGATTTTTCATTTTTTTTGTATTTTACGTTAACTTCTCGAAGAATTTGTTCGAAAATTTGTATGGAACTTTATTTCGACTCCCAAAATTATTAAAAATTTTGTAAACTAATTTTCTTAGCGCACTTTTAATTTTAGAGCATTTTTAAAATTTTTTAAAAAATTTTTATTTTTAATTTTTTTTTATTTTACGAAAACCTTTCGATTGATTTGCTCCAAAATTTGTATGCAATTAATTCGCTACTATCCGAAGAAAACAAGCTTTGGAATACTAATTTTCTCAGCGCAGTTTTAATTTTAGAGCACTTCGAAAAGTTTCTAAAAAATTTTTATTTTTCATTTATTTTCTTTTTTGCGTTAACCATACTATAAATTTTCTCCAAAATTTTCATACAATTAATTCGATATTGTCTGAAAAAAATAAGCTTTTGGAAACTAATTTTCTTAGTGTGGTTACAATTTTAGAGAATTTTAAAGATTTAAAAAAAAATATCGATTCTTCTTTTCTTATTTTTTTTTCATTCTACGTAAAGTACTCGATAGATTTGTTCTAAAAATTACAGGGAAATTATTCGCGACTGCCAAAAGAAGGGAAATTTTCAAAAATTGATTTTCATAGTGTAGTTTTAATTTTAGAGCATTTTTAAAATTTTAAAAAAGAAATTTTGAAAAGAAAATGTTATTTATTTAACCAGTTAGATCTCGAAAATTACTCTATGGATTTGCTTCAAATTTTGTATACCATTTATGTTTTTGTATAACTAGGCGGGAAGCTATAGAAAATTTGTATTCATAGTGTATTTTTTTTATTATAGAGCCATTTTAAGAATTTGAAAAAATTTTCGATTTTTAATTTTTTTTTTGTATTTTACGTAAGATAATTGATGAGTTTGCTTTGAGTTTCCATGGGAATAATTTGCATCTGCCAAAAGAAGGATAACTTTTATAAACCGATCTTTTTAGCGTAGTTTTCTTTTTAGAAAATTAAAAAAATTTTCTTAAAAAATTTTCATATTTCAGTATTTTTCCATTTTACGTAAAGTACTTGATAGAATTACTCTAAAATTTGTATACAAGTTATTTGCTACTGTCCTTATAAACCAAGTTTTAAATAAATAATTTTATTAGCGTAGCTTTTTGATCACTTCTTTTGTTTTCTGAGTTACTCTTGAAAATTTATAATAGTACTACTGAATTTAATTACCGTTACTAAAATTGACTACTTGGATTTACCAAGCTTAGTCGTGATAAAAAAATATCCACAAGATAACAAAAATAATAAATTCAAACCTATGTATAAGGCTAGCTAAAGTCAACAAAATTAAACACTTTAAAAGCTAACATTTAACTCAAACAAAATGTTGAAAAGGCAATCAACTAGCATATATATTCAAAATTTATAAAGTACAAAATGAATAAATATTAATGATGGACAATTTTTTTATATTAAAATCACATTTAAATAAATATAAAAAAATAATGAAACTCAAAGAGCTCTATGAGAAAGCATTCCGCCAAAGCACTTGGCAGCGTTTTTATTAATCATTTGTAACTTTTTGGGAAATGAATCCTGAAAAAGGCCGATATAAATATATATATATAATTGTAAGACCTTGCTCTCGGCCTGCTCTTAGCCCACCTTCATTTCCCTTTTGCTTAGCCCTCCTCAAATTATATTATTATTATTACTCTTAATAGCAATTTTTAACCTTCTAACAGCTTGGTTGACGCCATATGGCGTCATTCCACGATCGGCCAACATATACTATTACTAAAGAAACATTTATATGGAAAATTTCGAGAAAGTTACACTTTTATAGTGGAAAAAATGCTGGCTGTCAGAAGGTTAATGGTTGCGAGTAGTTATAGGTGCACCCGTTACCGTCAAAAGAAACCCCTTTAACTACCACCCCAACGATTATAGAAGCGTGGTGGCATAACGGATAGAGCTCTTGCCTTCAAGGCTGTGGGCACGGATTCGAATCCTGGCCAGGCACCTCTGACTTTTTTTCGAAAGAAAATTAGTGTATGTGCTACCAATATCGCGACTCTTATAAAATCCGACCTCATTGAGTATTGGTTGATTGCTGGTCACTAAAGTGGCTGACCATCCATCGCTAGTCAAAGTTTTCGGTATGCTGGGTCTGACAGTCTAGCCTCATGTAATGTGTTAAACGGGTACCGAGCTGGACTCCCTTGACTTCGCCATATAAAAAAGGTTAATCATATAGTGGACAACATCCTTTATATATTAATCTTTTAAAAAAAAAAAAAAAACACTCTAAAGATTATTGATTAATAGGTCAACAACCTTTAAGGAGGGAGTTTGGAAATTCGTTAAATCAACACTATGACACCCTCAAAAATAAATCATTATAAAATTTTTTAATTTTAAAATTATTTTTTCACGTTTTTAAGATATAAAATACAGATTAAAATTAAATATAAAACACACGCACGTACACAAATTTAAAATAAAAAATTTATTATATATATATTACGCTTGAATTTGCGCACATACGCACACACTCACATACGTACGCCATATCGTTACAATATATCTTTTAAAATACTTATATTTTAAATTAAAAATTTTATTTGACACACTTTTCATTTAAGGGGAGACACAAGTAAAACACAAAAAAATGAGGTTTTTTAGTTTTAACTTTTGATCCGTAGCACCTACAATGTTATCCATGCATAACGTTGTTCAAAATCATCTAAAGAATCCATAAAAAAATTTTCAGCTCGAAATATTAAAAACTGTGGGACTAGTTCCATTTTAACGCTTCCTTACTTATCACTGAATCGAGCAGTCGTTAAAATGGAACTCGTCCCACAGTTTTTAATATTTTGAGCTGAAAATTTTTTCATAGATTCTTTAGATGATTTTGAATAACATAACACATGGATAACATTGTAGGTGCTACGGATCAAAAGTTGAAACTAAAAAACCTCATTTTTTTCGTGTTTTACTTGTGTCTTCCCTTAAACACACAGACGAACAATTTAAAAAAGTTTCCACAAAATGAATTCAAAATACGCACACACACACAATTTTTAGATCCTGATTTAAATTCTAAATATTAATAAATTTAAAATAATATTAATATTTTTAAAACATAACCCATACATTTTTACTCTTTACATTTTATATGCATAATAATATTCATATATATGGGACATTTCACACCGACTGGAAGAGCGAAAAAATTTAAATTTCTGAAACTCTGAGAATATATTTTGTTTGTTACCCAAAATATGTGAAAAAAATTTCAAGGATTTAAATTGAAAGTATCAAGAGCTATAAATCCTTGAAATTTGAACATTTTTCAAAATTTTTGGAAAAGTCCCAATTTTACTATTTTTTTTCTGAAAATCCTGATGCTTTAGAGAGAAATTCATAAAAATACTTCTTGTTGTAAATTAAGAGAAGAGTTAGCATAATTCTATACAGACCTGCATTTTAAAGTTTTTTATTTGTTTTTATATGTATTACATAGTAATTGAAATGTCTCATTGTTTGCCAATTCAGAAATTGCTTGTCGAGGGCTTGTTTTCTTCAATTTTACATAAATTTTAAAATAAATTCTTGATCATGCAAGTCAGAGCCATAGATAAGGAGTTATGACAGTTTAAAATATATATTTTCATATCAAACAAACATTTTTATTATGAGAATTATATAATTAGAAGAATCACACACTAGAGAGCTGTTGATAAGGAATGACCGTGGCCCCAAGTCCATGATCATAAAAAGTATAATTCCCACTCCGAAGACTCTTTAGATTGTAAAATATTTCTCAAGATCGCACGGTAAAATTTTTAATTTGACACTTTTCCCTCGTAGAAAAGATTCGAACTTCAGTTTTAAGAGTCATATTCTAGAGTAAAGTTAAAATCATCACCATTAAATTCGATATTTTTAATTTCTAAATCTCATTTTTATAATAAAAGTTGAAAATTAAGATTCAAATTACAAATTCAAGACGCTAAAATTGAAATTAGAGAAAACACATGATACTGCAATCTCTAGAAAAAGTTTTTATTTTATCACTAACTCGAGTGTACAGTGCTGATTTTCCTAAATAACCCTAACGTAGTGTAAGAAAAGAATTTAATAAAAGAAGACCTAAGGCTGCTGATTTTGTAAAATTACAAAATTTATATCAGCGGCTTACAGGAAGAACGTACAAGTCTTTGCAATAAATTTAATTTGCATATTTAGTTGAAAACAATAATGATCTAAATTCAAAACAATACATGTAATAAAGCTTATACATTTAATCAAATTTAATTTTAAAAATCTATCAACTATAGGTTATTAACGATTTTAAAATGATAAAAAGTATCAGGAGAGTAGAAGGCAAAAGAAAGTAGAACATTAAGTTAGATAGACAGTAGAGTTCCTACACACACATATATGTATATATATATATATATATATATATATATATATTCATTCTTTAAAAAATTACCACAACTAATAATTTTAATAATATAAAAAAAAAAAAGATAAACCCACTTTTTTTATTTTTTATTTTTTTTTTTTTTGTTTTTTTTTTTTTTTTTTTTTTTTTTATCTTTTTCTTTTATTTTTTTTTTTTTATTTTTTTTTTTTTTTTTTTTTTTTTTTTTTTTTATTTTTTTTTCTTTTTTTTTATTTATTTTTTTTTTTTATTTTATTTTTTTTTTTTTTTTTTTTTTTATTTTTTTTTTTTTTTTTTTTTTTTTAATTTATTTTAACTTTTTTTTTTTATTCTTTTTTTTAATTTACACTCTTTTTTTTTTTTTTTTTTTTTTTTTTATATAACCTGATATTTTTATATTTTATTTTTTTTTTTTTTTTTTCCTCAAATTTTAATACCATTTTTTCTTATAAAATATTATTACTTTTTTTTTAATCTTTTTTTAACCTTTAAATTACTTCTTTTTTTTTTCTTCTTTTTTTTATTCTTTTTATTTTACATTTCTTTTCTCTATTTTTGAAAAATTTTTCCTTTTTTCTTATATTTTCTTCTCCTTTTTTATCCTCTTTTTTTTAATATTTTTCTCTTATTATTTTCTTTTTTTTTATTTTTTCGAATACTAAAACCTTTTCCACTTTTTTCTACTCTACTTTAACTCTCTTCTTTTCTCTTTTTTTATTATTTTTCTTTATTTTTACTTTTTTTTTTTTTTTATCACCTCTTCCTCTTATTTTTTTTTTTTTTTTTTTTTTTTCTTTTTTTTTATTTTTCTTTTACTTTTTTTTTTTTTTTTTTTTTTATTTTTTTTTCTTTTTTTTTTTTTTTTTAATTTTTTCCCTCTATAACACACACAACAAAATAAATATATATATATATATATATATATACATCAAAGTCATAAATAAATGTACACACACACACACACACTCACATACACACACAGACACACACATACACACATATATATATATATATATATATATATATATTTACAAACAATTGTAAATTTAACAAGTCCTTTGCATATTAAACAGAATACGGGTTACGATGTCATAAATGTGTATATAATGGGTAAGTACATTACTTATTTAATGTTTTTATATATATATATATATATATATATATATATATATATATATATATATATATATATATATATATATATATATATATATATTATAACGGTATTCTACCGTGTTTGAATCTTGCGCACTCAGCTATAAAAATAGAATAAACGCTTGGTCATATATCTCGTCTAAGACGAGTAAAGAAGTGCGTATCTTGACGAACAGCACGCGAGAGAGAAGCTCGCTGGCCGTGTGGCGCTGGAGAACGTTTCCGGCGGTTCACTAGCGTACATCTCAGCTCATATATTCCAGTCTTGTGAGAGAGACATCTTCTTCCAGTCTATGAGCACGCATCTAGTCGTTATTGATCGTCGGCGTGGACCTGGGAAATAGTTTTTATATTGAGAAAGGAGATAACGTCTACGTTGGAGACGACCAGCACACAGGGTTATTCGATCTTTTTGGCTGCTGTCGGTAAGCTCCAGCGGCCAGGGGGCTTATTCAGTAATACCGTAACGTCTAACGCCAAGCTTAACGCAGACGCGCGCATGCGTAGTAATCATTTTTAAGCAAATGCTATCGAATATCGCGAACGTTATCAGAGATCATGTTCACGCAACGACGAAAATCTTCTAAACTGAAGTGCGAAGTCGATTTTATCGACAAATTTTACAACCAACTTGAAGCTTGGTTGTAAATTGTACGTTAAAATGTTAAACGTTATATTATGCATGACATATGTATATACATTGATAGAAAAGATTTCTCGAAGCAAAAGAATTACTTCGATTTGATGTGATCATTTAAATGGAAAAATAATTTCTTAGATAACTAGATGTTTTAATTAATTTCTTGCTTCACAGATTTTGAGTTATATCCAAGAGGATTGAGATATCTTTTCTATTAGCGGATGTATATACCTATATATATAAATAAGGCAAACATTATTTTATTATTTTTTACATTAGTGATTACATGATAAATTGTGTATAATTTTAAATTCAATTGGATCTGCAGGTTTTAAAGTGACTTGTATGTACTTCAATAAAAACGAACAAAAAAAAATAATATAAATATTGTTTTAAATAAACTTATCTTATCACCAATAAAAAAAACGTTTTTTAATAAAATTATATATTAATTTAAATTTACATTTTATATTCTATATCAACAACTATAGTTTTTCAATTAAATTGTTAATTTTGCGGCAGATCTTAAAAATATTGATTTTCAAAATTTCATCTTTCAAAATGAAATTGTTGGCTTGAATAATGTTGAGTTAAAAAAATATATAATAGAAACATAAATACAGATTTATTTCTAATATGAATGTTAGATGTTGTGTGTTTTAAGACAAATACTAATAAGATTCATTTTTTCTCTGTATTGGAATTTAAAATGAATGGATCATGACATTTTTTCTAATTATTATTTTGGATATCTAATTATTAACTTATAAAATTAAACAAGTTATAAAATATTACTTGTTTTCATTATGTCCCAATCAACTGTCCATTTTAAATCCTGATACTGAATGTGTGGAGAACACAAGATCTAATATAAATCTACAAAAAGACTAGTAATATTGTAATTAATTTGCGTATAAATATGTCAAATAATTTTAAAAAATAATTTTTTTTTGTAATGATGTTAATTTTGATGTAATAATTATTTAGAATTATTTTAATTTGGAATATTTATGTTGTAAATGTTTGTTGTAAAAAATTAATACAAACATTTTTTCATATGTGCTTATCGATTACTTAAATCGAGTACTTAACGCTTTTCGACGTTGAAACGTTAAGTCAAGCATTATCGTTAAAAAGTTAGTGAATAACCCCCCAGGTTACTTCGGTTTGCGTTGCGTCGGCCAATGCCCAAAGGTATTCGCTGTACGTATTGTTATAGAAGCTTCTACGCGTAATCGTAAATTTTTTCATATCTCTTGTCAACTGGAGTTTCTTTCCTCGAAGAAACTTTAGTATTAAAAGTGCGCGCGTTAATTCTAATATTGTAAAATAGCTTAGTTCGCATCGCGTCCTTTCCTATAATTATCATTATTAACTTTGATCTTTATTGTACCACTTAAATCTAAATTCGCTCTTCTGCATTCAATTTTTTATCTTTAATAAATTCACGTTAAGTTTAAAACCTGTATCCTTTGCTTACCTCGACGCACAGTGGTGCCAAATGATAAAAAAACCATCACGGCTTAGCTTCCCCTGGTTTTTCACGCTAATGGCATTATTCAAAGTAAAAATGAAAGGTTTCTATTCATAGAATATGAAACAAAGTCCCAGAAACATGGCCAAAATCCCCTTATAGTAGACTTTCTCCCCCAGTGTATAATGTAACATTACGCACATTATCCATAAGAAGGTAATCTATAAGAAAATATATGTGGGTTGATAAACTCATAAAATACATATATTAGCTATAAACACACACATATTCATGGACACAAAAAAGATATATATATACATATATACAATATATATATATATATATATATATATATATATATATATATATATATATATATATATATATATATATATATAATGAGTTAACGTGAAGTGTTGCATATATATACATATATATGGGACATTTCACGTCAACTCACCTAAAAAAAAAAATAGAATTCGTTGAAAATCTGTGAAAATGTTCTATTTGATACCCAAAATATACAAAAAAACCGGGTAAGCAGTCGTGGGACTGGCTGAAAGAAGCTATGCTTCCACTATATGTATAGAAACTATAGAGTGTGGCATTTGCATATATTATAATTATTTATTTCATTGAAATTAGTCATTTTTCATTGGATGTATTGATTTGTTTTCTAAATAGTAGCAATGAAATTTATTAATATTGATATAAAACATATATTTGGGTAAATGCAAGATGGATATTATAGGTAGCGACTCTTTCGCTTTCTCTCATTTGCTTATATAGTAATTTAACACGCAAAAATACCTTAATGTACACATATTTATAAACAAAGCAAGGACAGAAGAAAGAATAAAATAACAATGGGAAATGTATTATCAAAAAATATATTTCCATTATAAAATTAGAAATACAAATGCATATTTAACATAAATGTAATATTTTATTAATAATAATGAAAAAAATAAAGAGAGCATATTATTTCTATAAGGGATATCGTACATACATATTGTATATTCCATTTTATTTATTTCGATATACACATCTCCAAATGTAAATATATATTTTAGAATGTATATTCATAGTCAATCTATAAATTCTGATCGCTACAGAAACGTTCTCGCGTTTCGAGCACGCACATATGGTCAACACGCGGACCAGACTAACTGAGATAAACTATGGTTAAATCGCGTCTAAACTGTCGATGTCGATTTTGAAAGGTCCTACCTTCTAAATGTAACCGAGTAAAGTTGTCAACCGATAAGAAAATATTTAAATGTTTTTTTTCATCGTTAGAGATTGGCTTAAGAGCAGGCCGGATTCGCTGTCCTTGTCTAATTGAGATTTTTTTTATCTACTTAAGTATCAAACAGTGTATCTGCGAATTGAAGGTTAAGCGCAATAGATATTATTATTACGAATATTTATGCACAAGAAGAAAAACATCTATCGCTTTGTTTTTGAGAAAAGTAAGTAATGCGAAAATATTATAAACATAAACTTTTACTTTGACGTTACTTACTTTTCTCAAAAACTAAGCGGTAGATTTTTTTTTTCTTGTGCATAGATGTTCATAATAACAATATCTATTGCGCTCAACCTTTAATTTGAAGATACACCAATTAATACTTGAGTAAATAACAAACAACTCGATTGTTACTCGGTAGGTATCAGGTTCTACTCCGGCCTGCCGTTAAGAAAGCAACTCTTTTCCAAGAGTTTTCATTCTTGTGAAAAGTTAGTCAGTCATTATTGAGATTTCATCTTGTCCACATAAAATTTAAGCACTTTAATCTAAGCCGTGTAGACTTGCACTTATATTACCTAACTCAATTGATATTCATACTATATTTTGTTGCAACTGATTTCATCTATTATTGAATATTTCATAATAAAACATATTTTTTCTAACATTATTTAAAAATCATAATAATATTGAAGACATATGGCTGATTCCATTCAGATTCATGCAGACCGTCACTGATCGAATTTTTTTTTTCTTCTAAGTAATAAAAATACCTTCTATTATCTATATGGAGATAAAATTAACCTCGTAGAACGCTCGAAATTTTTTTTTTTTTACTACAGCAATTTTAGTGTTGGATGTAAAAACGAAAATTCAAAAATTGAAAATGAACCTCTACTTTTAAATGACTATAGCTCCGTCAATTTTTAACCCTTTGGGCGTTTTTTTAACGAAAATTTGCGGAATTCCGTCTCATTTTAAATGCAATCTTGATTTTTGTAATACAATTGGATCTCACTGAGTTATTTACGAAAAACCGAAAAAAGCGATTTTTTTCAAACACGACTTTCTCGAAAACTATATATATTTTTTTTTTATTTTTATATAATTTTATACATAAAAAATACTAACTTTTAGCTAAACTACCTATACCGTTACAAGCGCCTTTACCATGACCCGTTGCAGAAAAAAGCCATTTTCTGTTTACTTTTGAGTTTTGAAGCTCATAGAATTGATATCTATTTTTAAAATGACTGGCAGCTCCATCGGAAATAGTTATGATTTCATCAAGATCTTGCGCAATATGTTTTTGTTTTTAGTTGTCGATAGTTAAATTTATAGCCATCAGGGTATGAGACAAATCATGTTTAATATCGTCAGAGATGGTGACTTAACTGAGTGTTTTATCATTTCCAAAATAGCATACTGACGTAAATATTGATATTTGGTTTTGTAACGTTTGGCCTTTTTGCCTCGAATAGATCTTGATATCGTAGGCGTCAGACTTTTAGAGGGCGCTGCAGATGTTGATTCTCGGAGGCCAAAGTTCAAACTTACATACTAAACTAACCTAACCTTATTGAATTAATAAAATTAATAATAAGAAAAATAATAAAGAAATAAATTAAAAGAATGAAATATGAATAATCAAAAAAAAATAATAATATTAATTAAAAGAATTAATCATAAATAAATGGTACAAAGCTAATCTATCCTTACGTACTAAGTGATAACGATAAGGAGAGGAAGCAGGATGGGTACTGCGGACTGGTGATTAAGTTTAAACACGATACTTTTGGGTTTAGACTTAAACTATCTTTTTCTTTTATATTTATTAATAAAAATAAAAAGAATAACAAAATAATTACAACGCCGATTAAATAATGCTGGATAGCAAAAATAAAAATTATTATTGTGTAATAACGTTTCGCACGTTGAAAAAGAAAAGAAAAATATTTAGTTGTCTTCTTGACCGCTAGGTGGCGCTATTCGTATTTATCGGCTGTAACAGATAAAGCAAAAGAAAAAGAAATACAACGGTTAATTATATAATAATATAGACTCGGCGGATAAATTTGCGATCTACTTTATCGGCGGAGTTCGGCGCGATCGGTAACGGAGCCAGGTAAGGTAATACAGGAGAGCTAGGATGGTAACCCTCTAAACCATAACTGGAGAAGAGGGGGGAGGCTCTTGGTCGAAGACCAACGGAGGACTCTACCCCGACCAGCGATGGTGGAGGTAGTAACTAGGAGTCAGTGTCGGGCAATCCCACCCTTACATAGTTTAAGATAGGAGTATAGGAAAGGACAACTCCCACTGTGCCGAGCAATCCCACTCTTACACAGAGGAAGGGGAGAGAGTCTCACCGCTGGCTCAGTGGCTCGCTTATATATGCTACGGAGCTCGCTATTCCCGTTGCGAGAGTAGCGCGTCGTAGCGGCTGAGCGCAAGTACTAAGTCTAGCGCGATTTTTGGATCGTCGCAGTTTTTACTCCAATGATAGCTTCGAATTTCATTTTGGAGCAGAACTGTCCAATTTTCTGCAAAATCGACATGAATAACTAATGGAAAGTCATTATTCTTCGCTAAAAGTTTAACCTCTTTAATTGCTATACGTTGAATTTCTTTGACCAATTTATGAGCACTTACAGTGAGAGCGCGCTCTCTTAACTCTATTAAGAAATTTTCAATTGTGCTAGTTTCATTCAGTAAATTTGATTTTTCCCAAACTATAAATTATTTCTTCATATGAATCTTCTTCTGTCAAAAAAATTACTTGTAAATCAGGAGAATCTCCAATGGGACATTCTTTACATTCTTTTAGTACACATTTCATATCATCTTTTGAACAAAAAAGTGAAAAACATGTTTTCAATTCGAAATCTGCAATGTCTTGTTTATTCTCTTTTTTATAATTATTCAAAGCATCCAACACAAATTTAAAATTCTCGCAGTAAACGCAAAGACACGAATCAGTAGGTAGATGTGATATAACCCACTTTGGTCTTAAAGCGTCGAATGTTGATTTACCAATTTTTGTTTTCATTTCAGGATTTTCGTCTTTAAATAATTGATATATTTCTTTTATACTTCGCGTGAAAAAGCGTTTGACTTTTTTAGTTTTTATACCATCTTCTTTGATAGATACTGTGTCGCTTTTATTTGCACTTTGACGAGAACAATTAAAATCATCGTTCAGATAATAATCCTTTACTTTCATTAAAATTTCACTATCCGAAGAATGGCCGCAATAGTTCTCAGACTGCTTGTAAATTTTTTTATTATTTACCAATGATCGTGCTTGATCAATCGTATAAATAGTTACATTTGGTAAAACTGATAATAAATAATCTTTGGAAATATCACTTGGTATAATACTCAACAATCGCACTTTCTCAAGAAAATTTGAACAATTATCTAATGCAATTTTAATATTCTCAACCCATTTAACATTTGTTTTACATTCATTATTTTCATTCCATGCGGGCAAATCCGTTATATCGTAGACTTTCATCATTTTACTTGCTATTTGTGAATCAAATGCATCGTTCATTTGTTTTATTTTTCGGAGAGCATAAGATTTTCGCATCTTGATATTGATACTTTGAGGCATTTTAATTGGTGAAATGTTTAATTTCAAATTACTTGAAGTCTCGTTGAGCTGTTCTACCACAGCCTCACTATGAATAAAATCTTCCAAAGATTGTTGACTACTTGAAGTCGATGAAATAGGCGCATTTTCCACTACATCTAATAATATTTTGTAACACGAAGGGCATACTTTATCTTCTCTAGAGAAAGAAGTATTTGGATACAAGCGCTTTAAAGACTCCGTTAGATCACCTCATTCTCTAAGCGGACTTTTGGAGCAATCATAAACAACTTTTTTGTGCCTTTCTTTTAAATCCTTGAACTTTATTTTAACCATCAGTGATGCCATTATTGATATTCTGTTCAATAACAGATCGAAAAAAATAATTTTTCTTATACATCTTTATTTTTTATCTTCCTTTTCTTATATTTTTAAACGCGTCAAGTCGTTAATGAGAATGCAAAGAACAAATCATTGCCACCTAGTGATGACATGCGTCAACTCCCTACAAAATTAATTCAAATTCTAAGCGCGAAATTCGAACTAATAAAAAAATTATATTCTCCAACAAAAAAAATTTTTATTATAATAATGTACCATAAAAAGAGGATAAATAATTATGTATTCTTTCATCAAAATAACTTTTTTTTTTTAATAAAAAATTTATATCTTTAGATTTTAATCTTCAACGAAAATTGCGTTTCCACAATGTAAATATCATATTTATTTGAAGTTGCAGCATTTTTTTTTAAACTTCAAATCGTCATAACTTTGGTTCTAATTGATCAAAATATTCGATCCGGGGTTTATTTTAAACATTATTGTTAATATTTTTGATATATTAAATAAAAGCATAAAAATAGTTGTAAGAACACGTAAAGTTGGAAAAATAGTACGATGCGCCATGGTATCAATGTTTTAAAATCGAAAATATAAAAAAAACGTTTTAAAATCTGTTGGAAAAAAAAATAAAGCAAAATCGCATATTTTCACCTGCTCTAAAAGTAAGTATTTTCTATGTATAAAATCATATAAAAATTAAAAAAAAAAAAAAATATAGTTTTTGAGAAAATCGTGTTTGAAAAAAATCGCTTTTTTTGGTTTTTCGTAAATAACTCAGTAAGATCAAATTCTATTACAAAAATAGAGATCACATTTAAAACTAGACAGAATTTCGCACATTTTCGTTAAAAGAAGGCCCAAAAAGGTTCAAAATTGACGGAGCTATAGTAATTTAAAAGTAGAGGTTCATTTTCAATTTTTGAATTTTCGTTTTTACATCCAACACTAAAACTGCTGTAGTAAGAAAAAAAAATTTTTTTAGCGTTATACGAGGTAAATTTTATCTTCATATACATGATAGAAGGTATTTTTATTACTTAAAAGGAAGAAAAAATTCGATCAGTGACGGCCTGCATGAATCTGAATGGAATCAGCCATATAATTCTGACGCCCCAAAGCGCCCTGTTTTTTTCCCTTTTTTATTTTTTATAATTTGTATTTTCATTTAATTTTATTTTCTTATTTTTTCATTATTATTTGTTATATTTTTTAATATTTAATTATTTAAAAAATTTTCGTCATTTTAATTTTAATTCATTATTATTATTTATTCAATTATTTATTTTCAAACTAATTATTTCTTTTAAGAGGAGGTCACGTATCTCTGTCCTTTTCTAATCAAAGAAATGATTTTTTTACAAAAACTAATAAATTGATCAAAAAATGAAGAGAAAGCCGCATCGTGTATCAAAAAAAGCAATATTTTCTTTGATAACAAAAAATTAATTTTATTGCTTCGTTCTCAAGAAAACCTTGAAAAACCAAATTGTCCACCCTAACCTCTATGATTTAAGTTTTTCAAGGTTTTCTTGAAAACGAAGCAATAAAATTAATTCTTTCTTATCAAAGAAAATATTGCTTTTTTTATTACGAGATGCGGCTTTCTCTTCATTTTTTGCTAAAATTATTAGTTTCTGTAAAAAACTCAATTCTTTGATTAGAAAAGGACAGAGATACGTGACCTCCTCTTAAGTAATATATTTTTTTACTACGTTTTTATTAACTCGCTTTGGTGTCTGTCTGTCTGTCTGTCTGTCTGTCTGTCTGTTCGGTACGAATTTTGCAACCGATTGTAAACTAACTTCCTGATGAGCTAGAGACTTGAAATTTTAAATATAGCTCGGAACTGGATGACAATGCAATATTATAAAAAAAATATATATATCTACCGAACAATATATTAATATATTTAATCATATACGGAGATGTTGGCAAAATTGAAGATTTGAAGATTTTATATATAGATACACTTTTAACATAAGTGTCTAAACATCTTCGAAAATTTTAAAAATCTTCTTTTGATATATTAATATATTAATAAATTAATATATTAATATATCAAATATATTAATATATTAATATATCAAATATATTAATATTAATATATTAATATATCAAATATATTAATATATTAATATATTAATATATCAAATATATTAATATATTAATATATTCAATATTATATTTTTGCATGCATTGTTGGATAATATAATTAAATATATATTCCCACCGAAAAATATATTAATACAATTATATACGGAGATATTGGAAAAATTGAAATTTTGAAGATTTTATATATAGATATACTTTTAACATTAGTGTCTAACCATCTTCGAAAATTTTTAAAATTCTTTAACTTCTCATATTGCAATTAGACATAAATTACAGCATTTTGTATTGTACATATAAAATTTGAGACTGTATTTTATTCATTTTATGGTCTATCAATGCATAAAACAATAAATTTTGGTTGAATTTCTAATAGCGTCATTATCGTCAAAATGGCGGGAAACTCAGCATGCGATTACGTGTTCTCTAAAAAAAATAGATGAAACACGTTTTAGTCCCTTGATAACAATATATATGCTATATAATATGCACTGTTGGACAACACGATAAATAATATTAATAATAATAATAATAATACCAAAATGTATAAGATAATATCTAAATAAAAAAAAAATTTTCAATCTACCACGTTTTTTAATTGAACTAAAAAGTATAAAATAATATTAAAAACAAAAAAAAACTTTTAATGTACTACGTTTTATAATGAACTAAAAAGTATAAAATAATGTGTAATAAAATGAGAAATGAATACTGATTTGAAATAAAAAAAACGTGGGGCGCATACAATACATAATAATAAACATGCGCCCCACGTTTTTTTTATTTCAAATCAGTATTCATTTCTCATTTTATTACACATTATTTTATACTTTTTAGTTCATTATGAAAACGTAGTACATTAAAAAGTTTTTTTTTAGTTTTAATATTTTCTTTATTAAATCATTTTTTAATTTTATTTTATTATTTTATTAATAAATTATAAGCGCATTGAGGCATAGTAAGCGCGTGACCTATACACAAGGTTGTATATAGGTCAACGCACAGCTGGCTTACAGCGCGCGAGGCAACCTCACAGCGCGCTTACTATGTCTTAATATTTAAGCATATAAGAGCGAGCGAGACGGAGAAATAAAACTCCGAAACTTTGTAAAGCCTGTAAGCGCGCGCAACTTTAAAAGCTCCCCACCATTGTAAGAGAGATGGAGAGAAGCTCGGCGCGTATAAAAGCCCGAGTCTCGCTGACTCGCGTGCCTTATTCTTGAATCGACTCAGACCGGTAACAATTGGGATATACAAGCGCTTAGGCTTAACGCCCTTTGTTTATCTGAGTTGACATTTAATCAAGAACCAAATATAAATTTCTTGGCCGTAAAATATTTTTTCGCTTAGCAATTGGGACATACAAGCGCTTAAGCTTAACGCCCTTTGCTTTTTAAAGCGAAAAATTAAAATAAACTTAATAAACCAATAACAATTGGGACATATAAGCGCCTAAGCTTAACGCCCTTTGTTATCTAAGGTTTTGATTAAAAAGAAATTCGAATTGAGCTCTATTTAACTCTGGGGACATACAAGCGCCCTAGGCTTAACCCCCCAGGTTAATATTAAGAGCTTTCAAATAAAATAAATTGAGCTTCATCTTTAAAGAGCTTCTCTTTTCTCTCACCGGAGAGTTTCTTTTTTTTATTTTGCAATTACATACATATATTTTTGCTTCAAATAAAAGAATATTTAATACAACATATATTTCCTTTTATTATTAAAATTAAAAATAATAATACTAACAAAGGAAACGCCTAGCTTTATTGATAAGCTGGCGTTTCATTAACAAAATACTTAACAGCTACCCTCTAATCTGGCCTATTGCCCGAACGGAGCTTGTGTAGTTTGTTAAATAGGGACCTAGCAGCTACACTCCAATCCGGCCTACTGCCCGAATGGAGCTTTTGTAGTTTGCTAATAAAGTATTTAATAGCTACCCTCCAATCTGGCCCACTGCCCGAACGGAGCTTGCGTAGTTTATTAAATACGTTCAAGAAAATCATACAAGTCGCGTACATAAAATTAAAAATCTATCGCGTTTATGTTATACGCTAATTAATCTAGCATCGAATTTGGACCATAATTTATTTTTTTTTTAAAAGTAACTATTACCCACTTGGGTACGTTACAACTGGCGATCCTGCCAGGATCAGTTTTGTAAAATTTAAACGCAAAAAATATATACGTTTTAATATATACGTGATTAAAATGATACAAGATCTCGCGATAGATAGTTTCGTGCAGTCGCAAATTGCCGAGCTATTTGCACGTATCGGACGCGTTGAAGGCCTTGATGCCGATCGTTGGGATACGGTGTCTGTATCAACTGATAATGTAGAATTTTTACGCGAACAAAATATTAAGTTGACCGATACCGTGGATAAACAAGCGCGAGAAATCGAGAATTTAAAAAATACAAATAAAGCTTTATGCGAAGCCGTGAGACGTCTGGCGAATAAGAAAGAAAATATTTGTGTTCATTTAGGCATTTTTACGAGTGTCGCGAATAAAAACTTTGCTAATTATAAAGTAAAAAATGAAGAGCTTGATAATAAATTAAATGTGTTAACTGCTCAAATTGCGAAATTAACTTTGAATTAACTCATAACATGAAATATAAATCAAAAAATTTCTTTTTATGTTGAATAAAATAAGCTCGGGTCTTAAATAAATCAATACCATAAAAATTTAAAATTAATTAATTAAGTGAAAAAAAATCTTTTTATGATGTCGCACGCAAAGAAAATTCTTCGCGCACGTTACAAGGACATTCAAACGTCTTTGCGAGATGATAGTATATCTGAGGATAGTAAAAAGCATCTCGAGTGGCAAGCGGCAGTTTCTGAGGAATTTAAAACCTTAGACGAACGCCAAGATGCCCTAGACAAAAAGGTAATCGATCTAAATAAAACTGTAGATGAATTGCCTGAGAAATCCGCGTATAGATGCGATGAAAAATTCGATTCTTTAACTAATACGTTAAAAAAGGTTCAAGATGATATCGAAAAATTAAACAATAAAATTAATTCGCTTGAGAATAAAAACAAAGAAGTAACTAAAGAAAACGATAAATTAAAAGATACCTTAAACGGAATAATTAAACGTTTAGACGATAACGCCGATTTAACCGCGTTAAAGAAATATTGCTTGGAGCAAATTGATGATGCCGCGTCTAAAAGTGATAAAGACATTAAAAAACTCGAAAATAGAATTGAGAATATCACTCATATGACCCCTGACGGTACTAGTACACCAATTAATAAAGCGACTCGTAAAATAAACATCGATTTACTTAAATTCAAAGGGCTAGATACAGAAAGCCCGATGAAATTCTTGCACGAGTTAAATAAATACATAGAATTCGTTAAGCCCAATTTACACGAATTAATATGTATTATTTCACAGACTCTCGAGGACTCAGCGAAAAGCTGGTGGTTCCTTGAGCAAGATAAAGTTGAAGATTTCAACGATTTTGTAAATCGATTTAAACAGAGGTACTGGAATTCCAGTATTCAGCGCACCGCGAGGCGTAAAGTCGAGTTCGGTAGATATACACCCGGGGGAAAGTTAACACGCGTTGATTACGCGATTGAAATGTTCGGTTTAGCAAAAGAACTAGAAATTGACGAAACCGAGCAAGATTTCATCAATCGAATAACTGATCATTACGATCGAGTAGTGAGACACGCGATTATTGGCAGAAATGTCAAAGAAAAAGCTGAATTATTTAAAATCTTAGCTGATTTCGATGACGACGACAAAAAAGAAAAAGTTAAAGTCTTCTCTTTAAATAAACCGTCACTCAATCAAGAAACGGATAAAAAGCCAAGCGTATTCAATAAGCCCTGGCAATCCAAACACGTAAATACGTTGCAAGCTTCGGGAACGGAAAAAAATCCTAGTAAAAAGGAATCAACCGCGAATAAAGAAAAAGCTCACGTAGATTCGCGTAATAAAAATCAGAAGGATAATGATGTCATCGAGGATTTATTAAAAATTAATCCAAAAGAGACGCCAATTCCAAGTAAATGTACCATCTTGGGAAACGCAAAGTAGTTGCATCTCGTTTCTCGGGTAAAAAATTAAATTCATCGCGTGGTGCAACTAAATTAAATAAAAAACCTAAAACTAAGTTTAATCATAGTAAAAAATTTAATTAATTAAAAAGCCCCCATTATGATTTAACTAAATTAAATAATAAATTATCAGACGAAAACATAATTGCTTCGATTTTAAACGATCCTCGCGATGATTTATTATATGATATGAATCCGGAAGAATCAAACGCAAACGTCGTACACTGTCCGGAAATAACTATTGAAATAGAAAACGTTTTGACTAAAGTCTTGATAGATACCGGAAGTGAGATAACGTGCATTTCTGAAGAATATTATTATTTTAACTTAAATAAATTTAAAGACAAGCCGACTCTACCAATAAGCGGAAAAATAATTAAAGGTGCTACCAGAGCAAAATCCACGCGTCTAAAATTTCAAGTTCAATTAAAAGTAAAATTCGGTACTTTAGAAAAAAAACTAATATTTATTGTAGTTCCTAAACTTGTAAAACCATGCATTTTAGGCTACGACTCGCAAAAAGCTCTTAAAATGATAATAAACACGGTAACCGAAGAAATACTCTTTGAAATCAATGGTATCGATGGAATCATCGAGTACGCAGATGTAAAGTTCGATTCAAAAGAATTTACCTCTCTGTGTATACAAGAGTCTTATGAAGATTTGTTTGAAAATGAAGAAACTTCGAAGCTCTTAAAAAACTTTAATAATCAAATTAGTAATAAAAATTTTACTAACGATTATTACTCGTACGAGCTTTCCTTAAAGGAAATCGACGAAAAAATAAACTTATGTGTAAATCTAAATGATGCACAAAGAGAAAAATTAAAACAAACAATTATCGAGTTCAAAGAAGTATTCGTAAAACGGCCCGGTTTATTAACAAATTATAAATATAGATTACATTTAAAAGACGAGTCGCCGTTCTATTCTAAACCTTATCCGATTCCTTTAAATTATCGTGAAAAAGTAAAAACCGAAATAAATAAAATGCTAGAACTCGGAATAATACGCCGCTCTAATAGCCCTTATATTAATCCAATAGTTGTCGTAAAAAAGAAGGATGACTCTATCAGATTATGCTTAGATGCTCGTAAATTAAACGAGCGGTTAAACGACGATTATGAGGCTCCTCCGGGTATTGAAGAGGTTTTTCAAAGATGCATTAATAGCAAATGCATGACAAGCCTCGACCTTACCAACAGCTATTGGCAGATCGAGCTTGCAGAAGAAAGCAAGAAATTTACAGCTTTCAAATGCGATAATCACGTTTATGAATTTAACGTCGCAGCTTTCGGTATAAAGACAAGTAGTGCTGCTTTAATACGCGGTCTAGATGAAGCTATTTCTAGCTTAGATGATTTTTTATTAGTATTCGTTGATGATTTACTAATAAAATCAACAAATTTTGACGAACACTTACAGCACTTGAGAACGCTATTCCAGCGTTTACTCAAGCACAACTTGCGCTTAAATTTTAAAAAATCTAAATTTATAAGCGATCAAGTTGAGTTCCTCGGGCATATAATATCCGCTGAAGGATTAAGGCCCGATCCGAACAAAATAAGGTCAATAAAAAATTTTCGTAAACCGCGAAACATTAAAGAATTGCAAAGCTTTCTCGGTTTCGTAAATTTTTATACGAAATTTGTAAAGAATTTTTCTGAAAGTGCTAAGCCTTTAATAGATTTATTAAAAAAGGGCAAAAAATATGAATGGCTTGAAGAACACGACCAAGCATTCAGAAATGTAAAAAATCTATTCGATGAGAATATAATTTTAAAATTTGCAAATCCTAAGCGTCCTTATATCTTAACTACGGACGCGAGTGATTACGCTATATCCGGCGTACTTTCGCAAATTAACGATGACGACGAAGAACAAATAATTTGTTTCATAAGCCGTACGTTGAAAGGTAGTGAATGCTTTTATTTCACTACAGAAAAAGAGCTTTTAGCGATAGTATGGTCGCTAGAAAAACTAGATTCTTACTTGCGAGGAGCTTCAAAAATTATCGTGAGAACTGATCACGAAGCACTTGCATTTTTGCGTAGTAGCAAGTACAATAATGCTCGACTACGCAGGTGGATATTAGCAATTCAAGACTTTAATATTTATCCTGAGTATCTACCAGGAAAGAAAAATGCAGTCGCTGACTATTTAAGTCGTGTAGTTGACCCTGATTTTAAGAAAAATGACGCTGAAATAATAATAGCTGCGTTAAAGACGATGAAATTAAGTAAAGAATTAATAAATGATCTAAAAATTTTACGTGATTTGCAATTAAAAGATAATTACATCCTGAAAAAAATTGATAAAATTAAAACAAATGAAAGCTCTCAAAAACGTTTCATAATTGAAAATGATCTAATTTGTAAAAATACCCTTCATAGATTAAAAATCATATTACCGGAAATTGTCTTTAAAAAGCTCGTGTTGGAAATTCACGAACTTTACGGTCATGTAGGATCTAAAAAAGTTTACAAAATGATTCATGAGCACTTTTTTGCTTATAAAATGCGTTAAAAAGTGCGCTTATTCTTAAAAAACTGCGATACGTGTCAAAGAACTAAGCACTTAACTATTAAATACGAAGAGCTTTTTCAACCGATACTCGTAGAAAAGCCTAATGACTTACTTTCAATCGATTTTTACGGGCCTTTGCCGACGTCAACGGGGGGTGTAAAATTCATTTTATCGACTATAGACGTTTTTTCTAAATACGTGGTCTTGTATCCGTTAAAACGTGCAAATACAGTTACAGTAATTAAGAAAATTTTCAATGATTATATTGAAAAATACGGTAAACCGGAAGCTATAATAGCCGATCATGGTAGACAATTCGTATCCGATAAATGGACGAAAAAACTAAATAACGAAGGAATTCGACCGATTTTTTCGTCTATAAGACATCCGCAGAGCAACGTGGTAGAACGCGTGCATCGCGAACTTGGTCGTTTTTTCCGTACTTTTGTAGGTGACAAGCATACAAGTTGGATGAAATACGTTGATTTAATTCAACTAATCATCAACGAGACGCATCACGAAACAACGACATGTACGCCATTAGAGCTACATTTAAATAAAAAACCGATAAGGCTTTGGGAAAAATATCTAAAAATCCCAGAAGAAAAACAAGAAATATCTCAAGAAAAGAGAATCTCCTTGGCGCGAGATATCATGCAAGATAGCTTAAAAAAGCGTGCGATTAAGAAAAACTTAAATAAAAAACATTTTGTATTCCACGAAAATGATTTAGTGTTGATAAAAGAACAAAATCTATCGGATGCGATTGATAGAAAGATCGCAAAATTTTTTCACGTATATAGTGGTCCTTTTTTAGTAAAAGAAAAAATAGGAATTGATACGTATTTATTAATAGATACAAATTCATTAAAAGATCGTGGTAAATTTCATGTATCGAATTTAAAACCCTATTACGCGTGAAAAAATTTTGTGATATAAATTTAGTTTGTAAATAATTTATTTATAGCTTAAGTAAACGAATTTAAAAAATTATGGCGTGTAACACGTAAAATTACATGCGAAACGAAAGAAAAAAATTTTTTTGTTTATTTTTATAATACATTATTTACATTTATTTTATATTTACATTTTTACAATTATTTATTTGCGCACCTATGTTAATTACTACGACAAAAAATAAAAAAAAATTTTTTTTAAATAGAAGGTATGAAAAATATCATTAATTTTAAGAACGTGAATTTGGAAAAAACTAATTTGTTTAAAAAAGAAAAAATCTTTTTTATTTAAGAATATATTGAAATTCTTGGAAAAATATTTCTTTGTAAAGCGCTAATATTAATTTATTTAAGCTTGGCAACAGCGCGCAAGATTTCTAAAAACAAGAATTATCACAGTTAACGCGTGTATATGTAAATAGTTTAAAAGAAAACAGCTCGGTAACTAATGAATTTTTTAATTTAATTCAATAGAAAAAAATTATTCAATTACTGTTACGAAAAAGAATCAGTTTCTTACGTCGCGTTTAAATGTAATTAATTATTAAATTTAAATGAATATTAGAAAGGGACAGAGCACCTAGTACGATAGTTTGAAGCGCGCGCCGTGAAGACTTGTGGGCCCTATATACGATGCGCGCACATCAGAGTAGGGGAAAGCTTGACTGCCGCGACTTACAAACAGCAGCTTGCGCGCTCTTATCAGTCGCGCCAGTCAAGCCATAGCCAGTATCAAGCATGGACGCCTCCACGCAAACTGGCCTATATGGCACGTGCCATGCCACCACTCAGGCTACGGCATACCTGATAGAAAAAAATATTATTGACTGTACATGGGAGCCTCATCAACATCTCCCATGTCAGTCAATAAAACGGAGGTGCAATAAATTCATCTCCGTTACAAAAAGGAAACCTGCCAGGGGCAGGTTTTGTGAAACGCGTCTCGCCGGTGTATTCAAGCCGACGATGACGTCCCTGCTATTTTCGACGGCCGCGGAGATAGCGCTTCTTGAAGAGGAGCAGGAGAGGACAGGACGAGTCCGAGTCCTCACGGCCAGGATACCGTATCCTTTTCGGACACCTTCGCCGCCACCAACGCCAACACCTTCGCCACCACCAACGACAGTCGCTCCACGGATGAGGACTCCCACCGTGGAGGACTTCAAGATGTTAGCCGCCAAAAAGCGCCGGATGGCCGCCACCATCACCTAATATAACGGGGAAGAGTATGACCCGGGCCCATCGACATCGTGCGCAACCTACGTGCCGACGCCCATTAAAAGGCTTCGCACTGGGTCGTCCCTAGAGGACATTTTTCATGATATGGAGGAGTTGGGTGTTTCCTCCAACCAGGACGACATCCACCTCCTGAACATCGAGGATTTCGATTCATGGGTGAAGGCCCTCAGCCCATAGTGCCTTCGTTTTATTTAAAGAAAAACAGTGAATTTTTGTGTTTTGTGATTTTTTATTTTAAAAAGAAAAAGTGCGTATTTTTATTTAATTTTAAAAGATTTTTTTTTTCGTTTCATGTGATACTTTAGTTCTTTTTTGCGTTTAATTTATTTGTTAAAAAATATTAAAAAAAAAAAAAAAAAAAAGACAATTTTTGAGTTTGGTTTTAATTAAGAAAAAATAAACATTTTTTAGTTAAATTTATTGAATAAAAAGACTTTTTTGAGTTCTATTGTATGAAGATTTTTATTTTGTAAATAAGCAAATACTGTGATAATTTTTGTTTTTGTAAAATAAAAAATTTTGTGTTATCATCTTAAAAAAAATTTTTTATTTGGGGGGCAATCTGACGCCCCAAAGCGCCCTGTTTTTTCCTTTTTATTTTTTATAATTTGTATTTTCATTTAATTTTATTTTCTTATTTTTCATTATTATTTGTTATATTTTTTAATATTTAATTATTTAAAAAATTTTCGTCATTTTAATTTTAATTCATTATTATTATTTATTCAATTATTTATTTTCAAAGTAATTATTTCTTTTAAGTAATATATTTTTTTTCTTTATTAAATCATTTTTTAATTTTATTTTATTATTTTATTAATAAATTATAAGCGCATTCAGGCATAGTAAGCGCGTGACCTATATACAAGGTTGTATATAGGTCAACGCACAGCTGGCTTACAGCGCGCGAGGCAACCTCACAGCGCGCTTACTATGTCTTAATATTTAAGCATATAAGAGCGAGCGAGACGGAAAAATAAAACTCCGAAACTTTGTAAAGCCTGTAAGCGCGCGCAACTTTAAAAGCTCCCCACCATTGTAAGAGAGATGGAGAGAAGCTCGGCGCGTATAAAAGCCCGAGTCTCGCTGACTCGCGTGCCTTATTCTTGAATCGACTCAGACCGGTAACAATTGGGATATACAAGCGCTTAGGCTTAACGCCCTTTGTTTATCTGAGTTGACATTTAATCAAGAACCAAATATAAATTTCTTGGCCGTAAAATATTTTTTCGCTGAGCAATTGGGACATACAAGCGCTTAAGCTTAACGCCCTTTGTTTTTTAAAGCGAAAAATTAAAATAAACTTAATAAACCAATAACAATTGGGACATATAAGCGCCTAAGCTTAACGCCCTTTGTTATCTAAGGTTTTGATTAAAAGAAATTCGAATTGAGCTCTATTTAACTCTGGGGACATACAAGCGCCCTAGGCTTAACCCCCAGGTTAATATTAAGAGCTTTCAAATAAAATAAATTGAGCTTCATCTTTAAAGAGCTTCTCTTTTTCTCTCACCGGAGAGTTTTCTTTTTTTTTTATTTTGCAATTACATACATATATTTTTGCTTCAAATAAAAGAATATTTAATACAACATATATTTCCTTTTATTATTAAAATTAAAAATAATAATACTAACAAAGGAAACGCCTAGCTTTATTGATAAGCTGGCGTTTCATTAACAAAATACTTAACAGCTACCCTCTAATCTGGCCTATTGCCCGAACGGAGCTTGTGTAGTTTGTTAAATAGGGACCTAGCAGCTACACTCCAATCCGGCCTACTGCCCGAACGGAGCTTTTGTAGTTTGCTAATAAAGTATTTAATAGCTACCCTCCAATCTGGCCCACTGCCCGAACGGAGCTTGCGTAGTTTATTAAATACGTTCAAGAAAATCATACAAGTCGCGTACATAAAATTAAAAATCTATCGCGTTTATGTTATACGCTAATTAATCTAGCATCGAATTTGGACCATAATTTATTTTTTTTTTTAAAGTAACTATTACCCACTTGGGTACGTTACATAATGTTATTAAGAGGACGCTGTATCTCTCTATCCTTTTCTAATTAAAAAATGTAAATTTTTGGGAAATCTAGTTATTATTGATAGAAATTAAGGGTTGTCCGCTACTTGTTTAGTAAAAGTTAATATTTTCTCTGATGAGGACCAACTAATTTTATTGCTTTTTTTTCAAGTAAAGTTTGACATACTTAAATAACGTATTCTCTAGCCTTACTTAGGATTTTGTAAGTATGTCAAACTTTACTTGAAAAAAAAGCAACAAAATTAATTGGTCCTCATCAGAGAAAATATTACTTTTTACTAAACAAGTAGCGGACAACCTTTAATTTCTATCAACAATCACTAGATTTTCAAAAAACTTACATTTTTCAATTAGAAAAGGATAGAGAGATACAGCGTCCCCTTAAAAATTTAACACAAACAATTAAATCACATCAAGTTGTGGTTCGATAATATTCTTCAATAATGGTAGAGGAACAATTATAATGGTTGATTAGTACCTATCACATTGTGTAGTACCAATGAATATAGACGCTTATAGAAGCGTATTCTTAAATGGAAAATTTCTGCCAAAAATGAGTAGTTCTGTTACCCAGCCACTGAGAGGCACCACAAAATTCCAATGTATTTTTGTATCTATATATGTTTTGTGTATAGCACATTTTTAATATGTATAGATATACAAACAATGTTGAATTGTTACCCAGGTTTTTGGACGAAAAATTTAACTCAGAAGAATTCTCCTATAAACGTCTATCTTGTTTGGTAGTACTCATAGTAATAAAAATTAAATATTTTCAAATTAATTTCAAGTTCTGTGACTTAGCTTTTTGGTCCACTACTGAATCCTATATACTGTTTTATCTATGTAGGTACACTATATGTATAGATATCTCTTTGTTAAAATGTCCACTGAGCTGAATCAAAAGTACACTCTTAGGGACGTCTATATATATATTTAGGTAAATTTATCCATTTTTGAACGTACAAATAAACTCTAATGAAGTTTGAGTCAACAAGAGAATTCAGTAATAATTAAGTGATTCAAAATTAAGTTTATGAAAAAAATATTTTCATTTCAAATAAATAAATCTATTCTTATGATCGCGTATTGAAATACATCAATGCTTTTGAAAATCTCATTAAAAATATATCAACAAATGCTTGACTTTTTCAGATGATATATATATATATATATATATATATATATATATATATATCAGAGGATATATCCATCTACGGATATGACTCGATATCTTCTATTTACGAATTATTAGAAATATTTTTATTTAATATTTTTAACTAGGATGTTAAATATTTTCAACTGACCGCTCAGTGGTAGAGCTCTCTATTTCACGTGTACAGGGGTACACGGACTACACGTGTATTAAATAAATCCGTACTTAAGTACGTGTTTCAATGTGCGTGTATTTATTACACGAATAATTAAGTAAATACACGTGTCTTTTTAAATTATATAAATTTAATAAATAATCAATTAATAACTATTTGACAATTTAATAAACAATACAATAAATACATAGACAATAATATGACAGTTAACAGGAACACAACTATTGTTTTTGTGTTTTCATACAATCATTACATCATAATGTAATTAAATATATTTAAATTTTTTGTCGCATTTTTAATTGTCGACTTAATTTAATAAAGTATTATTAATTCATGTACACGCTTCTTTTTTACTAACATAAGACATAAAAAATAAATAAAACAATAATGAACAAACTATGAATAATAAATTAAGTAACAAACAACATAATAATAAACATAATAATATATAATAGAACATTGACATTCTAAATATTTACAAATCAGAAGAATTTCATGTTAATAATGCACGATTTTGATATAAGATAACTAACATGTCGACGTTTTCTTGAAGTAATGACGTTCTTTTCGATGTTACAATATTCCCAGTAGTCAAAAAACAACGTTCTGAACTGACGGAAGTCGCTGTAATACTTAAATATTTTTTTGCGAGTAGAGCAATCGATGGAAATTTTGGTTTTCTGGATTCCCACCACTCGTATGGGCTTAAATCAAATTTAAGTTGTGGTTCAGCTAGATAAGCTTCCCATTGGCTGTCCGTACTTTTATTTTCTGCACTTTTTTGTATAAGAATTCTAATGCACTCCTCTTAACAGATTCATGCTCCTCTGTAATATCTTCATCAATCCTATACAAACTAATTTATTTGTTTAAATGATTTCGTATCACTATTTTAAAATCATTATTTTCATGATCAAGATCTTTGTATCATGGATCTAATAAGAAAGCAATTTGTCTAGTGGATATGTAATCAATATCTGTGTTCCATTGCAGATGAAAACGTTCTATTATATTTTCAGAAAAATTTTTCTTAAAGGTCACAATAATATCGCAATCACTATCAAGAGGCAGCATATATTTATTCAATATCCTGCATAAAAGTGGTTGAACCATAGATATAGAAGCATCTTTACTACAGAGAACTTTTGTGAGCATCTGCAGAGGTTCAAGAACGTTTGAAATATTTTTCATTAATATCCATTCTGTTTCCGATATTTCCAACTTTTGAGCCATTGATGCAGTTGTAACCGTTCGATCTGCCAAAACATTCATAACTGGACTCCGATTTTTTGTAAGCCGTTCAAGCATCAAAAAGACAGAATTCCAACGAGTATTACATGACTGTAAAAGAGACAATACCGATAAACCTAACTGCTTCTGCTTTTCTTCCAAAGCATATTTTGCAACATTTGAATGTTTAAAATGGCTAACAGTTTTACTGGCTTTTGAAATTAAATTTCGTAGATCTTCAGAAGCAAGTGAATGATTATAGCTAACTGAAGACTATGCGCCGTGCAAGTAACATTATATTTTTCTTGAATTAGATCTACAGAGTGTACAGCGTTTACAACATTTCTTGCGTTATCAGTCACTACTGCCGTTAATTTTTCATTTAAACTCCAATCCTGAAAGATATTTTCCATCTTATTAGCAAGATTTTCTGCAGTATGACGCTCTTCTATTTCAGTTGTCTGTAGTGCGAAAGATCGAGAAATCCAATCATCATCTATTAAATGAGCTGTCATAGTCATATAAGATGCCTGTGCTACTGAAGACCAACAATCAGATGTACACGATACACTGGATGTTTATGTTATCTTGCCTTGTTTATGTTATCTTTTATTGTTATTTTCACATTTTCCTTGAGAGCATGCAAGCGCATTTTAATAGCCTCTTCTTTTATTGGCTTATAATTTGGTTCGACAACTGACATAAATTGAAGAAAACCTTCACTTGAAACGAAAGAAATTGGCATTTGGTTTAGAGCAATCATTTTGGCCAAGGCTTGATGTATTACTTCTGTTTTGGATTTAGAAAAATTTGAATTGTTTAAATTAGTCGCTTTCCTCTTTCGAATTCGGCGCTTTTTTTATTTTGATGCTTCTGATATATCTTCAGCATTTCGCGCATCATCATCAACTTCCATGTCATCGAACCTGCAAAAAATGATGCAAATAATTTTTTATAACATTATAATCATTAGCATTATTACTATTATGATAATTAGTATTATTATAATTATGTAAAAACAGAAGTAATAATTTTATCTTTCTAGTTTTATTTCATTTCATAGTATTTTATATTAAGTAATTTATTTTTATAAAATTAATTTAAAAATTAAGAAGAATAAAAGAGAAAAATTTTTAAATATTCTTAAATAAATCAAATTAGACAGAAAGAGTATATATTAATAATTATTTACAAAAGAAAAGAATTTAGTGTGATTCACAGTAAATATTTACTTATCATAATACAATTATTATTATTGTTTTTGTTAACACTTACTGTGCATAATATGTAGTTCATTAATAAAAGCAAAACAAAACCATTTCAATGATTGAAGAACATTTTAAAGAAAAATAATAAAAAATTTAAGCATTTACGTACTCAGTATTATTAGTAGTTTGTGACATATCGGCTGCATTATTGGTGACACCATGTACTCCACGTAAATATAGCATTAATGATCCCGTTGAACCACCGTGACAAGAAAATTCATTGCATACATCATCACTACACAAATCACAATAAGCAACATCCTCATTTCGATAAGCGTATTGCCATACCCAACTTTTTAGTTTGATTTTCGTATTGCTCATAGTGGAATATTATTTCTTAAATTTATTTTGCGACTTACAAGCAATGTATATCGGAAACTTAACCTTTTATTCTACTCTATACATTATTATACCATTAAAATATTTAATATAAATCTAATTATTGAAGCGTATCATTCTAAACATTACGTATAACTAGTATACTTGTTAATATGATTCTATTTCTTATACTTATTATAAATTTTAAAATAAATTATTTATTAATTTATTAAAATTTACTAAGCTAAAAATTTTTAAACAAATTTAAATTTATTAAAATTGTAATGATTACATAAAAAAAACCTTTTTCAAGTAAAAATATTAAAAAGAGATTAAAATAAAACTAAATTATTTTTAAGTTTTTTAATTACCCGTATACACGTGTGTAACGTGTAATTAGGCTATACACGGGTACCCGTGAAAAAAATATCGTGTACGGCAGCTACACGTGTCACGGATACCCCTGTATTTTAAAACACGTACAAAATCTAGAGCTCTACTCAGTAGTATTTAACTATATAATTTTGAAAATATTTTTTTAAATATTCTAGTGTATTATGAAAATGGTTTAAACAATGAAGTAAAAAGTCAAGCATTTGTTGATATATTTTTAATGAGATTTTCAAAAGCATTGATGTATTTCAATACGCGATCATAACAATAGATTTATTTATTTAAAATGAAAATATTTTTTTCATAAACTTAATTTTGAATCACTTTATTATTACTGAATTCTCTTGCTGACTCAAACTTCATTAGAGTTTATTTGTACGTTCAAAAATGGATGAATTTCTCGAATATATATATAGACGTCCCTAAGAGTGTACTTTTGATTCAGCTCTGTGGACATTTTAACAAAGAGATATCTATACATATAGTGTACCTATATAGATAAAACAGTATATAGGATTCAGTAGTGGACCAAAAAGCTAAGTCACAGAACTTGAAATTAATTTGAAAATATTTAATTTTTATTACTATGAGTACTACTAAACAAGATAGACGTTTATAGGAGAATTATTCTGGGTTAGATTTTTCGTCCGAAAACTTGGGTAACAATTCAACATTGTTTGTATATCTATACATATTAAAAATGTGCTATATACAAAACATATATAGATACAAAAATACATTGGAATTTTGTGGTGCCTCTCAGTGGCTGGGTAACAGAACTACTCATTTTTGGCAGAAATTTTCCATTTAAGAATACGCTTCTATAAGCGTCTATATTCATTGGTACTACACAATGTGATAGGTACTAATCAACCATTATAATTGTTCCTCTACCATTATTGAAGAATATTATCAAACCACAACTTGATGTGATTTAATTGTTTGTGTTAAATTTTTAATAACATTATGTCTTAAATATTATTATAATTTTTAAATAATGTTATAAAAAATATCTTTTATTATAAAAGATTCAATAATAGATGAAATCAGTTTTAACAAAATATAGTATGAATATCAATTGAGTTAAGTAATATAAGTGCAAGTCTACAAGGCTTAGATTAAAGTGCTTAAATTTTATGTGGACAAGATGAAATCTCAATAATGACTGACTAACTTTTCACAAGAATGAAAACTCTTGGAAAAGAGTTGCTTTCCTCTAACGATAAAAAAAAATATTCAAATATTTCCTTATCGGTTGACAACTTTACTCGGTTACAATTAGGAGGCAGGACCTTTCAAAATCGGCATTGACAGTTTAGACGCGATTTAATCATAGGTCATCTCAGTTTGTCTGGTCCGCGTGTTGACCATATGTGCGCGCTCAAAATGCGAGAACGTTTCTGTACCCCTTTTTTTATACGGGTTCACATTTAACAATAGAATCAGTTGGCTGAAGAAAATTTACATTAGCGTATAAAAAATTTGAAGAATTTATATCTTTATTTTGTCAAGACTAAAAATCTTTAAAATGAAAATTACCAGATGTACAAAAATAAGATTTAAAATGTAATTTTAGTTATTTATGGCATAAGAATAATATTTTTCTTTTCTTTAAATATGACAAAAAGGTTTACAAAATTTTATGTATTGAAAGAAACTATTATTTTAAAACAATATTACATTGATATATTTATCTCCTTCTTATTATTTTCTAAACTATTAAAGAACATATGAAAGTGTATTTCACGCTTGAACAATTATTTATTTGTAATATATATACATATATATATATATATATATATATATATATATATATATATATATATATTTTACATATGTATGTCTATATGTGAAAAAAACATATATGGACGCTTCAAGAAGTATACTTTTGATTCAGTATAAGAAAATTTTAATAAAGAGGTACATGTACATACATAATTTACATGGATATAGTAATATATAGAATTCAATGACGCACCAGAAAGCTAAATCACGAAACCTGACTCATTCATGGACCCCTTTTCTCAATTGAAAAGTACGCTGCTATAAGTGTTTACCTCCTTCGCACAGAAAATGATTTCAAAATTAATATTCTAATATGCTACAACTACTATTTCGGAAGAATTTGAGTTCATCTTTCGTTTGGAAAAAGATTCAAGTCTCTAGCTATTAATCCTAAAGAACAATAAGTGGCTAAAAATTTAGTAACTTTTTAGTGTATTCTTTAATAACCTGTAATTAGGAAAATATCAAGCGTTTGTAACTATAATTTTAGCTTATTACATATTTTCTTTTCTGCGAATGTATCTTCATCAATTTTTTTATGATGGTACGAATGACTCAACCTGTCATGATACCACCTAAATAGTCATTTCAAATGATTTTTGGAATAATTAGACCTATACTTTTTTTTAACATGCAATACAATTTGACTCCTCTTTTAAAACTCATGGAAATATTTTTAACTTGAAAAAACTACTTACGTGAATTTTTTAATCCAAGTCTAAGTGGTCAAACTCTTCATTATATGAGCTAAAAAGTCATTTTAGGTGAGATTTAGCATTATTTGACTTTCAATTCTAATTCTTCAACATGTACCGATACTTTTTTTTAATAAAAGAAGCTATTTCCATAAACATTTTGGTGTTGGTCAATATGATAGAACCCTAAAACTTTTAGATTTCGAGTTATAAAATCAACATATGTCAATTATGAGAAACTCTATAATTTGGCAATTATTTATTTTTCTAAATTAAGAACATTTCCTAAAAAAACCACATAAGAGACTATAGTGAAAAATGTTTCGTTATGGATAAAAATGGTCTAAATTTTCAAAAATTAGGGAAAAGTCCAAATTTGATGTTTTATAACTCCCTAAAAAGTTCTGAAAAAATATAAAGAAATTCAGGGTAATTAATAATATTAAGAAAAATGCGCAATAAAGTTTTTAGAGACGAAAAGTTTTTGACATTCGATTCCTAGGAGAACGGCTCACACACACACATATATATATATATCTGTGTCTGCGTCTATGAATATGTATGTGTTTGTAGCTAATATATGTATTTTACGAGTTTATAAACCCACAGATATTTTCTTATGGATAATGTGCGTAATGTTACATTATACACTTTGGGGGAGAGAGCCTATTATGAGGGGATTTTTGCCATGTCTCTGGGACTTAATTTCGTATTCTATGAATAGAAACCTTTTATTTCTACTTTGAATGATGCCATTAGCGTGAAAAACCAGGGGAAGCTAAGCCGCGATCGTTTTTTTTTTCATTTGGCACCACTGTGCGACGTGTTTACTTACATATAGGATTCTTATTGGTTATTCTGCTTTCGAATAAATACGTATGACTCTTTTTTTCTCTAATTCATTCTCTACAAAAACGACTGCTTCTTCATAACATTTAACTACATTATATCAACGAATATAGACGCTTATAGAAGCGTACTCTTAAATGGGAAATTTCTGCCAAAAATGAGTTACCCAGCGACTGAGGGCGCCACTAGATTCCATGTATTTTTATTTCTATATATATCAAATTTTTCATATATATAGATATACAAACAATGTTAAAGTGTTACCCAGCGTTTCGGACGAAAAATGTAACCCAGAAGAATCCTTCTATAAGCGTCTATCTTCTTTGATTATATTGATGCTTATCCAAGTTATCGTTTTGTCTTATAAACATTTTAACATCCCTAGGTACAGTTCCACTTCTAATAAATCGATAATTTTCTTCAATTACTACTTCATGCATCATTTTATAAGCTGCTGCATAAGGATTATTTCTCCTAATTAGAGAATCTGATGTATTCAATAATTCAATAGAACAATTTAGATCATTTTCTATGCGGCATTTATTTGCTTCTTCGTTATTAAATATGTATGATTGTCCATACTTTCTTGATTCATTTTCATTTGCATATAATGCATATGTATTATGGTATATTTGTTCACAAATACGTATAACTTGAGGATCTTTATTATATAATTTATCAAATGTTGCACCAAAACTAGCAAATGCTAAGGCGTTATTATATGATCTTATGCATTTTTTAAAATTATTACTCACCATAGAATTTCCCGTAAGTAATTTCTTTATTTCTTCAGGATATTCAGAATCTTCTTCTAATGTTATATTTCCTTGTTTCCAACATGATGTAAATTTCTTATTTTATAATTTTTTATGATATAATTTTCATTATTATTGGTCAATGTATCTTTAGCTATTTGGTAATAATTTATATAATTTTGATTTTCTTTTGTTTTGAATTTATCTTTGTTTTTTTCATAAGAGTCATTTGAACGTTCCAATATTTTTTATTTGTTTTTCAATTAATATTGTTTTCTATTTTTTAAAACCTTATGTTTATTATATTTATAATACTAATTGTCATATATGCGTCTATCATAGTCGTGATTTTGTTGATGTTAAATTCTTATCTTTGTTTGAGGATTCTTAATTGTTTTTTATGAATTCATTTTGTTAGAAATTTGACTTTTTTGTTGCAATATATTAATAATTTCTAATTTTTTGATTGCACCTCTTATAATTTTTTTTAATTTTTATCCCTCTTGAAATTATTTTCAAGTTTCGTAATTACATTAATGTTTTGAGAATCAATTTGATTTTCATGTTGCGTTATATTTAAATTTTTCAATTTCTCAATATAATTGATATTAGTATAATTGTTCTTTAATAATGGAAGCATGACAATTAAATTTGTCTTATACATAGTTAGCACAAGGACACAAATTATTAATAATTGCTGTTGCACACGCTATTGAAAAAATGCCACAATCAAAAGGATTAAGCTGGAATTGAACTTTTTCAAAACATATTTGTAAGTTTTCACGAATCGGAAATAGTTTATAAATGTAAATTTTTTGTTCATCATTTGATCCATTACTATTTAAACTATCATAAACATAAATTACATTTTGTGAATAATATATACGAATCCAATGACCAAAATGCTGATTTCCGGATAAAAGTATTTGTATGTAATCTTGATTTAATGGAACTGGATTAATATTTTCGGGCCTTTGTAAAAATATTGTAGGTTGCATTGAAAAATTTGTATGATTATTCAAAATTTGATTAAATTTTTTAATGTGTTTATCATTTAACATGCTCAATTGTTCAGCATATCCATCTTCACCTATTATAATTAATTTTTTTTCTTTGTTTGAATTCATTCTATGAAAATAATGAATTTATGTGTACTTCTGAATTGAAATTATTTAATATAAGAATATCAAATACTTTTGAAGAACTATGAAAAATCCTGAAATAAAAATTTTAAATGTTATTCATATGGATAGTTGAAAATTCTGATTGTTAATTATTCTTAAAATTTTAATAAATTACCACTTGTTAAATACATAAAAATATAAAAAACATAAATATCATAAAAACAAAGTTCAATGTTCATCATTGAACATTGTTCATTTGAAGTTTTAAACTTAAGTTTTTTTGTTAGTTCGTTCATTTTGTTTTGTTTATTTTTTTGTTCTTATATAAACATTTCTTCTAAAAACCGTTTTGCATAAAATTTAATAATTATAGAATTAAATAATGATAAAACACCTGACCAAAATCATTTCTTCTCTGAAATTTCTTTTTGATTTTAATCCATACAAGATTAATTTACCTCGCTCCTAACGTCGCTCGATCAAATCATCATATATCATATTAATATGTATAAATTAGTCAATTTTAAAGTAATAAAAAATTGCCTTTATTTATAAATTTTTATATTGCAGTTTTTTTTTAAATTTAGTTTTTATATATTTGAAAAAAAGGATTAATAGTTCCAATATGCATCAAAATTGTTTAAATACAAATCATATCATCATGATAAATTAAAAATTTGTTTTACTCAATTTTATCTAAATTAATGAAAAAATATGATAGGAATTCATTTTTTTTAATCATGTATTTCAGACAGAGGAACTAATATGAAAAAACAAAGACGTAGGAACGGAGAAGTAGAGAAGACATGTAGACGAAGACGGAGAGAGAGAGACAATAAGACAGAGAGACGAAAACAGAGAGTCATGAACGGAAAGACGAAAACGGAGAGACGGAGACAAAGAGACATAGACAGAGGAGCGGAAAGACGGAAACGGAGAGGCAGAGACAAAGAAACAAAGATGAAAAAAGGAGTCGCAGGAGCGGAGACAGTGAGATGCAGATAGAGAGACGGAGACAGAGAGACGGAGTGACGGAGATGTAGAGGCATATGTTCTGTATATGTATGTGCATAAGTGTATATGTGTATGTGTGTATGTGCTTATGTGTATGAGTGTATGTGTTTATCTTACATGTATATGTCAAAATGTACATAGTAATATATATATATATATATATATATATATATATATATATATATATATATATATATATATATATATATATATATATATATATATATATATACACATGAACGTGTATGTGTGTATATGTATGTGTATATGTATGTATGCATGTCAATGTGCATATGTAAAGGAGCAAGTATGTGAGTATATATATATATATATATATATATATATATATATGTATATGAAACATTTCACGCCAACTGATAGAGCAAAAAAATAAAAATCGTTGAAACTCTAAAAATTTATTCTTTTTGTTACCCAAAATATGTAAAAAAATTTTCAAGGATCTAGATTGAAAGGATCAAGAGTTACAGGACCTTAAAATTTGAAAATTTTTTGGAAAAGTCCCAACTTTATCATTTTTTTTTCTAAAAATCCTAATGTTTTTAAGAAAAATGCATAATAACACTTCTTGTTGTAAATGAAGAAGAGAGTTAGCAGGATTTTTTACAGACCTGAAACTCGCAGTTTTCTGATTGGCTCTTATATGTAAGACATGGTTATTGAAATTATTTAATGTTTGCCGCTGCCAAAATTGGTTTTTGAAGGCTTATTTTTTTCTATTTTTTATTAACTTTGAAATAAATTTTGGTTCGTGTAAGCAAAAGTCACCAATAAAGAATTATTACAATTTTAAATATACATTTTTATGTAAAATTTATTTTTGTTATTGAAAATAGCCTGTCACATACTAAACATGATCATCTGGTTTCAATACTCAAAAACTATTAAAATAAGTTTAAAAATCATTTAGTAAAATGTCAGTTATCAATTATAAGCCTAATTATTAATTAAACAATACTCGTTATTATTATAATTACAATTAATTTCAAAGGGAAATAAGAGTTATCCTAAAATTAAATAATTATTTTTCAATAAGAATTCACTTATTTCAAAGAAATGATTCATCAATAAAAAAGAATAATTGAATAATCACTATTTTCCTTGCCTTAACTTTTTATAAAAAGTATTAGTAAAATGGAAAATGATATAATTTTGGAACATACGCTTAAAAGAAATGATAAGGGCTTTTATTACAATGAATTACATTAAATGAGCTGTTATAATTAGAATACTGATTTTTAGATTAGCATTAATGATTTCATTAATACCCGGTACATCTTGAGTAATGTTCATAGGTGCTACACGAGCAAAATGAAAAGTTTTCAAGGCTATTCAAGTACCAGGTCCTCTAATACTTTGTGCAGCTAAAGCACCAACTGCAGTGACTGGTTCAATTTTTGCTTTCATATATTTTTTCTTGCTCGTATGAATAAATTCAAGAAGTTGTGACACAGTTAAACGTATAATATACCTGTAAACTGGGACATCTGGTTTAATATGTTGTCTAATCCTAGCAATTATAATTGCAACTGTTTTCAAAAATTGAGCTGATTCTTGCTTAAATTCTTAACTTACACAAGAATATTTCTCTGACATCAAAAGTTCAGGGGTTACTTTAATAATACTAGGGCTGTCTAATGGATTTTCAATTTTGTACGTTGACGTAGATTTAATATATCATCGAGAACTCTTTTATAATCAATAAGACAGTATTTGCCTTCCATATACGTTGGATCCATGGAATCTACACGATAAAGAATTTAAACAATATCAACAAAAGAATTTTCAACTGTCATATCATAATGTAAACTAAGATCTTCTAAACTCTTACTATTCTTCTTTGCGTGTATCTAGTTTTAGCAATTTTAACAGCTGTATCTACAGCTGTTCATGGATCAAAATCCATTTCTCTTTCTCCATCCAATGAATATAATTTGAACTATATTTCTATTATTTGTTCTTCATAATATTCTGAAAAAAAAACAATTTATAAAACTAAGAGAATTTTCTGGTAATTAACATCTTATCTACTTTTCATATGTAACGGTCTGAAGAGGAGGTCACGTATCTCTGTCCTTTTCTAAACGAATAAATGATTTTTTTACAAAAACTAATAACTTTATCAAAAAATGAAGAGAAAGCCGCATCTCGTGATAAAAAAAGCAATATTTTCTTCGATAAATGAAAATTAATTTTATTGCTTCGTTCTCAAGAAAACCTTGAAAAACCAAATTGTCCATCCCTAACCTCTATGATTCAAGTTTTTCAAGGTTTTCTTGAGAACGAAGCACTAAAATTAATTCTTTCTTATCAAAGAAAATATTGCTTTTTTCTTTGATAAGATGCGTCTTTCTCTTCATTTTTTGCTAAAGCTGTTAGTTTGTGTAAAAAAACTCAATTCTTTGATTAGAAAAGGACAGAGATACGTGTCCTTCTCTTAAAGGCATACCAAAACTCCTCCTTTTAACAATATTTCCAATCCAAGTCTATCAATGAACGATGCGTTAAATCTAGTTTTTCGCTACAGTAAAAAAATTTATGAGATTAAACTTAAGTGAGGATATCTCAAAAGATCCATTAAAATACTATGCATAAAAAGTTATAAACTAACATTCAATATATAGTATTTGAGTTTGAGAATACTTCTATCAGTTAAATAAAAATAAAAAAATATATTTAAATAAATAAATGAAGATGGGTAGTCAGAAAGCTTTTGTTTATAATCATCCCCAAAAAATTCATTTAGAGTGTGTTCCAAAATTCTATCATCATTTTCTATTGAACAGATACTTTTTCTAGAAAGTTAAGGTAAGGAAAATAGTAATTATTTAATTATTCTTTTTTATTGATGAATCAATTCTTTGAAATAAGTAAATTCTTATTGAAAAATAATTATTTGATTTTAGAATAATTCAGAGTCTAATTTTCCTTTGAAATTAATTGTAATTATAATAATAACGAGTGTTATTTAATGATTAATTAAGCTTATAATTGAGAAATAACATTTTACTAAATGATTTTTAAACTTATTTTAATAGTTTTTGAGTATTAAAACCAGATGATCATGTTTAGTATGTGACAGGCTATTTTCAATAAGAAAAATAAATTTTACACGAAGATGTATATTTAAAACTGTGATAACTTCTTATTGGTGACTTTTGCTTACACGAACCAAAATTTATTTTAAAGTTAATAAAAAATAGATAAAAATAAGCCATCGAAAGCCAATTTTAGCAGCGGCAAACATTAAATAATTTCAATAACCATGTTTTACATATAAGAGCCAATCAGAAAACTGCGAGTTTTAGGTCTGTAAAAAATCCTGCTAACTCTCTTCTTCATTTACAACAAAAAGTGTGATTATGCATTTTTCTCTAAAACATCAGGATTTTTAGAAAAAAATGATAAAGTTGGAACTTTTCCAGAAATTTTGAAAAAATTTCAAATTCTAAGGTCTTGTCACTCTTGATCCTTTCAATCTAGATCCTTGAAAATTTTTTTACATATTTTGGGTTACAAAAAGAATAAATTCTTAGAGTTTCAACGATTTTTATTTTTTTGCTCTATCAGTTGGCGTGAAATGTCCCATATATATATATATATATATATATATATGACAATTATGGAAATGATATTCCTGGGAGAAAAATAGGCTTCATTCTCAACATTAATATAATGGTAGTAATATAATATAAGATTATATATATATATAATAAAGTAATATGGGGGATGGAGAGACAGAGATGAATAGACGGAGATGAAGAGACACAGACGAAAAGACGGAGATGGAGCGACAAAGTCGAAGAGATATAGACGTGGAGACGGAGATGGAGAGACAGAGACGGAGAGACGGGAAGGGAATATGGAGATGGAGAGATGAGGATGGAGTGACATATATTGCGTATGTGTGTATGTGTATATGAGTAAATGTATGTGTGATACGTGTATATGTGTGTATGTGTATGTGTATATGCGTACGTGTGTATGTGTATGAATGTATATGTATGTGTGTATGTGTATCTTAAAGGTGCACGTGTGTATGTGTATGTATGTATGTGATAATAATGCAAAATATATTAGCGTAAAAAAGAAAAAGGTCCTAATTCTTTACTTTAATATAATAGTAGTAATTTTTTTATTCATTCTTTGGAACTGCAGTCAAGCTAACTCTAACAACATATTATAAAAGTTTTTGAATCATACCGTAAATAATGATTTAGTTTCTGGCGTATAGACTTTACTAGGTTCAATTGTTGTCGATCAACATCGTGACGATATATGTAAAAGCCATAGCATTTATTAACAAAATAGGATTTTTGTTTTTTATTTCTAATAAATAAACATGATTAGGCTGTGTTAAAAATGATAATTCATCTCATACAGCAATGAATTCGTCTTCTCTGGTAACCAACAATAAATTTATTAGAAGAGTAATTTTTAGCGCATAAGCATACTTGTACATCACAGAACAACAATCAAGTCAACATTTTGATAAAAATTTTACTTTATGAGGATCAAATCCAAATAAATTATATAAATGTAAATAAAACAAATGTTGAGATAAATTTTAATGTAAAAGATATGAATATCACTATATTTATATTAGTTAAGAAAATCAAGAAAGAAAGCTGAATATTATTAATTAATCGTAATTATAATCATATTAATAAAATATTAATAAAGATATTATTTTTTATATTAATATAACGTAATATCAGACTTATATGTGATTGAGAAAAGAAGTTTTGTATTATTTATTAGTTATAATTATAATCATGCAGTATTAATTAGTTATAATTATAATCACAATAATAAATGTAAATGATTAATCTTCATTATTATAACAAAATATTGAAGTGAGAAAAAGGTGTGAGATGGAGCCAAGAGGGGCACATAAATAAAAGGGGGTGGGTGTAAGGTTTTAGGGGGTTCAGCAAAGGGGGGGCCTTTTTGTTTTAAATAACGTGAATAACAATTTAGAAGAAGAATTAGAGGTCGTCAGTGGCTCATTCGGTAGAGCATGGATTTCTAATCTTGAGGCTTTGAGATCGATTCCTGCTCCCGGCCAAATGATACAAGCACCATTGCTCATTACATGTGCTTTGTTCACGAACACACTAATGACCATCCGTCCCTCATTAGCATTACAACAACAGCATGAAATGGAGTTTGAGGAGTGGCTATATCGAGGGAGGGCTAGGAGGGCCAAGGGGGGTGGAAGTTTCTTAAATCCTGATTTTACAACTACATATATGTATATGTTTATTCTGTATATGTGTATCATTAAAAAAAAACTAATTATATGAAATAATCAATCAAAAATATTAATTATTTGATATTAAATGTTATTTTATTTAAATGTAATGTGTACATCGTATAAAGTTTTTTTGAATAGTCCATCAATTAGGCAAATTTATTCCTTGACAATTGATAAATTAATTTATTAGAACATTCAAAAATATAACTTTTAATAGTCGATATGAAATAGCGTTAAAATTAAAATTTATTGATTTGAATTTTTAAAAATGATCATAATTATTTGTTAGATCAAACATCAGTAATATAATACAATGTTAACGTTTAAATAATTTTTTGAATAATTTTAAAGTAATTACTTTCTGTTTAGATAGAAATACCTACATATATATATATATATATATATATATATATATATATATATATATATGATCAAATATATATTTGTGTAAATTTATTGTCAATAATTATTTTATATATTTGATGAGAATAGTCTTATTTATTTTGATTCAGACATTTTCAAAACACATCATCCATTGTGATTAATAACCGTTTTCACATAATTTAGCTTATTAATATTACGTTTTAACATTATAATATAAAACAAAATTAAATTATAATTAGAGTGTGAATGTGTCATTGGTGCATGCGTGAGTGTGTGTGTGTGCGCGTGCGTGCGTGCGTGTGTCTGTGTGTGTGTGCGCGCGTGTATGTGTGTGTGCGTGTGTGTATGTGTGTGTGTGTCAACGTGTGAGTGTGAGTAAATGAGTCTCTGTGTGTGTATGTGTGTGTATGTGTGTGTGGATGTGTGTGTGTGTGTGTGTGTGTGGATGTGTGTGTATGTGTGTGTATGTGTGTGTGTGTCTACGTGTGAGTGTGAGTGAATGAGTCTCGGTGTGTGTATGTGTGTGTGTGTGTGGATGTGGGTGTGAGCGTGTGTGTGTGGGTGTGGATGTAGGTGTGGTTGTGGGTGTGGGTGTGGGTGTGGGTGTGTGTGTGTGCGCGTATGTGTGTATGTGTGTGTCTACGTGTGAGTGTGAGTGAATGAGCCTGTGTGTGTGTGTGTGTGTGTGTGTGTGTGTGTGTGTGTGTGTGTGTGTGTGTGTGTGAGTGTGTGTGTGTGTGTGTATGTGTGTGTGTGTGTGTGAAATAAAACATATGTATTCGATTATTGATTTTATTTTTGTTTTACGAAACGTTCATAGTCCACTTCAATTTTCCTACTCCTGTTTATACAGTAAACTATAATCTTGCAAATCCTTATTGACAAGAATATACATTCTCAAATATCAATGTGAAATAAATTTAAATTAGAACAATCATTCGAAATTATAATTTAATACCAGTTTTTTGAGGGCTAACATCACAAAATTTCATATTTAGTACAATATTTCATATTTATACATACAATATGATTCGATGAAAGGATACTTATTTTATATACATATAGATAGTATTTTTTCATCAGTGATTAACAAATGATCGTTAAATTTAGTACAACGAACAACATATTTATGATTCCAATTTTAAAAGTTGAAAGAAAAATTAAATACATATTTTATATCAAAATAATATTGTCAATAAATTAAGCAAATTCATATAGGATAATATTATATATGAATATGTAAATTTTGCCAGTACAATATTAAATATAAAAAAATTAAAAATTATGAGGTAGAGTCTAGCGCTATGTGGTTAAAAATCACGACTTTTATTTTAAGAACTAAAGATGAAAAACGCTACAATTATTAGAAGCGCTGTATAATTGAAAATTCGTGGCAGCTGTTTTAAACCATGCGTGGTTACAAAATTACGGCTACTATCGAAAGTGCTGCGTAGTTAAACACAACAACTATTGTAAGGGTTGTGTAATAACGAATTTATGGCTGCTATTTTGAGCGCTGTGTCGTTTAAAAAACGCTGCTGCTATTGTAAGCGTTGTGTAATTTAGAATTCACGGTTGCTATTTTCGACGCTGAGACAAAGAGACAAGGATTGAAGAACGGAGATGGAGATGGAGAAACGGCAACCGAGAGACGCAGACGAAGGGGAAAAGACGGAAAAACGAAGATGGAGGGACGGAGACAGACGGACGGAGAGACAGAGACGAAAACGGAGACGGGAGTACGGAGATGGAGAGACAGAGATGGAGTGACGGAGACGAAAACATTGAGACGGAGAGACGAAATCGCAGAATCGGAGACGAAGGGACGGAGACGGAGAGTCGGAAACAGACGGACTGAGAGGGAGAAATGGAGACAAAGAGACGGAGACAGAGAGATGGAGACGGAGATAGGGAGATGAAGATACGGATATGGAGGGACGGAGAAACTAAGACAGACGGATTGAGAAAGAGAAATGGAGACTGAGAGGGAGAGACGGAGACGGAAAAACGGAGACAGATAGGCGGAAACGAAGACGGAGAGACAAATATGGAGAAACGGAGACAGATATACGGGAAGGTCGAAATGGAGACGGAGAGATGGAGACGGAGAGACGGAGACGGAGACGCAGAGATGGATATTGTACATGTGTGTATGTGTATATGAGTGAGTGTATGTGTATGGATATGTGTATATGTGTGTATGCGTATGTATGTATGTGTATGTGTGTACGTGTATGTTAAAGATGCACGTGTGTATGTGTATGTGTGTACGTGCATATTAAAGATGCACGCGTGTATGTGTATGTATGCATGTATTAATAATGCAAAAGATATTTACGTAGAAATAAAAATCTTAATTTTTCACTTTAATATAATAGTAGTAATATTAAAGAATCAAAAATCATGAAGTAGAGTATAGCGCTGTGTGGTTAAAAATCACGGCTGCTATTGTTAGTTCTGTGCCATTGGAAAACGCGATTGCTTTTTTAAATGCTGTGTAGTTAAAAAAAATTGTTGCTATTGTAAGTGCTGTGATGGGGAAGAATACTAAAACTATTGTAAGCGCTGTGTAGTAAGAAATTTGCGACTGCTTTTCAGAGCACTATCTGGTTTAAAAAACGCGGCTGCTATTTTAAGAGCTACAGATGAAAAACGCAACAACTATTGTAAGCGCTGAGTAATTAAAGTTCACGATAGCTATTTTGAGCGCTGTGTGGTTAAAAAAATGCGGCTGCTATTGTAAATGCTGTATAGTTAAAAAACACAACAACTTTTGTAAGCGCTGTGTAATAACAAATTCGCAGCTGCTGTTTTGAGCACTTTATGGTTAAAAAAACGCGGCTGCTATTGTAAGCGCTGTGTAATTAAAAATTCACGGTCGCTATTTTGAGCGCTGTGTGGTGGGAAAACGCGGTCGCTATTGTAAACGCTGTGTAATTGAAAATTCACAGTTGCTTTTTTGAGTTTATTGTAGGTACAAATTTGTGGCTGGTATTTTGAGCGCTGTGTGGTTTAAAATACGCGGCTGCTATTGGGCCTTTGCATGAAAAAATGAATTATATCCGTCAGATAGAATACGAGAAAAAAAAGACCCCTATTTTTTTGGTTTTTTTAAATATAATGAATTGCAAAAGTTATAGCCGTTGTAAGTTAATGCAATTTTGATGTATATAGAAATAGCGCCATGATACATGACGTCACATTATTATAATAATATGACGTCACATACAATTTTAACTGTCTCTATCTCTTTGAGTTTTCATTTTTTTTGTAAAAGAAAAACGTATTCTTTATTTTTTTTGTGTTTGACCCGACGGATATAATGGGTTTAAAAATAATTTTTTATACTAGGACCCAATTGTAAGCGATGTGTAATTGAGTATTCATGCTATTTCGAACGCTATGTAGTTAAAAAAACTCTACCGACAATGTGAGAACGGTGTTATTGATAAAACGCGACTTTTATTGTGAACATTGTATAATAAAAATAACACGACTGCTATTGTAAAGGCTGGATAATTAGAGGAACGCGGTTATTAATATTAGTGCTAAGCAAAAAAGAACTGAAATTATTATCGAAAGTAACGTCTAAGGCATCTGTTATAATAAAGGAGACAATCTGAATAAATCAAATAATACAAGAAAATATAATTAAAAATAATCACTATAGAATCAAACCTTGATTTGTCCTCAATAGAAGCTTTAGTTGATGATTTCTCGAAATGCTTCTAATTAATTACAAATATAAGTTCAAAAGTGAAAATATTTATCTAGAAATTTTTTTTAATCAGAATGAACTATAATAATGGCTATTTATTTAGATTGTCTTCTCTCACAAAGCTTTACTGATGAGTACTATAAACAGATCTGGAACGAAAAGTAAAATTTGAAATTCATTAAACAATAGACATATCATGATCATCATCATCATCATTAACTTAAACATCAACATCAATGTGTAGACGTACGTGTGTATGAACAGAATCAAAGAAACAGAGTCAAAGGGTGGCATCGGAGTAACGGAACGATTTTATTAAAAGAAAAACAGTGAAACGGACACGCAGACAAAAAGATAGAGACGAAAAAATGAGACACAGAACAAAGGAACGAAAATGAACAGTTAAAGACAGAGAGATAAAAAGATGAAGACGGAGAGACGAAAACGGAAGAATGGAGACGGAGAGACATAGACGGAAGGATGGAGACATAGACAAAGAGACAAAGATGAAAACAAAGAGACAAAGATTGATAAACAGAGACAAAGAAACAAAGACAGAGAAATAGAGACAAATAGATAAACACGAAAAAACGGAGAAGAAGAGACAAAGATGGAAGAACGGAGACAAAGAGACGGAGACAGAAAGACGGAGACAGAAAGACGAAGACAGAGAAATAAAGACACACGGAGACAAAGAAGCGGAGACGGAAAGAGGGAGACGGAGAGGGAGACGAAGAGACGGAGAGGAATACGGAGAGACAAAGAGACAGAGAGACGGAGACGGAGTGATGGAGACGGAGTGACGGAGACGGAGAAACGGAGACGAAGAAACGGAGACGAAGAAATGGAGACGGAGAGACGGAGGCGGAGAGTCTGAGACGGAGAGATGGAGTGACGGATATCGTGTATGTGTATATGAGTATGTGTATCTGTTTGGATATGTGTATGTGCGTATGTATATGTTAATGCTGCACGTATGTATGTGTATGCATGTATGTGACAATAATGCAAAAGATATTTACGTAAGAAAAAAAAAGTCGTAATTCTTCACTTCAATATAATAGTAGTAATTGTCACTTGATATATTTTATTTCATTTTATTTATGTATTTCCACTTTATATTTTTTTTATTTATGTATTTTTACTTTATATTTTTTTTATTTATGTATTCCTACTTTATATAATTTATTTTATTCATTTGCACTTTAAATATTTTATCAAGAGGCGCGGTAGTACCTCGACGACGAGTTAAGGTACGAATACGATAACGTGGAGGTGCTCCTCTTATACTTTGAATTAGAGTGTCGAAAATTTTAAAATAAAATCCTTTCAAAATTTAATCATATATTGTATAAATACAAATTGATAATTGAAGATTTTTATTTTATCTTTAATTTAAAGTTTTATTACGATCCGTTTAATCAATCACGAGAAAACGTAATCTAAAATTTTAAAGTACCATATTCGCGTCATGAAAATTCTTTTCCATTATCAGTCCTTTAATTTTTGTTTCCAGCCTATGACGTCACACTTTCATAATGTAATAGAGCTATGAGCTCCTTTTTTGTCTGCTGGCGACATAGTAGTAGTACATAGTGGGTTCGTATATTATATGTCAACAGTGCATTCTAGTTTATTTTAGGTATATTATATATATATATATATATATATATATATATGTATAGAATAAAATAAAATAAAATTTCGTATATAATAAAAAATATAAGTAGGTTATGATGATTAATATAAGTATAGGTTATATAAATAAGAAGAATAACAGCATCTCATGTAATACGATTGATTTATATTCAATAGGTTATATAAAATATCTGTGTTTTTATAAAATAATAGAATTGGAATGATTTAAACAAAAATAATATTATTCTTAAGTGATAAATAATTTTGGAGATAAGGTGAACGATATCATTTAGTTGTTCAGAAGGACATGATGTTTGCAAAAATCTTGGTCTTTCTTGCCTAAAAAAATTCTTGAACTGGATTGTGATGATTTGTGGGTTATTTACTCATGTATTCGAAACACATAATTAACAATTTACTTGAACCAAATAATTTACTTTGTGTTATGCTTTAACTTGATCCTCAAACTTCAAGACCTTTATATTTGTATGAGATAAAAGTGGCAATGTTCATCCGACTGGCTTCAACTATAATGTTTGCATATAAATTATGACGTAATTAAAAATCAAGTTTTGGCATGATTCAGTTTAACATGAGAAGATGGCAATTTAAAATTGAACAAAAAAAAGACCAAAAGATAATCAGTGGCAAAATATAAATAAAAAGTGACTTTGTCATCTATGTTTTTCTTATTTATAGCAGCAAAATGTATGTAGTAATTTGTGTGGCTCTTGTACTTGCTACAATTTTGCTGTGATGTTACTTTTTTCTCCGAAAACTCTGTATAAATTTTTATATCTTGTTGTCATTGTTTTTTCTCAATCTTCCTGACTGATGTTTAGTGTTTACTTGTGTATTCAATGCTTAGACATCATTCACCTTACGAACCTGATAGAGGGTGTAAATTTAATGAATACAATAATATTTCAGGTAGAATTGTTTTTATTATTGAAGAATTATCTTGCGGCCATTATCAATTAAATGAATCAATATTTCAAAATTTATCATCTAAATTAGAACATAGACTGGAACTTATCACTCCAACAGCTTATGGAGTTTCCTCTTTCTGGAACTAAAAAAAATCGTTTACTTAAACAGTTTAGTTTTTTATAAGCTGCAATAAAAAATACTGGCAATATAATCAAACTATTTAGAACAATTTTCCCTACACAACCAGGTAGATGATAATATTTTTTCTAAGTTTAATTATTTTTAATTTATAATAACTTTTATTTTATATTAATATTCTTAGTTATAAAAAAGGATACTAATAAAACAGAAGAGGTACAATTGCCTTCAACTGGCAAATTTTCTAGAATAGAGTTGATACTTTCTTTATGTCAACTAGTGGAAGAAAATTATCCAATCCCTTTGAAAGGTAGACTTGCAACAAGATACGCAAATTATGTATTGAAACCTTTCATATATGATTCTCGCGAAGAGAGAAGCATTACGTTGATCAGCAGCGCGAGGGGATATAGGAAAGTAGCGAACGTGCTTTCACGAGCGTGAAGCTATGCCCTTAAGTTCGACAGTCAAGCGACGTTCAAGTGTAATGCGTATACCTTACAATGTATAATATCCCCACTCTGTGGCGGCAGAGTAAGAATGTAGCTGCAAGCGCTGCAAATGCGAAGTATCTTGCTTAATGAAAAGCTTGTGCTCCGTACTCTCATTCCATCCTCGAGCCAATAAAGATTTTTAAATTTAATTATGTGTATAGTCATACATTTTTTTGCTATTTGAGTGCTTATAATGGCAAAAGATTTGGCCAAAAGAGCTGCTCTCTACTCGTTCGCATTCAAATGGTACTTGTGTTTCTCAATTGTGATAAATAGTTTTAAGTGATAGTGCTTTTTAGTGTTTTTTCACGCGCTATTAACTTAAGAGGAGGTCACGTATCTCTGTCCTTTTCTAATCAAAGAATTGAGTTTTTTACACAAACTAACAACTTTAGCAAAAAATGAAGAGAAAGCCGTATCTCGTAATAAAAAAAGCAATATTTTCTTTGATAAGAAAAAATTAATTTTATTTCTTTGTTTTCAAGAAAACCTTGAAAATCAAAATTGTCACCCTAACCTCTATGATTTAAGTTTTTCAAGGTTTTCTTGAAAACGAAGCAATAAAATTTATTCTTTCTTATCAAAGAAAATATTGCTTTTTTTATTACGAGATGCGGCTTTCTCTTCATTTTTGCTGAAGTTGTTAGTTTGTGTAAAAAACTCAATTCTTTGATTAGAAAAGGACAGAGATACTTGACCTCCTCTTAAATACGATAAAGAGGCGATTTAAGCCCGTTTGAGAAATACCTTATAGGTGCCTGGGAAAATATACCACACTTATAAGTGTTTAATTGAAAATTGTTAAATAGATTGTCGCGTTTGTCGAAAACAATCTGGAATGGTATTGAGAGGCAATAAGTTGCAACGAGTCCAAAATTGCATATTTATAATTAAAATGAAATAAAAATTTTCTTTGATTAAATTGAAAAATTTGATCGGTAAAGTAGATCGGTTTCAATTTATTGTTAATATAAGAAGAAAAGCAATAATAGAGAAAATTTTATTCACTCATTAAACGCACTAAAAATAGTTTATATAATTTTTTATAAAAAAAGATTTCTTAATTATAAAATTTTTTTGAAAACAAATCAAAGTTTAAATTTGAATGGAAAGCCCGCCGCGGATCAGTTCACATGTTTGAATCTCGTTCGCTGGGGAACGAGATAAACGCGCGGTGCTCTTTGTTTTGCACAATGAGTAAGAAAGAGAGGCAAAGAGACGCGGCGCGAAGGCGTCGCTACCGCATTACACTTACTCGTGATATTAATATATTGAAATTTTCACTTGTTTAAATTAACAAGAAAGGAATTAAGTGAACGAATAATTAATTTTAAACATTATTTCCTGGTATTAGATAATTTTTTAAGAATAAAATCAGTTTAAGTGTAACATAAGCATGTAAGCACCCGAGTATGTATGGCCCTGACACCGTACGATACTGGAAGATGCGCGCGCAAACACCCAAAAAAAACAAAATGGTTGCACATGCACGTCTGCATGTATATACACATGCTCTTGCATGTGTAAGTAGCGCTGTAAGTACATGGCGTCTCTCCTTCTTTTCTACAAAAGTGGAAGAGTCGGGGAGAACAAAGAGAGTAGATGCAAGCAGTGCGAGGAACTCATAACTCTCGTCACTCTTGGATCTGGTCTCTTACCGCGAGGACGCATTTGCTTGAAGCATAGCTGGCGTGTGGCCTATCACATGCTTCGAGCAAGCAAGTCTTTATTACTTAAGAATTGATATTTTAAAATAAACCTAACTTTATCTCATTTTGATTCCATAATAAAGAGCAAATCCAATCATTTCCTATCCTATTAATCAATGTTAAGCTCCAAATGTTAAGGCGTTTGATTCTTAACAATAACGGGCTTTTCACTTAACACCTCAAAAAATTATTAACATAACATTGAATAAAAGAGTCCACTATAGCTAGGCAAGGCGTTCTAGTTATAAATGATTTTAAACAAAGGAACTAACAACAAAGTCACGAAAGAGTCTGCACAACTAGTTTGTAACGATTCTATAATCAATAGATGCTAAACACTTTGTCTCTTTGGGCACTCATACTTTAATTAATGAATAAATGAATAAAATAACTCTTTAAGCGATTAATAGGGAAGGGAACGTTACAAGCATTAAAAATTACATAAATAATATTTACTTTAAATAACGAGTATAAACGGGGCTTCCTAGATATCTCATGTACATAAAAGACTTTGTAATAAGAAGTAATTAAATGAATTGAATATATTTGATAGGAAAAACATATGAATATACGATTTAAGATTTTTCGCATTACATTTTACTTATTCATTTGCATTCTAATGACATTTTTTCATTTAAATGAAGTAGAGATTATCTTAGATTATATACCTGTGTGAAAGTCAAATGCGCGGTACTTAATGCTGGATTAAATGGAAATCGAGTTCTTGCGCATATCCACCTAGCATCTAAGATAATCTAGATAATCGACAGCGGAGAGAGGATCAGTCGGCTCCGGAGCAAGTTGTGAGAGGAACGGAGAATCATTCTATTCGATTCGATCATCTTAATAACTACACAGAAGTTGTATAAGCTTAAAGCAAGCGTTGTATCTTGTCTGGTTACATACATTTTTTTTTTGTTTCGAAACGCGATCGCTGAACGTTTTATCTCATTTCTTTCTTGGATTTTTTTTTTTTGTAGAAGGAGAAGAAAAAAAATTTTCGCGAGTGATATTTCATGAATTTATATTCTCGTTTGTTGTTGTTTCACTGTTAATTTTAATACAAGAAATAAAATCAATTCCTGTGTATAAGTTTTACTTTACAGGATTGATAACAAATATTAATTTCTTTTTTCGAATAATTGAAAGTAGAGCCAGTGATAACAACTAACTACTGATCAATATTTCTCATGAAATATTTTTTTGTTGTTGTGATAATCAGGGGAAAGACTAGGCCTTCGGCCGAAAAGCCCCGCGTGGACGTCCTATGTTTTTATAGAACCGCTGCGCATTGCACCAAAGCCTGATGGTAATAGATATGAAAGGGTTCTGAAAAGCTGCCCTTATCCTGTGGACATAACGTGCATTTTATGCCTGGTGAAGCACAGATTGTCGTACGCCAAGGATTGAGGCTATTTCGTTTGTTTCAAGTTTTTCTTATGAAGACCAATAACCTCATGCCAAATCAACTAGCAAAGTACAAAGAACACAGAAAAATAGAGAGCATCAAGATCGAGATTGGTGGAAATTTTACCTAAAGAAAAATAAGTAACATAAAATAAATTATTAGTCTAATTTTAGTATAACTTTCAATAAGTGAATTTTGTTTTTGAATAAGTTAATAAGTTGATAAGTTAATTATTGCTTTTCGTTGTTCAATTTATCACGACAAATAATCGATATTCATTTTTACATTGGAACATTTTTTTCCTTAAAATTTAGATTCATAAATAATAAATAAATCTTTAAAAGCTACGTTAAAACAAAAAATGATTGATGTGATTTTTGGAATAATAAATGATAATCATAAAAAGATGTCATATATGACCAGCTCAAAATAAAATATAATGTTCTTTATTTCATAAACCATATTTATTGTCAATTTTGTGTGGGTCTAAAAAATTAAATGTCTTATTATTGCATGCAAAATTTTCTCGTATTGTCTAATTATATTATATATCTATATTTAAAATATATAACTGTTTTTTTTTTTTGTGTTACTTCAAATAAAAGGACCCGATAGTCATCGGTGGGTTGTAAAGTCGACGATAAAGAAGAGGGCAAAATTGGTAAAAATAATCGAAAGTTCTATTCCTGCTGCTTATTTCACATTATTCGAATTATAATAAAGTATTAGTTTATTCATTAGAGCATTAAGATATATAAAGTCACTAAAGATATATTATAAAGGTATTTTTGATAATAGACATTTTATTTCCAATCTTGCTAATCACAAAATTGAAGTTACAAAGTTAACCTTATGCATCCTTTTCCTTTTTATTCCTTTTTTAAGACATTTTTAACATACTAAATATTTATGAGTAAGCTGGTGCACACGGACGCGAATCTACAGAGCAAGACGTTTCATAATACTTAAAACCTAGAGTGCAAAAACGGCACTCTGTAGATTAATCGTAACGGTCGAATCTGCCATTTGTCGGTGATTGTTGTTGAATCGCGAATTCCAAATTACGATTCTTAAGCAGCTCCGATTAAATGGTAGGTTCGTCAAAAGTACACGTATAGTACAAAAAAAAGTGCGTCATAATGGGCAATAAATATATAAAATCTATTTATGACGTTGCAGTATTAACCAAAGATGAATATGCTGAAGTGAATTCAAGATCACAAATGTTTGGCTTGGATTGTGAAATGTGTAAGACAACTACAGGTTTTTTAGAACTTACAAGAATTTTAATAGTTGATGAAAAATTAAATATTATGCATTATGACACTCTTGTAAAACCAGATAGTGAAATTGTTGATTATCTCACTCGTTTTAGTGGTATTACAGCAAAAATGTTAGAAGATGTAGCAACAAAATTAATTGATGTACAAAGATTCATAATAGCATTACTTCTGCCTGATGCTATATTTGTAGGACAGAGTCTTAATTTTGATACGCATGCTCTAAAAATGACGCATCCTTACAATATTGACACATCTGTGATTTTTAATTTAAGTAAAGACAGATATCGTAAAACCAAATTAATAGTTCTTATCCAGGCGTTTTTAAATGAACGAATTCAAGAAAGAAAGGCCATTATTCGGTAGAAGATTCTCAAGCATCCATGAAATTAGTAGAATTGAAATTGGCTAACAGTATTCATTTTGGTGATTCAGTACTTATTAAGCAATCTCTTAAAGAGTCGTATGAATTTGTAAAAAATGAAAATAAATTTTATCAAAATCAAGAGACATCATTTACATTAGGTTCTTCAATTTTTAATGGGGAAAAAGATTGTTCGAATGGTGCTTGCTTTTTAAATATAAGAAAAAGTATTAATAATATAGGAAAACAAATTTATCATGACATTTAAATTTAATTTTTTTAGACTTAGACTTAATATCTTAAAAAAATTATTCAATTAAAAAAGTATAGAGAAATTGATTTTATATTGAATGTAAACATTAAAATAAAACATGAAATCTGGTTCCTTGTGTATGAGAATCCAAATCTCTTAGTCCAAAGGGTATCAAAAAATATTAAAGCTGTAAAATATAAAACTTTTCCAAAGCATCCTTTAAGTTATTGTAACGTCTTAATTTCACTATTACATTTTTACCTTTTTTATGATAAATATTAAATATTAATTTTTCTAACTCTTCGCAATGGCCAATGCCCAAACTTTTTCCTCATTAATATGTCATAGGAAAAACATAGGTGTTTTTAGTTTCATATCATAGATTGACTTGCCAAAATTGTGATATGTACTATGAATGCTATTTGCAAATAAAGTGACATGTACATGTCACTTTTTGACAGCTCAATTAAAGTTTAACTACTAATACAGGGGTTTACCTACAACCGGCTACCGCCAAGATGTACTCCCATCCTTTCCTCTTAATTTGGTATAAAACCCAAAATATTTATTTTGTGAGTGCATTCTATTGTATTCAATTCGATTGTATTGTATTATACTGTCAAATTTCTTCGTTTTCTAATAGAGCAGCGCGCTCAAAGCTACTTACTCGAAAAGTCAAATTCGTCGTTTTAATAAATAAAAAAAACTATTTGTTACTTTTGAATATTAGCTCCGCATAATTTGTAATTTAAACTGAACGTAAGGTTCCAATAAAGATAAAATCAATCTGAATCAACTTGGATAATATTCATTTACTAACCCATCATCTCTCAACGAGGTTTCATCATCGCCAAAGGCCAGTTAACTCTACAAACCAGATAAAAAGGCAAGTTTAAACAATATTGCTATTAATATATATATATCTCTCTCTTTCGATCTCAACACGGGTTTACGAGCCCGCAAAATAGCTTGCCTTCTTCGCCTCATAATCAGCCACGCATACGCCTAAAACGTGCATCCGCTCGACGCGTTTCGGCCTGTACATTCGCGGCCCTTCTTCTTATATATATTTTATCATATTAATAATTAGAAATAACGCCGGAACGTTACAGCTAAAAATTAACTGGTAACATATCTAGAAAATTTCAATTTTTCATATATAAACACAAGTTAACGAAATGACTTACCCGTTGCTTTCTTTCTATTGTGCAATTCATCAAAATAAATTACATACAATATAAATAAATTAATAAAAACAAATTTATATCTTATATATAATAAAATAAATTGTTACTAATGCTAATGATAAATAAACCTTCCTTTCCTCTTTGCACTTAAATCTCATTAATAATATAGTCGGTAACTTCTGATTTATTGTTCCTCGTAAAAATATAATCATATTTACTTTAAACATTGAATAAAACCTCTCTTTACTTTTTTTAAGTAACGTTCTAAGTTTTTAGGGTAAATTTTATTTTATTGTTAAGAGGACGCTGGATCTCTCTATCCTTTTCTAATTAAAAAATGTAAATTTTTGGGGAAACTAGTTATTATTGATAGAAATTAAGGGTTGTCCGCAACTTCTATAGCGAAAAACAATATTTTGTCTGATGAGAGCAAATTAATTTTGTTGCTTTTTTTTCAAGTAAAGTTTGACATACTTAAATAACGTATTCTCTAGCCTAATTTAGGATTTTGTAAGTATGTCAAACTTTACTTGAAAAAAAAGCAACAAAATTAATTTGCTCTCATCAGACAAAATATTGTTTTTCACTATAGAAGTTGCGGACAACCCTTAATTTCTATCAATAATAACTAGTTTTCCCAAAAATTTACATTTTTCAATCGGAAAAGGATAGAGAGATACAGCGTCCCCTTAAGATTAACACTTGAAAATATTCACCTCTTGTGAAATTTCCCACGTCGTCGAAAAGTCACACTCACGAGTCGTACTATTTATCTAAGATAAATAGCCGCGACTTACAGCGTGTTACTTATTAGACTAATTAGGGTAATAAAGATTTATTTTTCATAGAGATGAGCCAGTACGCCTCGTTACCTAATTTTCTTATCTAAAATATTTCCCGAAATTTAAACGATATAAAAAGACCCTACGGACCATCTCGACAGCTCAGTCATTCTCTTCTACATCAAAGATTAGTGTAAAACATAAAAAACTTTAAATTTAGTAATTGTATTTTTCTTCAAATAAAACATAAAAAGAATCAATAATCTAAGGTACAAGGTAAGTACCTCTAATTAATAAATTATAGAATATTAAGTTAACAATTTTCTTTTTCTTTTTTCTTCTACCAATTTACAATAACTTAGTAATATATTTTCTAAAATTAACATGAATAATTGATCAAACTAAAGGAACGATACCTTAGTTAAATTTAAAAATAATAGAAAAAAACTTTTCTTACGATAATTCGTAAAATATTAAATAAATTTTTTTTTCGATAAAATTCTTTTTTTTCGCTCTCGTTAATCAAATTTCGTATAATTAATTATAACAAAATAATTAAACACCAAGTAAAAATTATACCTACCTTATCCATTTATTCCTCGTTTAAATTATTAATAGATTATTAATTAATATTGATCATTTGAAAGAACATATATATTAAATATATTATAATTAATTACATGCGCATGAAATATATTAGAAATAAGTAGAATTAGTTGCATGCTTGTTTTGTTCCATATCTTTGCATGCATTCCCTTACCAAGCGATTTGAATCAATTATAAAAATATCATTCACTAGTGTAAAGTTAAGTGTATCATCCGACGGTCGTGTATGTTTTTCTGCTCTCACATTACAATAGGTAGGTAACCGTCCCAACAATGCGCCCCTAAAATATTTTCCTCATTCACAACTTGCCTTAAAAAAATACGAGATCTCACTTTAACTTAAATTGTCATAACTCCGTTTATGCAATTAATATTTACAAAATCAAGAGATGAGTTGCAATCAGATTTTTTTTTTCTTTCTTTTCTCTTCTCTCCTTTTTATTAGATCGTAGATATAGTAAAAATTTCTTTTTTTTTGTTTTAAATTAACTCTGAAGCTAGTTAACTATTAATAATAATATTAAATATATATAATTAATAGCTACATATTATCTATTTTTCTTCCGAAAACTTATAACATTTAAGAATTTATTTACAAAATATATTTTAACTCCAACATAAATTTTTACATAACTATCTTCAACTAAATAAAAAAAAAAATTTAATAGGAAAATTTTTTTTTCCCTTACGATAAGTTTAAATTTTCTCACGATAAAGATTTCCATTATAGCATTTATATTTAAATTATAAGATAACTTTGAATCATTATTCTTCATAAGGAAAATTGTGAAGTTAAGTCCACATGCCGTCTTTTAATAACTCTGAAATTGTACGCTCCTATATCACAAATACAAGTAGTCAAATTTGTGCACATTCAACTAAAAGTATTAAAGACTAAAAATACTTTATAATCCTCCTAAAATATTAAAAATTTTCTCTTAAAAAAAAAGAGGCAAGGATAATAAAAGAATAAAGGCAAATTTTTTTGAACCAATAATAAATTTGCTAAACCATTAACTTATATTTATTACATTATCATAAAATAATATATTATTTAAATAGTCAAAAGTTTGATAGACGAGGCTTCACAAGACAGCTTTATACAAGGAATGGATAGTATGCTAGTTGATTGTGGTACAGAAGAAGACGTAGAAGATCTTAACGACCATACAGACGACGATACTGACGAAAATGAATCGTTAAGGAAATCAGAAAGTGAATCCGTCGTAAGTGAAGAAGAACTGTCTTCAGACAGTGATGAGGAATATGTTCCCATTGGTAAAGAGAAAAGCCAAAAAAAAATCTCCCAAGCTCAACTTAATGACATGTTTAGGAATGCTGGATTAGCAAAAGATGCAGCTGAAATACATCATCATACTTCACTAGCGAATCTGATCTAGTATATTGCACCGATGTACGAGGACTTTTTAATAAGTTTAAACCATATTTATACAAGCCAGAAGAGTAGAGGTTATTCCTCGATTCATCTAAGCGAAGCTCGAAGGTAGTTCTTCTTCACAATACGAACGAGCATGCTCTGTTACCATTGGCTCATTCAACTGTACTCAAAGAAAAATACTGTAACATCGAAAACGTTTTGAATAAAATAAAGTATAGTGAGCATGAATGGTTAATTTACAGAGACCTGAAGATATTGTCAATGATACTAGGTCAACAATCAGGTTTTACCAAGTACCCATGCTATTTATGCATGTTCGACAGTCAAGATAGAGCAAAACACTATAATATAAATGTGTGGCCAGCGAGACCATCACTTACTCCAGGTTCCAGCAATGTCATCAATCGTCCTCTTGTCGTTCCTAGCAAAATCCTTTCACCGCCTTTACATATTAAATTAGGGCTGATGAAACTATTTGTTAAAGCTCTTGATAAAGAAGAGCGATGCTTTAAATACTCAGAAACCATCTTTACGAATATAACTCTGGTTACATTGAAGGAAGGTATCTTTGATGGACCTGTAATTCGCAAAAGGTTCAGGGATGCAGAATTTGTCACAAGTATAAATGATAACAAGAAGACAGCCTGGTTGAGTTTTAAAGATGTTGCAGCAAAATTTCTCGGTAACAATAAAGATAAGAACTACAAGAGCATCGAAGAAAACATGGTACGAAATTTCAAAAAATTAGGTTGCTTATCGAATTTGAAACTCCACTTTCTCGATTCGCACATTGATGGATTTCCACCAGTCCTAGGTGTCTACAGTGAAGAGCATGGTGAAAGATTTCATCAGGATATGAATGAATTTGAACGTAAATGGCGAAGAAAATGTAGCGTAAACATGATGGCGGACTATTGCTGGATGCTAAAAAGAGAAGTACAACCTAATAAGAAGAAGGGACGTAGGAATCCTTTGCATAGGTCGTTTAAAGACAAGCGTATACGCAAACGTAAATCAATTTAGCTCTTGTGCAAATTGACTTTTAAGTAGTATTTTGAGGTTATCTTTAAAATTAGGCAGTCGACTCTCTTTTTTAATAACAAATTCGGATTCAGCAGGCTAAAATACATAAAAATAAAGTGTTTTTGATGTGCTAGAAACAATTTTCATATTTTCTTCTCATGTTTTTCTACAGAAACACGGTTTTTTTGGCAGTTTTTGAGGTTATGTTCAAAATTAGGCAGTCGACTCTCTTTTTCAATAACAAATTCGGATACAGCAAGCCAAAATGCATAAAAATAAACAATTTTTATTTTTTCTTCTCATGTTTTTCTACAAGAACACGGTTTTTTGACAGATTCTTGAGTTAATGTTCAAAATATGCGGCCAACCCCCTATTTTTGACGCCCGATTCGGATTCAGCGGGAAAAAATACAAAAGAAAAGTATAGTCTCCATCCCAGAACCACCAACTTTTTTTTTGTGCGCCTGTGTAATTGTTGCAATAAGGTTATCGTTTTTTTTACGCATAAAATTCAACAATAAATAACCATTTAATTAACGAGTCATATGGGAACATTCTTTTTTTTATAACATAAGCACACTTCAAATTGAACCAATCGAATAAATTTCAATAAATAAATGAACATACATCCAAATAAGTTGGTAGACGTACATATACCTGTATACACGTTAAAAGCATATACATATAACTATAGAATACAGTCGTACCGTTCTACTTACTGTATCCATAAGAACGCCTGAAAACGCCCATCGTTGACCTGCAGCATCAACCTTAAACTATACCTTCATTAAAATAAACGTAAAATACCTTAGATAAGTTTTTTTTTACCTTAACTTACGAGTTCTTAAACTTCCTTCACACAATAATAATCAAAAAGAAATGAAATACTTCACTATTCCTTTTGTAATTAACTAAGGGACTAATAACAAATACTAGTAAAAATAGTATAAAAGAATAAATCACACGCACTCCATAAAATCTCTTAAATTTTAATGCGCTTTTGAAACACGCATACATATATTTGGTAACGATAGTTATTTATAACCATTACTTGGTAAAAATTAAATTCGTATTCTATAGAATTAATAACAATTCGAAATTATGGGAATAACTACGCTTTATAAACATAGAAAATAGTCATCACAAAAATTTTTTTTTATGATAAGCTATATTTTTTTTTTTACATATATGGGTTACAAATTTTTCTAACGCGTCTCAAGTAAGATACCTCGCGCTGCGTTTACAACTACTCATACCTCCTTCCTTGTGCGTGTTCTGATTAAACGTTTTCTCCTATTTTATAATTTCGCATTACTGTTGGAGAACCCCAGAAAACCTCGCCACTTGGAGACTTTGGGTCATCAATAAGTTGACTTCCCGAGAAAATTTTTTTTTGTTTTTTTTGCTTGCTATTCTTTGGTATGGGTCTGGCACTCTAATAAACACTCTTAAAGTCCCGGCCATCGCCATTGGATAGCCACAGAAGGGGTCTGCTGGAGATCTCCGTAATATAATTAAATATATATATATATATATATATATATATATATCATTAGTTAAAACCACGCATTTTTTTTCTCTTCTTTCACTACTATTGCTATAAAATTGCAAATAACAATTTTTTTTTATGCATATGTAACTTTTGCCATTTAAATTCGTAATCCGTCAATAGAACTCACCAGCCGACGAACCCCTCATACGTTTTTTTTTGTCTGTCGCGTTTACGGGCAGCCCTCGGCGCACACCTGTATTTTTTTATATGCCTTATAGTAAACTCGTCGTGAGGAATACTCCTGACGGTGCTATAGGAGACCATTTTTTGAAGCTATGCTTCTTACGCGACGTTACGGCAGGGGCACTAAATGTATAAAAATCGACAGTCCCAAATGTCACCCAGCGTGAATGAACGAATACGGCACAGGATGCCATTATTGCTATCAACATACAAACATTCTTTTTTCTCTTTCTTTCTTTCCTCTCTCCCATTCCGCTTAAGAATATGCATGTATATACATATAAGAAAGATAAAGAAAAAGAGACTGCCTTGTTGTAACCGGCAAAGAAGGCTAGACATAGCCTCCTCCATTCGCGGCTACCTTTATTGTACATATAAGAGAAAGAAAGAGAGAGGGAGAGAGTCAATTCTTAAAGCCGGCGGACAGAGAAGGATAGACGTAGAATACGATGATTAAATAAATAAATTATGTAAATAATATTTATTTAATTTAAATTTTAAAATTAGTATACGTATGAAAATATGCGTTTGTATTTATAATATTATAATCTTAATATATTTTTTTGGCAAGAATTTTTTTATTTTCTCTCATTATCTTCCTCCGTTTATTAATATGTGTATATTTATATAGTTGTTATTAATTACTACATTAATAACAAAAAATGAAAATTTAATAAAATTTAATAAAATTTTTGTATTTTTCTGTTTACAATGTACATGACGAAAATTACGTTTACCTAAATATATGTTTTTTTAATAATTGATATTAATAAAAAACTACATTATTAATACATTTTTAAATACATAATACATCGAATGAAAAATAACGTTTTATTGTATTTTTCTATTTACAATGCACATGACGAAAATTACGTTTACCTAAATATATGTTTTTTTAATAATTGATATTAATAAAAAACTACATTATTAATATATTTTTAAATACATAATACATCGAATGAAAAATAACGTTTTCACTAAAAAATTAATTATAATTTTGCAAATGTCACACTTCCTAATTTCTATGTATATATACTGGAAGCATAGCTTCTGTCGGCCAGTCCCAACGACTGCCACTCCTGTTTTTTTGTGTATGCGACTGCGGAGTAACTGTTCGTAATTATAGCAGATAATAATTTTTTTTTTTCTATCGAGGCGCACAGGTTGAGGATCTCTATTTTTGATATTATAAAATTTAAATCTTTTTTTTTTAAATTATACACGTGAAAGTAATTTCCCTCCTCTCCTCATGTCATCTAAATCCAGTTCTCGCAATTTTTACAAAGCTAGAAGAACTCTTGATTGTTTAGGTGTATCGCGCCGCGAACATAAAAAATTATTGAAGATCATTAAGCGCATTCCTGACGACGAAATAATAGAAATTTGTCACGGAACCTTAGTATCACTTTTTAAATTACGACAATTCGTTATTACTAAAGATCATTAATTTAACGCCTTATGTACAAACTAATTAAATAAATAGTAGTATTGAATCTAATAATTTTATATAACCCAAATGTGTTATTGTTCGATGATCACAATATTTCTTATACTAATAATTTTCATTGTTCTAATGATCTACGTAAAATCTTATATAAACACCATAAATTATATACCAAGAAAGTTATAATCATTTCTTTTATTAAAGATTATAACTTTAATAACAATCTTAATTACTAATAAAGAAATAAATTTTTTTATATAATATTAATTATCCGCTAATTGATATAAACACACAACGAACTTACTACATAAAAACGAAAAACGCTTCTTTTGAATATATATATATATATATATATATATATATATATATATATATATATATATATATATATATATATTAGTTATATATGTCCTTTGGCCGTATTCAGGTGGAATATGAATCGAAGAGAATGTTTGTCGCTTGAGCTGAAATTGCCGAGGGCGCGCGAAGCGCGCCTAGAGGTAGATTTCTGCTCAAGCGGCAAACATTGTTCGAGATTCAGATTCCACCTGAATAAACGGCCAAAGGACATAGATGATTTTATGTCCGAAGTAGGCCGTATGAGGAAATATAACTTATTAGTTGAAAATATTAATCTTTTTTTTAATACTTTTAAAATTAAATTCTAGTTCTATTGATTTTTTCTTTTGTTTCTTAGATTGACAATTTGCAATGAGTATAGCTGCTGTCGAAGCGCGAGTCATTTTTTTTTCACTAACCTACGTTCAATATGATTGCTCTTTGACATATTGAACCAGGGTTGCGAAAAAAGTAATTAAAAATTATTTGAATCACGAATCATTTTTGAATTTGTAATTAAAGTTTTATTTAATTAACAATTCCTTTTAAATTAATAATTAAAAATATTTTAATTAACAAATCAAAATCTAATCGTGAATTGAAAAGGCTTTAATTAAAAAATCAAAAGGAATTCTCAATTAAATAAATTTCAATTAAGAAATCAAAATGTAATCGTGAATTGAAAGGGCTTTAATTACAAAATCAAAAGGAATTCTTAATTAAATAAATTTCAATTAAGAAATCAAAATTTAATCGTGAATTGAAAGGGCTTTAATTCCAAAATCAAAAGGAATCCTTAATTAAATAAATTTCAATTAAGAAATCAAAATGTAATCGTGAATTGAAAGGGCTTTAATTCCAAAATCAAAAGGAATTCTTAATTAAATAAATTTCAATTAAGAAATCAAAATTTAATCGTGAATTGAAAGGGCTTTAATTCCAAAATCAAAAGGAATCCTTAATTAAATAAATTTCAATTAAGAAATCAAAATGTAATCGTGAATTGAAAGAGCGTCAGTTATGATTATGATTTGTGAATTCGAGGGCTTTAATTAAAAATTCCACAATTCCTTTTTAATTAAACGTACTAAGGAATTTGTATCATATATGGGTAATTCTTTCATACTTTTAAAAATCATGTTACTGCGTCATTTCTCCTAAATATGAGATAGCACATCTTGTTAGCAAATGTTCACTGATTTATTGAGTTATTAGAAACTAATTTTGTTATATTTGTAATGATAATTATACGTGTCATTTTATGGCGGATGGGGAAAAGAGGTTTTTTTTTTGAAATTTAAATGTTACCAGGCCATGTAAAATGATAAATTACCGCTATAAAAAAAATGACTACTGCTTTTTTGATTTGAAATTCACACCAAAGCTTTATCTATACACATACTTTTGGAAAATCAAGAGCATGGGTGTGTGCCTGTTAACAAAAGTACTTTCTGAAAGGTTATTAAAATGTTACCAAAAATTTATATATTTTACTTTTTTCTGGAAAATACGATGCTGTAAAAAAGACTATTCAGCGGTGACATTTTAAACTACATCAAAAGGTAATATTTAGAATCACAAAGAGAAATTTTTTATTAGGAACGTGTGCCTAGTGTAGATAAAGTTCTTTGTTCGTTTGAAATTATACTTAAAAAACGTGACTCACTTTTGAAAATAGGTTTTTATCCACTAATATGAAAACCTAAGCTTTGATTCATCTTTTCTCTGTTGTGAACTTTGTAATTTACTATTTTATAATACTCAATGTAATCTTTAAGTTGCTTTTGAAGTATTATTTCGAGTATTCTGGAAATCATTGAATTTTTCCCGGCTATTAAATTTTCCAAATTTACATCGATTACCTAGTTTCTATCAATGTTTTAATTCTAAAGAGTTTAAACTTTAAAAAGCTCAGTTTTAGTATGTATTTAATAGCTTACACCTAGAACGTTGAGTTGAATCATCACTGAAATTTCTAGATTTTAAATTAAAAATTTTTAGATTTAATGTTTATTAAATAAACTAAAATATTTGGTTAAAAGGAATATAAGTATTTTTATTCGAAAACATAAACTACACAAATCTATGTCAAATTTCATACCCTAAGATTGACAATTTTAGCAAAAATAAATTGATATTCCACTCACTTATGATTTGTAATCAGGAATCCCAAAAGCCATTGGGTAACTAATATCACTCAATTTTAATACCCGAATCGCCAAAAATGAATTTTCCCAAAAAATTGCCATTTCTGGCATATTTTATTTATTACAAAAATTTTGTAATTATTAATGTAAATTGCGTATTTAAATATTTTCTGTAACATATTAAACATGTAAAAATGAAAAAGCTCAATGGAAAATGATCTATTATAGCCCAAAATACTTAAAAACTGATCTGAGATAGGTAAAATATTATACCTGGGTGTGATAATAATGAATATATTTAAATGTCTTATATTAAAAAAAGCTATCTTCAAAAGTGAGTAATGCGATTTTTTCTTTTATTATCATTTTAATATATCAACATTTAAAAAAATAAATTTGATACATGTGTCTTCAATTTTTTTTAATTTATTGAAAGTAAATTTTAACATTATGAAAAATTTACTCGAAAATCTGTCTTTTGATGTTTGTTAAAAAGACTACCCTTAAAAGTGAGTAACACGATTTTTTTTCTTTCATTATAATACGTCAACATTCAGAGAAAATTAGTTTTATACGTGTGCCTGTATTTTTTTTTTTTTAATTTGTTGCAGGTGAAATTTTAACATTATGAAAGATTTACCCATATATGTATATAGAAAAACATATGTGGACACGCACATACATACGCACCTAGGCTCATATATATGCAACATTTCATGTCGACCCACACGCACACATACGGACAAGTTGATATATTTATATATATATATATATATATATATATATATATATATATATATATATATATATATATATATATTATATATATATATATATGGTCCGTTTCATGTCAACTTGCACCCGTTGACCCGTATATATTTTAATTTATATATATATACATACATACATACATGGGATATTTCATGTTGGTTAGCACGTACTCATAAGTAAAGGTTTTCTTTATATGTGGTACATTTCATGACAACACGCACACACCCATTCGTGTACCCATAGATTTACATATATGGGATATTTCATGTCGATTCGCATGCATGCACACGCACGTTAATAAACATAGGATTTTTCACGTCAATTCGAAAGCACACACACAGGTTTATATATATGGGACATTTCATGTCTATTCGCATGCATGCACACAGACTTTAATAAACATGGGATTTTTCACGTCAATTGAAACGCACGCACTTACAGGTTTAGATATATGGGACATTTCATGCCAATGCGCACCACACACACACACACACACACACACACACACACACACACACACACACACACAGTATTATATATGGGACATTTCATGTCAACACGTACATACTCATAATAACAGGCTTTTTTATATATGTGGGACATTTTATGACAACACGCACACACCCATCCTAGTAACCTTAGGTTTATATATATATATATATGGGACATTTCATGTCGATTCGCATGCATGCACACGCACGTTAATATATATAGGATTTTTCACGTCAATTCGAACGCACACACACAGGTTTACATATATATGGGACATTTCATGTCAATTCGCATGCATGCACACAAACTTTAATAAATATTGGATTTTTCACGTCAATTGGAACGTACGCACATACAGGTATATATATATATATGAGATATTTCATGTCGTTTACAGGTTTTTATATATATATATATATATATATATATATATATATATATATATGGGACAGTACATGTCGTTGCGCATGCATGCACACACACGTTGATATACATGGGATTTTTAATGTCAATTCAAACGCATACAAACACACAGGTTTATATATATTGGACATTTCATGTCGATTCACATGCATGCACACGTACGTTAATATACATGGGATTTTCCATGTCAATTCGAACGCACGCACACACACACAGGTTTATACATATGGTACATTTCATATCGATTTGCATGCATGCACACACACGTTGATATACATAGGATTTTTCACGTCAATTATTACCCACGCCTATACAGGTTTATATATATGGGACATTTCATGACAACTCTAACACACCTATCCAAGCGCCCTTAGGTTCACATATATGGGACGTATCATGTCAACACGCACGCACCGGTTTTCATATATTTGACATATCTTGTCAACTCGAACACGCAAACACATCTAAACATGTATTTGAAATTTGTATTTATATATATGGGACCGTTTCTGTCCATTCGCATGTACGCACACACATGGGCTTATGAATATATATATATATATATATATATATATATATATATATATATATATATATATGGGGCTGTTCCTGTCAAGGCATATGCACACACACACATTGGCTTATGAATATATGTATATACATATACATGGGATATTTTATGATATTTTTATGTATAATTATATATATATATATATATATATACATATATATATATATATATATATATATATATATATATATATATATATGAGTGCCACCAGATTTTTTTTAAACAAGTGAGCAGTTTTTAATCAGTTACACAAACAGGTTATTTTTTCTATGTTACTTAAAATAAAAAAAATTCTAATTTAGGAAAAATTGCTAATATTAATACTGATAAAAATCTTAAAGATTTTTAAGGAATAGTTTTACTTTTTGATGGATAATTTGATTATATGATTTTATTTTCAAAAAAGTTTTTCCCATAATAGTTATCTGTAATAAAAAAATTCTTTTACAATGTTAATTACTTTTTCCTGACATTCGTTTTGAAAGTTTATGCTTAGCAATTTTAAAATTTGGTTGTGACACTGATGATGCTGCTATAAATTATTTTCGATGTGTTATAATTAGTGTGCTGCCTCAATTTTCAACTGAAGGATTATAAATTAAGGATATTTTAGATTGAATTGCGGATATAAAATAAATGATTAAAGAATTACAATCAACAAATCAATAAATTCAATTATTAATAGTTAAAAAAAAATGTTACCATGTCAGTGAGTTTTTTCAACAGGGTTATACATAAATTAAATTAATTAAAATTAATATTTTCAATCAATCATATACCTATTTTTTTTATTAAAAAGATATATTTTTACAAAATATGTAACAGTAAAAGAGTAGTTCACAGAAAAAAATTGTACTTCGTTAAAAAATTTTATAAATTATAAAAACACAAGTTTTTTAAACTTCATAAAATAATGAATAGCGTACTGTACATATTGTTTTTGTAGCAAAAATTCTACATGTAAAAAATGTAATAAGATTAAAATACAAATAACAATTAATCAAACGTATTTATAAATTATAACATAAATTTAGCAAATGAAATAAAATTTTAGGAAATCCTATTCTAATCCCTGCTGCACTGTAACAATAGTCTCATTCTAATATGAAAAATTGAAAAAAATTATAAAACTTATTTTTTTTTATAACTTTGGCATGAAAATTGCATGAAATAAGCGACAAAATGTTTTTTATTTGAAAAATAGACTTTTCAAATTTTTGGAAATTATATCATACAAATTTTCCTGGACATTTTCCGACTTCACCCCCTTTAAATTAATGTTTAGTGACAAAATATATAAAAAAAATTTTTGGAACCGTGGACTTTAATGTTACTATAGCAATCTCCCCTATTTTCCGACCTAACTTTTTCATGTGAGCACCGTTGCGCGGTACTTTCTGAATAAGCGGTTCAATTATTCGTGAAAAATTAAAGAAAGACCGCAACCAGCCTAAACCATTCTTTTTTTATCAACAGTTGGTGGATTAAAGAATAATTTTAGCTAATTAAAATGTAAAAATTCTTAATTATATTGGTCACTAATGATTAGTGCAATAAAATAAAAAAAATCATTAAAAATGGCAAAATGAGTTTTTTTTATATTTATGATGTTTTTACAGAGAAATGGTGCAATGTACGGCAAAATTGATAAGAATATTTTCGACTTAATATTTGATGAAAAACACGAAAAATTATGTTTTTCTGCGAAGAATTAACAACCAGAAAATTTACTTTAGAGATTTTCCTAACTATTTTCCAGCTATCCACCCTCGAAATTCGTGTTCAAGGCACCAAAATACATAGGAAAAACTTTGGTGGAGCCGTGGATCTCCATCGGCTACGGAAACTCTATTAGCTACCTATATTAGTTATAAGTGTCCTCCGTATTCAGGTGAAATACCCCGGTGAACATGTACATTAAGGTTTGGAAAGATTCTGATGTAAAAGAACCTTTCTAATTTTTTGCGGTTTTTGGTACCAGTCCATAATACAACTTTGTGAACTCTTATGAAAAAAATTGTCATGATTTTCGTTGATACCTTCTGAACTTTTTTTGATTCATTAAGTTTTACTAAGGAATAGTAACCTTAATTTTATCGTATTCACAATTAATGAACAATTAAGATCGCTTTAGAATTGAACAGCACTGTAAAGTTTTCAGGAGAATCCTTCTAGATTGTATTTTAAAAAATTCTTCAGAAATATTTTTCACGTTTTATCATCGTATGAATATATTTATTAAATTATTGGTAAATAAATGATTATAAATCTATGAGATCATTTTTTTTTTTTTTTTTTTAACGTCGCTATATTTATGCTATGCTATTATTGCTATGCTAATCAGCGACGGAGCTCGTAAGTGTGTTTGTGAACAAAGCACATGTAACGTACAGTGGTGCTTGTATCAATCGGCGGAGAGCGGGATTCGAACTCGGAACCTCGAGATTACAAATCCAACGCTCTACCGAATGAGCCACAGACCGACTCCTATGAGATCATTTAAGAATACGGATGAATCTTTATATTTTCTGTATATTGATTGAAAGGTTAATGAAACTTCACGAACTCTGTGGAAGTAAATCGAGATGAATTATTACAATCTTGTAAAGAGTTTAATAGCTATTAAAGATCCTTAAGAGGAGGTCGAGTATATATGTCCTATTGTAATCAAAAAATTGATTTTTTTACAAAAACTAATAATTTTAGCAAAAATAAAGAGAAAGCCCCATCTTGTATCATAAAAGCAATATTTTCTTTGATTAGGAAAAAAATTTTTTATCGATTCCTTTTGAAAAAAAACCTTGAAAAACATAAAATATCGAGGTTTGGATGGACAATTCAGTTTTTCAAAGTTTTCTTTGAAACGAAGCAATAAAAATAATTTTTTCTCATAAGAGAAAATATTGCTTTTAGTATACGAGATGGGGCTTTCTTCTATTTTTTGCTACAATCATAAGGTTTTGCAGAAAATTGAATTTTTTTTATTATAAAAGGATAGAGATGTACGACCTGCTATTAATAAAATACCGTGAAAATTATTTATGATTCTCAGTAACGATCTTGAAGTTATAAAAAAATATACATATTATTAAATTTTTTTAACTCTTGAAATAGTTAAGCATACCATGGAATTGTTTGATGGTGGAAATAAAGCCATTTTACACGACTAAGCTATAAATTTTTTTTGTGAATAAATACAATAAATCGCACTAATTTATTAATACTAGGCAATTTTTCAGTTTATTAATAAGTTAATTTAATTAATACCATGATATGCCCTTCAAAAATCACTATTCAATATATTAGAAATTCATAAAGAATCTGAAGAAGTCATAATCATATTTTTTGATATATGGGGATATCCACAAAACTTTTAATTGTCTAGTAACAGGTCTTATTACAGCTGTTACTGGGTTACCGCATGATGCACATTGTTTAAACTAGGTTCAAATCTTTTGTGCTATCCTGTAACTCTATTTCTGATGTATTTTGTAAATGTTTAACAAACGGCGCAGTAGATATTTCTATGAAACATTCATTTTTACACATAAAAAATTACCGTAATTTATCTTATTTGTAAATTTACAAAATACATCAGAAATAGAGTTACAGGATAGCACAAAAGATTATAACCTAGTTTAAATAATGAACTGTTACTAGAGAATTTAAAGTTGGATGCATATCCCCATATAATACCATAGTGGTACACATGAAATTGGAAAGGTTCTAAAAATATATAAATTACAATAACTTTTCTGATGAGGATATATTATTCAGATTAATATTATTTTCAAAATTAGATAACATTATTTTTATTTTTAAGAGCATGACGAAGCTTCCAGTCTTCTAATAATATTTCCAATCCCAAGTTATGAATAAACAATGCGTTTAATAACATTTTTTTGCGACAAAGAAAGAATTTGTAAGATTCAACTCGAGTGCGGACAACTCAAGAAACCCACGAAAATACTACATAAAAAGTAATAATACAAACTTTCAATGTAACGTATTTTAAGATTAGGTTTGTCGAGCTTGATATAATTTCAATCCAAGTTCATAAAAAATTTACAAGTTTAAATGATTTTTTATTTTAACAAAAATTATTGTATTAACATAGCTTTAGTGCGGACAAGTCATTATATTTGTTTTTCTCATCCGTGCTGAGTAAGCGGCCTATAGCGCATGCGTTTTCGGGGTAGTAAGTAGCTAATAGCGCGCGCTGCGTGTGTTGTTTTTTGAGGGCGTGTGTTTCACAGCTATGTATAATATTATTTTGTATTAAATCACGTAAATACGTTACATTCTGTAAAATAATGTCACGCAAAAGCGTTAATTAATGTAAAATCGCAAAGGTTTATACAAGCGCAGCGCCCTCATACTGCATCTCATCGACCATATGATGAATTTTATACTCTATCTCGCTTTAACCTCTGACAAAGTAAATCGTATCATCTATTCTTGTATTATTTTTACATTAACGAAATCGTAATTATTCCGTATAAACGTGAAATTGGTGAACTAAAAGTATGTAATTTAATTACAAATAATAGTACCAAAAAGTATTGAAATATACTATTGCGAGTCAGTCGTACGGCAGATATGAGAGAGAGAGAGAGAGTCTCGGGCAATGGCGCTATTCGCTACGCTCGTGCGCCAACTTGCCCTCGTGCGCAATAGTCAACTAAACCTTACTCGTTACACAATATACTATTAATTTACGAATTTAAAATGATATTAATGAAATAAAAAAAGCAAAACTTGATTGCTGTAGCTCCAACATCAGATAAATATTACGGAAAGAAACATAATGAATCACCCAAATTCACAATTTTATAAATTACAACTGAATCAGTGGAAAAATAGTTGCATACAATAGACTTTACCAAATTTTATGAGTAACGGCTTATAATTGAAATTTCAATGTCGGAACGATTCGGAAAACTTGAAACATTTATCAATTTTCATTTCATAATAGTTCTTAAACATTCTTTTAAGACCGGAAAAATATTTGTTCCGATTCTTTTAGAAATTTTCGGGTCATTTTAACGAGGATATAACTGATGATGATGTAACAAAATTCAACTGCAATAATCACAAATTTTCCAATCGAAAACGTTTCCATAAATAATTTCCATAACATTATAATTTCCGCGAAAATAATCATAATCTTCATAATTCTGCAAAAATGACGATTTATATTGACTTTTTCATAAATTTAAGTAACTTATAGAAATTTTCTCAAATTCAATTTACTTGTTTTTGTCATAAAAAACGAAAGTTAATTAGTCTCAAAGCAGACTTAACGTAGGTAAATATTATTTTTTTATATACGCTTTTCTTATATTCGCCTTCATGTCTGTTTGCATGTTTGTCTGTCTGTAATCAAATCTTGCGCGCTCGATTTCAGGCACTTTTTGACAGATATAAATTCTGACAATTGGCATAGACTTTGGTCTTGAATGACAATACAATAATCAGTTGTCATTTCGGTACCTGGACATCCAGGTCGATGATAATGGGTGTGAAAAGTCATCTCCGAGGAAGTATAAATGGGGAGGCTTTCTTTGGGTCAAGGCGAGTTTCTCGGGGGTTTTCAGGGTTGCTAAAACCGAATTTGAGATCAAACAATTGCCACAAAGTGATGCACGTTGTCCAGAATACGCATGGACGTCGTCTCCGAGGAAGTACAAGTGGGGAGGCTTTCTCTGGGTCGAGGTGGGTTCCCGGGGGATTTCAGGGCTGCTAAAACCTAATTCAAGGTTTGAAAGTGAATCTATAATGCATAATAATGATTTGGGATGAAGAGGTCGAACTGGAGTACCAAGTCGCCGATAACGGATGTACCTGAGTGTAATCTTCGAAAAGTCTGGTTGCAATGTATCTCTAAATGATAATAAAAACAATTTTAACTTAAAAATAGAAAATACAAAATTTTAAAAACATGCTTTAAAAATAAAATACAATAATTGAATAAATAGACTAAAAAGTATAAAATAAATAAATTAACTTTTTTTAAATTTTTTAAATAATAGCGCTTATTACCTGTATATCGGAATGATGTTTGATGAAAAAATGTTAAAATTATTCACTAATTACAATAGTAATATGCTTTCTCGAAGTTAAATTTCGCTGGCATTATTCGAACGAAAAATTCATAAATTAGTAGGGATACTACCGCAAATTTATATGCGAGATGATTTGTATGAATGATCTTTATATATGGGTATCGACTACGAGTAAATCAACATATTTCATGGAACTTGCATGAATCTTAAACAATTGTTTTTTTTAAATCTTTTTATTTCCGAGTATTCTCCGACCTAATCAAACAACCTTAGAATCGAAATCTAAAAGAATCTCCAAGTTTCATTTGACGTAGTCCCTGCAAATATCTGTAAACTTCATAATCGGTATGGAAAATTTCAAAATTCATTCATATAGACGATTTCCAGGTAGCCAGGATCACCTGGATATTGTGAGATGTCATCTCGGGAAACGTACATGTTATTAATAAATAATGGCTAAATTTCGAAAGATATTCTTGTAGACAATGTTTATCTTACTCGGAACATCCATGTTTGGCTAGATAACATTTGAAACAACTTCAAAGTAGTTATTAAACTATAAGTTGAATTTCAGAAGTTTTAGCTGTAGATGATGTTTAAGTTGTCATTAACACCTAGGTATCCAAAGACGGCGATCGTGGGTACCACAGCATAATAAATAACTATTTTTTAAATATTGTCTACATCGATAAGGTAAAGTATGTATATATATATATATATATATATATATATATATAAAGTTAAATATGTGTTTGTATGTGTGAGCGTGTGCGTGTGCGTATGAGTTGAAATTAAATGTTCCATATAAACTTGAATAAACCTGTGTGTGTACGTGCGATTCTACATGAAATGTCCCTTATGTATATATATATATGTTTATATCATGCTTGTAAGTCGACATGAAAAGTCCAACGTACATGAACGCGTGTGTGCATGCATGCGAATTGACATGAAACGTTTCATATATATAAACCTAAGGGTACTTAGATAGGTGTGTACAAGTTGTCATGAAATGTCCCATATATATATAGAAAAACCTGTGCTTGCGAGTACGTGCAAGTTGACATGAAATGTCCCTATATATATATATATATATATATATATATATATATATATATATATAGAAACAAAAAAATTGCGGGTGAACGTGAGCAATTTGATATAAAATGGAATATATATACATATGCAAAAACCTGTCAGTAAGGTCGCACATGAGTTGACATGAAGAGTCGCATGTATATAAAAGCGTGTATGCATGAATGCAAATTGACATGAAACGTCGCATATATGTAAACCTGAAGGAACTCGGATAGGTGTGTGAGAGTTGTCATGAAATGTTCCATATATATAGAAAAGCCTGTGATTATGAGTACATACGAGTTGACATGAAATGTCCCATATATATATATATATATATATATATATATATATATATAATCCTGTGTGTGTGCATGCGCATTGGCATGAAATGTCCCATATATATAAACCTGTATGTGCGTGCGTTGAAATTTACAGAAAAAATCCCATGTATATCAACGTGTGTGTGCATGAATGAAAATTGACACGAAACGTCCCATGTATGAAAACCTGAGAACTCGGATAGGTGTGTGAGAGTTGTCATGAAATGTTCCATATATATAGATAAGCCTGTGATTATGAGTATGTACAAGTTGACATGAAATGTCCCATATATATATATAATGCTGTGTGTGTGTATGTGTGCGTGCGCATTGGCATGGAATGTCATATATATATATATATATATAAACCTGTATGTGTGTGCGTTGAAATTTACATAAAAAATCCTATGTATATTAACGTGTGTGTGCATAAATGAAAATTGACATGAAACGTCCCATATATGCGAACCTGAAGGAACTCGGATAGGTATGTGAGAGTTGTCATGAAATGTTCCATATATATAGAAGCCTGTGATCATGAGTACGTACGAGTTGACCTGAAATGTCCCATGTATATATATATATATATATATATATATATATATATATATACATATATAATCCTGTGTGTGTGCATGCGCATTGGCATGAAATGTCCCATATATATAAACCTGTCTGTGGGTGCGTTCTAATTGACGTGGAATGTAACACGTATGTATGTATGTATATATACATACTATATATATATATATATATATATATATATATATATATATATATATATATATATATATATATATCAACTTGTCTGTATGTGTGCGTTTGGGTCGACACGAAATGTTGCATATATATGAGCCCAGGTGCGTATGTATGTGCGCGTCCACATCTGTTTTTCTATATACATATATATGATAAAAATTTCTTTAAAACGTTTAATTAAAAAGGAATTATGGAATTTTTAATTAAAGCCCTCGAATTCACAAATCATAATCATAACTAACGCTCTTTCAATTCACGATTACATTTTGATTTCTTAATTGAAATTTATTTAATTAAGGATTCCTTTTGATTTTGGAATTGAAGCCCTTTCAATTCACGATTAAATTTTGATTTCTTAATTGAAATTTATTCAATTAAGAATTCCTTTTGATTTTGGAATTAAAGCCCTTTCAATTCACGATCACATTTTGATTTCCTAATTGAAATTTATTTAATTAAGGATTCCTTTTGATTTTGGAATTAAAGCCCTTTCAATTCACGATTAAATTTTGATTTCTTAATTGAAATTTATTCAATTAAGAATTCCTTTTGATTTTTTAATTAAAGCCTTTTCAATTCACGATTAGATTTTGATTTGTTAATTAAAATATTTTTAATTATTAATTTAAAAGGAATTGTTAATTAAATAAAACTCTAATTACGAATTCAAAAAGGATTTGTGAATTAAAATTTATTTAAAGCCCAAAATGATTTAAATATTTGCAACCCTGTATTGAACGAAACATAGTAGGATCGGTGATGCCATATTGATTTCTCCTGAGACATATTGAGTCTCAATATGTCTCAGAAAGACATATAATTCTTGCAATAAGTCGAGGAGCGCGTCTGAGACATATGGGATGCCAATACAAATTTAGCATGCTCTTTACATACTGACACGAATACGGCCTTCGAGGACATAAATATATATATATATATATAGGACACAATTACACAGCTCACTACTGAGCGTGAACAAGAGACACGTGCTCCTACCTACTCTAATAGAGTATAGTAGCACCTAAGACAAATCATCAGTCGTTTGCTCAGTTACCATATACGGTAAAGCACAGACTACCTAACGATTAAAACGGATACTCCCCCGTACTAAGTCTTTTCTTCTGTACTATGTCAAAAAAAAAATATTTTGAAAATTTCTTTAGATTAAACGAATAATTCAGTTAATTAAATAATTAACTAATTAAATAATTAATTATTCAATGCGTAAATTAAAAATTAATATTAAAATCTGAGTATCAATTAATTAAAATTTTTTTTCTTAATTAAATAATACCTTACGTGCGACCTTATAAATGACTATAAAGGTTGACGCATAGATAATTAACGAAAATCCAAGTTAGTATATTTTTGATTACCAATTAATTAAATATATGTATATAAATAATTAAAATTAATTAAACACGATTTGAAAGTAAGGGATAAGATTTTTTTTTCTACTACTACAACTTTTATTCTTTTCTACAGATAATATATTTCACAAGATTTACCTCTTAAAGGAATAATTTGAAATATTAAATATTGCTATAATAATACGTTATACTTACTAAATATTACTCCTTTCATGAAAACCATTATAACATATACCAGCATTAGCGTAGCTATAATATTAGTAATCATAGCTATTACTTTATTTGTAGTAGACACCGAAATATATACCAGAATCCTTAGGTATAAATTATAAAATAAGCCCCTTCACTTTACTCCCACCGTACTTTACATATTGACAGTAGTTAGTCCTTTTCTTGTTTACGGAGATTTAGTACATGGCCATACGATACACTATATTAAGACTTCAAAGAGGAAAATCACAAAATACATAGTGACCTACACCAGTATTATTACAAGCAATGATATAGGCAATATATATATATAATATTATATATATACGTACATATATACATGTACACACTTATACTTACTAAGATACAGACATCTCCGTAATATATCTACTGTGTTACGACCGGATTTGGTTCGGTCGTTGAGTTCACAAAAAGAAATAAATTTCTTTTTATTGGGAACCAGTTTGTAGTCCCAGGACTTACCTGTCATCTTTTAATTAAATATTTATTAAAATTAAATTCTAATTTAGTTTTTAGAATAATCAAATTTTTATAAAAGTTAATATCAAGTTTTAATTACTTAAATAAATTCCTCTTTTTGTGTTTTCTTTTATTTTTATTTAATAATTAATACACATGTTGTTATTTATTACATATAATAATTTTTCTTACGATTAAATATTCCAAGAAGAGAAGGAGTAGATATATAAATGTATCCCATTGAAGTTCCGTCCTTTACTCTCCGCTTAAATTAACTTATTCCTACACGGTTAAGTTATCCGTGGCCAGATTAGGTTAGATTCTTCAACTCTCGGTCGTCTAGCACTCAGCTAATTTATTTGTTTATGTAGTCACTTGCACTTGCTTGTCTTTTTCACTAAATATTTATTTATATAAATAGGTTTCTAATCTATTTAAACAAAAGTTGTAAATTTATATTTTTCTATATTATAATTTTTGCTATTAGCGAAGTAGGTTTCTAAGCTACTTCCTAATGAATTTTATGATAAATAAACTGATTTAAAACTAACACTGACTTTATCTCAGTGGACCAGCAGAGCCGACCTTGGCGGTTGCTATCGTATTATGACAAAAGGCCAAGAGTGACGTAGGGGGCTGTTTTTATTGCCTTGCGCCGGGCGATCGAGAGATGGAAAATCCAATCAAAACCTGACATGCAGCTGAAATTTTCAGAACAGAAAATCATTCGATTGTTTTAGAGTTCATTGGCTTGCTTACCAATGCATTCTTGTACTTTCTTCTCCGTCTCTTCTTTACATTTGAAGTTTTCGCAATTTTTAAGAATGCTGAATCGGGACATCGCATGGAACTACTTTCTGTTTGAATTGAAAAAAATAGATTAATGAATAATTCCAATCCTTAATATAATTCATTTAACAATTTATAAGGGTTTAGTTCCATGAGATGTCACATCTTCCCCCTCAGGTCGATTGTCGTCCCGACAATCAGCGTGAGAGTTGTAGAACGGACCGAATCTTACAGATGTAGTATATATAAACAAAAAACGATTTTCGAGATATTTGGGAATTGAGTCATAATTTGGCTGTTTTATTTTGGTTACCCTATAACTATATTTTCTATAATAAAAAAAATACATTGGTTAAATATGGATGTATAGGTAGTAGTATTTATATATTTTTTTTTCTTCTTTTTTTTGTAATCGTTAAATTATAATTATATACATCGGTTGGAAACAATTTTAATATTGTATTTGTTTCAGTAGAAAAGAAGTAAATTGAAGATGAGAAAATTTTTAAAATAAATGTAATAATTGCAAAAAAAAATTTTTTCTTTTTTTTGTTTGTATAGATCACTGAAAGAAATACACTATTAATTACAAGAAAATATACCATTCAATTATTTTATAATTATTTTGATTTTAGATTGTCGTTAATTTGTAAGGTTTTGGAATGTATATAGTATCGGTGCTTATAATATTACAAAACTTCATGTGAGTTAAACTAAAAAAGAAATATTGTTATAGTATATAAATTATTAAATTTAATGTTTCAAGTTAATGATTTAAGTTCTTAAATGTTTATTTGAAATCTTCCTTGAAAAGTGATGATCGAATCGTTACGTGGTTGCTTCTATTAAGGTTAGGCGTAGGTGATGTTTTGCAGTGGTAAATCAGCATCCAGGGAGGCTGCAGAGAACGATCGTTCTAGAGTTCGATTTTCATGAGGTGTGACCTCTGTGTTTTAATTGCACAGGTTAGAAAGTTCGGAGATTTCCAGTATCTGATGGTTGGAGTGGTTTTGTTGAAGAGGTTGTAAGGTCACGTAAGTAGTATGGCGATTTGATTCTGGCTGTTTCAAAGAATATTCTTGCAATTCTATACTATTTATTTTTCGATTGTGTTTAGTTCGTTGTTTACATTTCAAGGATTTACATTTCCAGATGAGAATGAATATTGATGTTCCTATTATTAAGTTTCTAAAAAAAAATCCCGTGGCTATGTATGTGTAAGTACGGTTCCGTTCGTGGTGGCGTGTGGCTATTTCTTTAAATTTTGTTTCTATTTCCTTTAGTGAAAATATGTCGTTATTTTGTTTTAATTTCTTCAATTCAATAGTGGTTTCTGAATCTAATTCCTTGGATAGTGTGAAGAAGGTATTCACAAGTTGGGGTGTTTGAAGGTGGAGATATCAGGAAAGCATAGGAGTGTTTTCTTATTCGAATTACTATTTGTTTAATTCTTATGATAATAATTAGTTTATTATTGTAAAGACTCGTTCTAAAATGTTGTTAATTGTACAAGTTTACTCATATATATAAACATATACATACATGTGCGTTTAAATGTATACGCATTTATTATATTCTATTTCTTCAGCAATAATAAAAAAAAATTGATGTTTTATTAAAACAATTAAATTTGTTAAGTTTGATGATCATCTGGTTAATCTCAACTTGAGTTATGAGTAAATTTAGTTTAATCAATACACAAAGGATTTAGTTCAGTATTTGTTTCAATCGAAGGAAAATTATTATCCTAATGTTTCAATTTATTTTGACTTGAAAAATAAGAATCTTAGAATAATAATTTATTATTTACTAGAATGAAAATAATAAATAATAAAAATTTAGCATATTTACTTTAAGAGTAACTATTAAAATTACAAAATGCTTCTCTACTATATATATTTATATAATAAAATTGTGTTTTGAGCTAAGTATCAGATTGATTTTAACAAGTTAATTTTTGTAAAATTAACTTGTCAATTACTCAACAAATTATTTGAAATTAAGTAAAATTAAAGTCATACTAGTACTATTGTAGAATAAAGAAAAGAAAATTTAGGATGTCATTGAGTAAATAATTACTTACTATTGTTAGTTAATGAATCATGCAAATATTCATATATTTTATATCAAACCAATAATTTGTTAAAATCTGTATATTGATGATTAATAGTGAGGATAATACAAAGATATGAGTTTTGCATCAAGAAATCACTCTTTAACATGATAAAACAAGTTCACGATTTATGATTAAAAATTCTATTTTATTAAATTTAATTTCTACTTATGTCCAAGAACAACCCACAATAAAGAATTTTAAAACAAAAAGAGTTCTGAAAAAGAAAATCATAAATTTTACACAATAAATTCTTATTAAAATTTGCAATAAAATAATTAAATCTAACTTTCATTATATCAGATTTAATAATTTTTTAATTTAAAAATTTTATTTAAATATATAATATTTTGCAACAATCATATTAAATGAATTTCCATTTTATATGACTATCTCATGTATGTATAAGTGAAAGTATATACGTATATGTACAGAGTTAGATTTCATGAAAAATAAATAAAGGATTTCAAATGAATTATTTTTATTAAGAAATTAATTGTCGATGCAGTAGGTTGTGCTATTAAAATCGAACTCCTTGACTGCAATCTATTGTCTGTTTTTGTTTACGTCCAAGAGGAAAAAAAAATTAATGAATATATTCTTATTATATTAAGAAAAATATTGATTTCTCAAATAATTTAATAAGCAGATTAAAATTAAATTTAAGATATATGACCATAACCTTAGTATAAAATAGTAGTATTGATGATGAAGCGTTAGTCTTAAGAGTGTAATATTTTAATCATAGGGGAGGGAAAAATTATTGTAATCTGTGTTTAACCCTTTGTTTATACACATAAGTAATTATGTATATCTCACATACAAAGGCCTTATATATATATAATTTTATATTTATATGCATAAAATCTTTGTTAAGTATACCATCAAAAATACAAAAGAATTATTTTAGTAAAATAACAGAGATTATAAAAAACTTCACGTTATTCAGAATAAAATCTATGCTAAAGTGATATTTGTAAATTCTTAAAACATAATTTAAAATAAAATTAGACGTTTCAAAATTACGAATAAATAATAAATTTAAAATAAAAAATGAAATTATGCAATTTGAGGTTCAATGTATTAATAAAAGGTTAATAAATTAGTGAGATGGCTATTCTCCAATCACAGGCCATACGATTGATGTTGTATTTTACAAATGAGATGTATGGTAGTATTTTTGTTAATCCCGTTAGTGTTGGGCGAGTTTTTAATACCCTTCTGTATTTTTCCTTATCTTGCATCTCAAGAGACTCTACTTCGTTGACATTTTTCCTTAAAAAGAGAGAAGTATTTTCTTGAGGGTTTTCGAAATGTATAGTACTATTTGTTTCTTTCAGCGTCAGGTAAAGCTTGTATTTTATCTTGTTGTCTGTTGAATCGATGAAGGCGAGTTGATAATTATTCCATTCGAAGTGTTCAATTTCGTATTCTCTGCCTTCCCCCTCAGATTTTCAGTAAAATTCTAAATTGGTTTTAAAACCATTTTTTTGACTCATATAAGAAAATTTTGATATTTCGTGGCCTGAGTTTGATGTTTTCAAGGAGTCTGATAGTCTTTCAGAGGCCGTGGGTTCGGCTTGACCGGACCTGGTACATTTTTCCTTATAGACTGGTTTTGAACTCACGTAATTGGTTCTTCGGTCCTTAAGTAAACTCTTTAATTTTAGTAAATTTAACCGACAATTAATTATATTGCGCTTATGAACGTTTTTTGATATAATTTTAATTTTATTAAGGTTATTTTTAGTTTTAATTATTCTTTTAATAGTAAAAGATTTTATAATTCTGCTCGGAAATTTTTGGTTGACATCTTTGTATTTAAAAAATTTTTTTAATTTATTATGAGTTTTCAGGCCAACTTTTAAGCATGCGCTAACGTTTGAATTAGTTGAAATTTTTAATTTTTCTAATGTTTGAGGTTGCATGAATTAGATAGTAGTATCATCGACAACATTCACGTAATGTACTTCTGCGCTCTTCAGATCTTCCGTTTCAGTAATGTTTTCTATACGTTCAAAATCACGATCAGATACATAAAATATTTCCGTTGTTTCATATTGTATCTGAGATTCTTGTGCAGATCTTACTATAAATGTATCGTTTAATAAATTAGCTGATTTTTTGTTGATTACCTTATAATTCTTTAGTTTTTCTGAATAATATGTCAGGGCTTTCTGTTCTTTTGAATCAGAGCAATTGCAGAAAGTTTCTATGTCTTCATAATTCAATTGGGATTCGTGCGTAAAATTTATTTGTGGTTTTATTATCTTTACCTTTCTTCGTTTGGTATCAGTGTCAGTTTGTGTTACACAAGAATTTCGGTTTTTAATTTCTCCCATGCGCTTGTTATCAAACTGTAATTGGGTTCCTTCGAGGAAAGGTATTGGATCAATCGGACTGCTATTTATTATGAGAGTTCTAGATCTGTAGCAAATCGCGGGACGTTCCTTTTCGAAATATGGTAAGCCCAGTATGGCATGTTGTAAGAATGATGTTGTAGGTGGTAAGACGTGAAATACATGGATAAATCCGAGTATTTCTAATTCTACAGTGCCTAGTGTTTCTATAGGTGTTGAAGATATATCTGATACTGTTGTTGCCTTTTTGGAGTTGATGATAATGTTATCCTTAAGAGCACTACCTTTTACGGCGTTGATACTAGCAGCCGAGTATAGTGCGAAGGTTCCTTCTTCGTTTTTTAGAGCTGAGACTTTTAAACATATTACAGGACGTATAGATTTCTGTACACGGTGTGCGCTTTTGTTTCCGTACATAGAACTTTTGTTCGTTGAATCGATTAGACATTTTTCATCGATACGTTCTCTTTGCGAGCATTTATAACTTAGGTTACTCTCGTGATGGTACGATTGTTGGGTTGTAAGTAAATCTTCAGAGTCGTAAGTTTGTGATTGATAAGTATTCGATACTTCGGATAGAATTTTAGGACTTATTGGATAAGGAGGATAAATTGGATAAGGAGGGTAATAAGGAAACCTAGGAGGATAGAAACAAGGTTGAGGTGATAGAAATTGTTGATGTCCGAATGGGTACGGCCTTTGTGAGTCCGAGATAGTGTACGGAAAATTGATGTTATTCAAATCTTGGTAATAGGCCATGTTTCGATTCTGAATAATTTCTATTCATGCATTTCGTTGATTCTTTTACCCTATTTTCCCATTCATAGATTTTGGAAGTAGTTAATTGAAATGATTAAATATCTTTCTCCAGAGGCTTGAATTTCCATTATCTCTTGCTTATTTGTCATGATGAAAATTTTGATTATTGTATATTATTAGATATCTTAAGATGAGATGCAAAAAAAAATTAAATTTTTATTTGATATTTAAAATTTTTGTTACCACAGACATTGACTTGATAATAATATGTTATAATATATGTATATAATCATATAACGCAATATAATAATATGTGTCGAATAATAACTGTTGTAATATGATATAATTATTTGCTCGCTTTATCTGTATTAAACTTTAATTTTATATTAATTATTATATTGTAATTTTTTATTTGGTTGTCATAAAGGTTATATTCTATTAAAGTTTAATATAAATTCTGTCAAAAGAATTTTTATTTAAGTTACTTTATGAATCTGGGTCAGTGAAACGCTGACTTAGCGTTTTGCTGTTTGGCTTTTAACGTCGCGAAGTCGTATGTATGTAATTTTTTTTATTCGTAGTATCTGTTATAAATTTCGAGTTATAATAACAAAAAAAAAACACATTAGAGTTAGTTATTAATTATTAAAATATCAAGTTTATTAAAGTAAATGTCTTAAAAGATTTTAAAGTTTTATTAAAAAGGAAACGAAAATTTACTTTATTAATTTAAAGGTAAACGATAGAAACACACAAATTGGTAAGATTATGCTGACTCTTAACTTTTGACTTGTAGATGGTCGTTGACCGTACAATTGAAACAAAATGTTTTATTAATATTTTGTAATTCTGAATATTAAATTCATTTATTTTATGAAACCTTTCTTTATCGTCAATACCCTTTTCTTACCATTCGACAATTAAGGCATTTATAAGTTTAGCCTTGCAGCTAGAAATCTTATAAATGTTGACTCAAAAGAAAGGAAATCTAGATTTTTGGATGCTAATAAACTTTTCGTGCCTTTCGGCGCTCTAAGTATTTCATAAATGTAGCCTTTCAGCTATATAATTTATGAATTTAGCCAAAAATTCAGATTAATTCATAAAAGATTATTATTGTATCGGGTAATTTTAATTATTTAGTTGACCGATTTGAATATCAATTTATTTAATTTTTCTTACTTATATTAGAGATATTGTATAAATATTATTGTTTATTATTATAAAATATTTATTTATTAAATTTTTGATAATATTATCTGCAATAATTTATACAAATAGAAATTTGATTAGGTTAAGGTACAAAAGCTATAGTTTGATGGAAATGAATCTTTTTATAATTTATTAGTGTTATAATTTATTATAATTATAAAATTTTTTTTTTTATATATATACATACGTATATAAAAGGGATTAAATGTTTATTAATATTTTGTAATTTTGAATATTGAATTCATTTATTTTATGAAACCTTTCTTTATCGTCAATACCCTTTTCTTACCTTTCGGCAATTAAGGCATTTATAAGTTCAGCCTTGCAGCTAGAAATCTTATAAATGTTGACTCAAGGGAAAGGAAATCCAGATTTTTGGATGCTAATAAACTTTTCATGCCTTGCAGCGCTCCAAGTATTTCATAAATGTAGCCTTTCAGCACTATAATTTATGAATTTAGCCAAAAATTCAGATTGATTCATAAAAAGAAAAATTTTTATCTCAAATAGAATAATTATGTATATATATATATTTTTTTTTAATATATATAACTTGTTATTTCTTTATTTTATATTTTTATATTATATTATTTATAGAAATTTATTTATCTATTATGATAATTACCTATTATTATCAAGAATAAATTATTAATAAATATAATCAGAAATAAATTATAAATTGTTAAATAATGCGTATAATAATGATATCCAGGTCACAAAATAAAAATATTTGATGACGCAGCGGTCGTTGACCGAAGTTGATCGTTTATTAAAGAAATTTAGATATTGACGATATTTATTGAAATTTTTTTTATTTAATTATTTGAAATAATAATGTTTCAATGATAAATTATTTATATACTTATATAATGCCTTAAAAATCTAATAACTTTATGGTAGTGCAAATTTTATTTTAAATATAATAATAATGTATTTTTTTAAACTATATATCTTGTCATTTCTTCATATAACAAGTTATATAAGGCGCAATTATAAATTTTAATAAAATATTATTTATTGAAATTAAATTATAGTTTATAAAATTTTATTAACAGGTGAAAGGTCTTACTGGTTCCCCACAAGGGATGCCAGTTGTTACGACCGGATTTGGTTCAGTCGTTGAGTTCACAAAAAGAAATAAATTTCTTTTTATTGGGAACCAGTTTGTAGTCCCAGGACTTACCTGTCACCTTTTAATTAAATATTTATTAAAATTAAATTCTAATTTAGTTTTTAGAATAATCAAATTTTTATAAAAGTTAATATCAAGTTTTAATTACTTAAATAAATTCCTCTTTTTGTGTTTTCTTTTATTTTTATTTAATAATTAATACACATGTTGTTATTTATTATATATAATAATTTTTCTTACGATTAAATATTCCAAGAAGAGAAGGAGTAGATATATAAATGTATCCCTTGAAGTTCCGTCCTTTAATCTCCGCTTAAATTAACTTATTCCTACACGGTTAAGTTATCCGTGGCCAGATTAGGTTAGATTCTTCAACTCTCGGTCGTCTAGCACTCAGCTAATTTATTTGTTTATGTAGTCACTTGCACTTGCTTGTCTTTTTCACTAAATATTTATTTATATAAATAGGTTTCTAATCTATTTAAACAAAAGTTGCAAATTTATATTTTTCTATATTATAATTTTTGCTATTAGCGAAGTAGGTTTCTAAGCTACTTCCTAATGAATTTTATGATAAATAAACTGATTTAAAACTAACACTGACTTTATCTCAGTGGACCAGCAGAGCCGACCTTGGCGGTTGCTATCGTATTATGACAAAAGGCCAAGAGTGACGTAGGGGGCTGTTTTTATTGCCTTGCGCCGGGCGATCGAGAGATGGAAAATCCAATCAAAACCTGACATGCAGCTGAAATTTTCAGAACAGAAAATCATTCGATTGTTTTAGAGTTCATTGGCTTGCTTACCAATGCATTCTTGTACTTTCTTCTCCGTCTCTTTTTTACATTTGAAGTTTTCGCAATTTTTAAGAATGCTGAATCGGGACATCGCATGGAACTACTTTCTGTTTGAATTAAAAAAAATAGATTAATGAATAATTCCAATCCTTAATATAATTCATTTAACAATTTATAAGAGTTTAGTTCCATGGGATGTCACAACTGCTTCCAAATTCCCCTCCCCCCCCCATGAGCATTAAGCAACTAAAGAACGTGTTTCTGTATACCAACGCGATGGTTCCTAGATTTATTGAAATTATACTAGAAACAACACAAGAAGATCATAAATCAATAGACGAGGCATTGAACGCCCTCTGCGAAGATTCCTTAACGGTAAGCCCCCACAGTAAAGATATAATAACACAAGAAGAACTAGACTTTTGGCTCAAGAGTCTAGAATCTTAAATAGTCCCCTTCTTCTTTTCTTTTCAATACGCGTTCATGATCCCTCTCCCCCTTGCTCCTATTACTACTAATCAAGTCACCTTATTATTGGACGAATTTCGAAAGAGGGCTACCGCATCCGAAGCCTGGATTGAAGAAACAGAGAGAGTCCTTGTAGTTCATTAGGATATTATCGCCCATTTACAAACAACGATATTTACACTCGAAAACAAGGTTAGGAAACTATCTAAAAAGGTTGCGCTCTCTCGTCATTATGTATTAAAAGGAACCAAAAAACTGGAAAACCGCATAGTGGTAACAGAAGCAACAGTAATAGATCTGATTAAGGATTTTGATCGGTTGCAAATTCACAAGAATAAGAAGAAAAGAAGAGAAAATAAAAACCTATGAATCCAGACCCAACGCTCGAGTTGTTGGGAAACCAGACTTTTTAAAGGTTAATCGTACTAACCAATCAGCTATCCTGTATATATTTCTGGGCCCAAGACATAGATGAAACTCTGGAAGCTCATGAAACCTCTCTACTAGAGTTCGAAGCAACAACATATTCGCTCGAGACCAAATATCATGCTTGGTCCAATAGACAGAAAAACTTGCATCGCTGGACCTGAGAGAAATTTATTGAATTAAATGAACGCGTCGATTAAATCAATAAAGAAGTGGCTGATTTAATCGATAAATTTTCAGAACTCTCGCTCTCCGAATAATCTAATGAGCAGGACCCGTGATAAATGGAAACGAATCCTCAAGAAAAGAACAGAATCCGAAGAAGCATCGAAACGAAAATTCAACATGGACAAAATACGCGCAGCAATTTGCAAGGAACAGAACAGCAAAACCAGAGTTGGAAACCTACTTAGATTCAACCAAATAAAACCAGGTCCCATCAGAAAAGAAATTTTGGAAATAACTAACTCCGTCTCCACCATCGAGCACTATAACCCTTCTCCCGCCGTCAAACTCTCTAATCAGATAATCTGTAAAGGAGATTGTGAGTATTACAGAGTAGGAAAATAACTATTAAGTTCATTGCCAGCCTATGGTTGAAGACGATCCAGCCATGGCAGAACAGATAGCCAACTTGACTCACCATCAGAACATCACTGATGCTCTGCTCAATACCATGGGAGAGTGCATGGCGGTGCAGCAGGCATTGTTACATATTCCGCTTTACAATGGCAAAAACATGCCACTTAGGACCTTTTTGCAAGACGTGGAAAACGGCCTTAGCATCTGTCCAGAAGGTATTTATAATGCCTTCTTTAAGGGTATTATAGCAAAGTTGCGTGACACTGCCAGAGATGCTATCAACGATACAATGCTTCTGGGAGAAACAACAATTATTTGTCTGAAAAATATGGTAACAATCGAAACTTTAACAAATACAGGAGGGACTCTAGAGGGAGCAATCTCAGAGCTCCCATCCATTCTTCGGATACTACGGCACGCTCGCCTACTCCGACTAGATATGCGCCCCAATATACTACTCTTATAGGCAACCAATGCCACCTATGGGTTCCACGCCATATCAATATCCATATCCATATATGCCGCCATATCAGCCGCAATACCCACCTATGACATACAAACAACCAAGACCACGAGAGACTTTAAACTCATTGCCTGCTTGTCAGACGGACGCCTTGACGAGCAAACCCAACCTAGAGCGTCCACTAGCAGTCAAATTCATAACTGCAACAGATTTGCAAGAGGAACCAGTCACAGAGGAGCAGGACCAATAATTATGTTAAAAGCTCCAGAATTAGAAAAACCAACGAAATTTTTAATAGACACTGGAGCCGGAATCAATTTAATTCATGTCAAAGCCCTGCAACCTAGGACACTAATAGTAGCACATGAAGCTATGAGTATCTCCGCAATAACTACTAACTCCTTCAACACCGCAGGATCAACAGAGATAACTCTCTTTAAAAAACCAATAAAGTTTCAGGGTGTAACCGGCAATCTCCTTATTCCAGCATCTGGTATACTAGGAGTTGACTTTCTCAAGACCGAGTCAACAGAGATTTCTTTCCACCATAATGCCCTGGTGACAGCCCATACGTCCTGTGAGGTTCATAAATTACAAATATAGGGCCCCAAAACCAACGAAATATATCCTGCAGGCTCGATCAAAAACACCAATTCCCATTAATCTACATGCATCAGAATTCAAATCTGGGTACATACCAAGACTAAAAACCCCAAAAAACATCTTCATAGGCGAAGCCATAGTCAGTAATGACGAACAAACATTTATTTTGATGGCTATTAATTATTACGAAGAGGACATAGAAATTAGGATACAACCGCAAGAGTTACAAGCCTATGACGTTTTCGAAGAATCTGAGGATTTCTTCGGCACCGAAGGATCTGGAAATGATCTTTCGGAAGCAGACAGGTTACAGGAAGTCTTGAACAGTCTACGGCTTGAACATCTGAATAGCAAAGAAAGGCAACATGTTCTTAAAATAGTCAAGGACTACCCACAGTTATTTCATATAGCTGGAGACAAACTGCCTGCTGCAGACGTATTAAAACATTGTATACCTATAAGGGATGATGCACTGGTATTTGTAAAACAATACCGATATCCACCAGCACATAGGAAAGAAATACACCCACAAGTGACTAGACTATTAAACGACGATATCATAGAAAATTCGAGATCGCCATATAATTCGCTACTCTGGATCGTCCCCAAGAAAAATGACTCAAAGAAAAACAAAAGATGGCGAATGGTAATAGACTACCGCGCTCTAAATGAAAAACTATTGGTGACGCACATCCTTCACCTAACATAACAGAAATTTTAGATCACCTCAGAGGAGCGAAATACTTTTCGATATTTGACTTAGCTTCAGGATTCCATCAGATCGAAGTAAATGAAACTGATAGACGCAAGACTGCTGTTAGCTATGCAACAGGGCACTACCAGTACAAAAGAATGCCCTTTGGCCTCAAATCTGCACCTACTACATTCCAAAGGCTCATGAATTTAGTCCTGTTAGGATTACAGGACTCGGAACTGGTAGTCCACCTGGATGACGTAATCATATTTGCGTCAGACTCAGACAAAAATGAAAAAAAGGTACTTCGACTATTCAACCGACTACTTGATGCTAAACTATCTTTACAACCGGACGAATGCGAATTTTTCCGCACCGAAGTAGAGTACTTAGGGCATATAATTTCTGAAGAAGGTGTGAAACCTGACCCTAAAAAGACAATGACAGTGAAAAACTTTCCACAGTCTAAAACTCAAACAAACATCAGACAATTCTTAGGATTAGCCGGATATTATCCAAGATTTATTAAAGGATTCTCAGCTAGGGCAAGGCCTCTTACAGACCTTTTAAAGAAAACTGTACCTTTTCAATGGGCGGAAAAGCAACAAGAAAGCTTCAAAGATCTTAAAACCGCACTATGCAGCGCACCAGTCTTACAACACCCAGACTTCGAGAAACCGTTTATTTTCACCACTGACGCATCAGACTACACCGTAGGCACAGTCCTCAGTCAGGGTGAGATAGGACAAGACGGGCCTATAGCCTACATGTCCTTAATGATGAAACCTGCCAAAAGAAATTACACTACAACGGAAAAGGAGTGCTTAGCAATAATTTACGCTGTGCTACACTTCCGCCCTTACCTTTATGAACGAGAATTCACCCTTATAAGTGACCATGAACCATTAAAATGAATAGACTCCGTAAAACCACCAATTTAAAGATTGATAAGGTGGAGAACTCGACTCCGAGAATACGAATATAAATTTCTCCACAGAGCGGGGCAATTAAACGTTAATGCTGACGCACCATCCAGAAACCCAATACAAGAAGAAGCTGTAGTATTATCTACCTTTTCATCGGCAAGGATAATTAAGTCACCGGAAGCTCCAAAACCTCGAGGACGACCACCAGGAAACAAAAATAAACCTTTACCCTTGTTATAAACTTCCACCACTACTAAGAACACCATCGGTGAGAGGGTAAGAACTAGACACGCTAGTAAAGAGCGACCACCCCCTCCACCTAGCACAAAGAAAAAACGTGCTCGCTCAGCACCACCCCCGATACGCAAATCAACGGCAAAACCACCAGACTCAAGAGTTTCCAAGGAAAAACAAGGAATTGCGAGAACTCAACCCCGCGAGAAGACTCAAGTCAAGCCCATACCGTCAACCTCCGCAGTCAATAACCCAAAAGCTATAAGACTAGCAAAATTTTCTAAAACAGTAACTTTTTAAACAAGTAAAGATTCAGACTCAACAAATGAACCTCCAACACCTCGCACAAGGCTAAGTGGATTCCCCAGCCTAATACCGAAAGGACTACCAATAGCTAACTAAGACTCGTCACAAGACGAACATACAAACGATGAAGAAGAAACACCACCAAACAAACAAACAATAATTGAGTCAGCTCCTCGAAGAAGTTCACAATCCGACGATTCGGGGTCAATAGACGAATATTGGTGGGACGAAACGATTACTAAAAATCGACCAATAGCGCGCTCCACCCCTGTGCAGCCTGAACTAAACCAGGGCGGTAATATACCACGCCTTGACAATATGGCAGAAGTCAACAGCACTGATAAATGTTCAACGGAGAACGACGAAGAAATTCGATATCCTCCTCCGAAAGTATCAGATACTGTACCACCAGAGTTATTTTACCCGGAATTTATGAAGACTCCGTATAGCGCGCTACAAATGAAACTAATAAATTAAAGCCTGACACATAAGAAAGACAACCTTCTACATTTCATTTATGCATACTGTGAATTTGCTAGTCCTGTAGCTAAACTATCGATTGATCTGAATCAACTAGATAAATACGAAATAAAGGGGCTCAAACTCAAACCAGGACCCAAAACCTGGCAGAGTGTATAAAGAAATACGAAATGAAAACACTTCGCATTTCTAAACAGAATAATCTCATAGATCAAATATCATTTTCAACGTTTTTACAAATATTAAAAGAAGTATTGAATCACTGTAAATGCCGAATCTTTATATGTTACGGTTCAACAACTATACCACTAGATGACATGAAGGACAAAATCATCAAAGAGTACCACACCAGCATGATCGGAGGACATAAGAGAGTAACTAAAACTTACAGGAGAATAGGAGAAAAATTCTTCTGGAGCGTACTAAAGGAGGATGTAACTGAATACGTCCGAAATTGCCAACAGTGCCAAGAGCTTAAACTGGTACGAATAAAAAATAGAGAACCTATGATTATTACGGATACGCCTATTGAGCCCTTTGACAAAATATCCATCGACACAGTCGGCCCACTTCCAATCACGTCCGATGGTAATCGGCACATATTAACCGTGCAAGATAATTTAACAAAATATTGTATAGCCGTGCCCATTAAGAATACGAAGGCTAAAACCATCGCAGACGCCCTGGCACGACACGTAATCAGTCTTCACGGTTCACCGCGTGTAATTCTGTCAGACAAGGCGCCAGCCCTCATAGGAAAGGAATACACCAACTAACAAAAATATTTAAAATCCAATAAGTCACAACTTCTGGATATCACCCACAATCCAACGGTACCTTAGAACGGAGTCATATCGTACTAACCGAATACATACGACATTATATAGAAAACTACGAAGACTGGGATAAGGTTGTGCCATTTGCGATATTTTCGTACTATACGAGTGTGCACGAATCAACGAGATTTACACCCTTCAAATTATTTTTTGGCAAGCCCGCAAGAATACCTAGCTCGTTGCCATTAGAGAAAATAGACACATACTCGTCGTACATAGCGGAACTAATCAACCGGTTATATGACACACGGAAAATAGCCGCCGAGTCCCTTGTCAATTTAAAACACCGGAATAAACATTACTACAACAAAAAGGCCAAAACACATCACTACTCGCCAGGAGATTTAGAATACGCCATCAAGGAACCCAGGCAAAACAAACTTGACAAAACGTACAAGGGTCCATACAAAATAATTGAACTACTAGAAATACATAACGTCGTTCTTGAAGACAAAGACGGCAAGCGTCTTTTAAAACATATGGATAAAATCAAGCCAGCCCATCACCAATAGAAACATTTTGTTCCAGATGACAAAAAAGTGGACCATCATCATAGCCTTAACAACAATTACACCGGTATTGAGCAAAAATTATATAGTACAAATCTTAGACAGCAATCCCGGAATATACTACGAGAGATTACAAGATATTCGATATTCTGAGACTGACTGGAAGGTCATTGTTTTCATTGACATAAAATCCCTGCATGACAATGTCACCTTTATCAGAACCACTTTCCAAGGCCTCAGGGATAAATGTGTACACGCCCATGATTATCCCGAACTATGCGACACGTTAGTAGAAAGGATATACTTCTTAGAAGAAGAAAACAAGCTGGTAAACCAACTGCACAAGGACCTACTAGACTCAATGAGTGAAATAGAATATCTTGAATCATCAGCCTCTGACTTACCGACAATAAAGAAGAGAAGCGTACCCTTCAGATTCATCGATAGTATCAGCAGATCACTGTTCGGTACCCTTTCAGAAGAAGATGAACAAATATACGAAAAACACATTGCCCAGTTATACAAGGAAGAAAATGAAATAGCCAGGATAGCTAAGGAAAAAGCACACACAGTGCAACATAAATTAGTCTCTATCAGTACACAGGTGAAAGAAAATAGTATAGGTATACAAAAAACATATGACCTTTACCCAAAAGTCTTCAAGGAAATGGACGATATTAGTGGCCTATGGCATTACTTAAATGTAATGAAACATTTTTCGGGAACCATCAATTACATAGAAACCGTGTTGACTTTATATAAAGAAACATTTAAAACGTTACAAGAAGCTGTGAACGCCGCTCGCGTTGGACTAATGCATACCTCGCTTATGACTACGGCCACTTTGCAAAAAGTAATTGGACAAATTATAGACCTACACCCAGAATACGAATTCCCCATACAATAGTACACGCACGAATGGATAAACTCACGGAAATAGTCACTGTCCACCTCGGATACAGAAACGGCAAGTTTTTAATAGAAATGAGAATCTCTATGTTAAATAAATTCCCGACCGAACTGTAGAGAATACACCCCGTACCAATTCCATAGCAACAAAATAATTATTTAATTACAGCATATATCGCCCCACAGACAATATACATCTCGTTGAGTAACGACAGAAGGGCCTATAGCCTTTTGTCCGACCAAGACTTAAAAACTTGTAAACACACATTATGCAGTAAAATATGCACACGCGTCGCACCAATATACGAATCAGATAACAACATGGCATGTGAATATCTATTACTAAATCAGTCAAGCGACAAGAATATCAATCTTTGCTCAATAAGTATAACACACAATTACAAACCATACTGGACCCACCTAAAATCAATGGACGGATGTCTCTACTCCGTTCACGGTACAAACGTAATCCAAATATTATGCTCGGGACAACAACATGAATTATTGAAAATATCAGGAGTTGGAATACTCCAACTTGGGCCAAAATGCTCAGCACGACATAATCATATAACGCTTACCGGACTCAAAACACTAGGGGACATGAAGGAATTCTTATACCTATCCCGAATTCACCTAAACATCACGCAAATCGACGGTAACTTCTTTAAGAAAATTTAAATATTAAATGATTCTTTAACATTCGCCCCATCCAAATACACAGTAGAGAAGCTCGAGTCGGAAATGAGCTTAGACTAAATTCAAAACCAATATGATAAAATCATGGCAGAAACTAACAACAGAAAACTAACGCACTTCGTCTTATACGGAACAATTGGATTAAATACTACTATAATAATAATAATAACAATAATAATAATAATAATAATAATAATATGCTGCCTCAAATACAATAAAATACGCCTCCTCAACCATAAAACACGAAACGACCCAACCAACTCGGAAAGCTATACTTTCGACGTCCTGCGGCCTATAAAAGTCATTGAACACCCATCACGATCATACCATACCTCATCTGAATCAATTAACACTCCATCCGTTTCCCCAAGATCACGTTACGATTCAGCACCCATCGACAATACAGAGGATCATATAGATGCTGAAATGAACAACTAACCTCACATTCACTTACTAGCCCTTACACGTTAATGAATTCCTGCATGTTCACAGAGAAGAAAAAAGGAAACAGAATGATTTATATATCGTATGCTTCGTTAAAAACCTGAATCATAGGAGCACTGATAAATATAGTATATACACAATCAAAAAAACGCTAATAACCAACCTCGACTCTAATCCTGGGATCTACTTTCACTACCTTGGACCAATACTACACCAGACGGATTAATGGACACTCACTGTAAAGATCAACCTACACAAAATTAGTCATGGGACTTTTAAGGCACAAGAAGCAATGTGTGACAGGACAATCATGATATGTCAATTGTATCACACACAAACGAGTCAAATAGATTGTCTCCTGGACCAAGTGGATAGCCTATTGTCAACTATCAATCAAATACCATTGCCAGCAGAGACTGACGAAATTTTTACTACAATCGTCAATAGGGTAAGTACAGAACTTGAAACGTCTCGGAAAGTAGCAAAGAAACTTAAGGACAGCAACGACTACATAGAATTTAGAAGAAACGACTTGCTTGCACATACAATCACTGATTATATAGGAGCAACCAAGCCAAGGTTGGCAAAAATAAAATAATTTTTGGAATTGCACATCAATCTGTATAAAAATAATAGATGTAATAGAGTCAGCCCAGATGGGTTAACTAAATCATAAGCTCATTAACACAGAAGACTTTAACCGTATAGCCCAGTTTATACAGCTGGAACCATACGAAAAGATATCCATGCCACGACCGCTTTCAAACGTATTTAACAAGATCATATCCTGTAAACCACGAAATACTCAGGACAATATATACATTAGAATAGAGATACCACTGTACAGAGACAACGGCCTAAAGCTCTACAAGATATACCCCATTACCGTACCAACGACATCCACCCAAATCATACCACGAGGAGCAAACATATCAATTCCGACTAAAGGAACAATCTACACGTTATACGAAGAATAGGACATTAACAAATGTGTCAAAATCAAGGAAACAACGTTGTTCATCACGGAAACCCAATTGTTAACTAACATACCCACAGAAAAATGCCAAATAAAAACAACGCGACTAATACAAACCACCTGGACACACCTTCAAGATACCAATGCCTGGATCTTTTTCGCACCAAAACCAGAGAATTTGCACATGACCTGCTGGAATAACGACGACACAAACGTAGAAATCCACGGAATGGGAATTGTAGAAATACAGCCAGGTTGCCAAGCTTCAACTATATATGCAAATCTAACAATCAGTGAAAGAAAACAAACTGAAAGAATATTTCACGTATACAAACAAGAACTTTTTTTTCCTACAGATGTCCTTCCTGACTACTCTCCTTATACTTTTCTTTACTATAGTAATAACCTCACCTCAGAAAACAAAGTTACCTTACTCAATTACAACCTTGAGAAATCAAATAGAAGATTATTACTACCAAAATGATGTTTGGACACTCGACACTAACATCAACCTCCTCCAACTATATCATGATGGAAGGACCTTTATAGATGACATCCAGACTGCAAAAAAATTCTGCCTCTTCTACTGTAAGGAACAACAAGTCACGGGAATTTATTATCTAAACACGCTGATAGACACCACAGAACGACTCCGAAAAGAAACCTTCGAAAAGGTGACAATCAAGAAAAACCACGAAGAATTTTCCTTCACACCGACTATCCCGTCCAATAGAATCTCTGACAAGATTTACCAAGTACACTAATCAAGACCGAAATTCCCGTCGCTGAACGACTATTCACCCGATAACTTTCAGTCATGGATCACCAATATAAGAACCAACCTAGAAGACCACATCGAAACATACCAAAGGATCAAGAACACAATAGTAAAGCTAGAAACAGGAATAGTAAGTCCAAATTTAATCTTTGGACACCAGCTAGAAGCTATCTTCAATGAGATCAGCAAAATAAAACCTAAACCACAGCTTCCACCACTGGACCCATCACTCAAGGAACTTAGGAGAATATCTCGGATCAAAATATCCAAGTTCGCGTTCAGCATAAATATCCAGCTGAATGTCTGCACCTACACAACAAAAACGTTCAAATTATACAAGATGCACCATGTTTCAGTACCTCAAGTTGACAGCACCATGGCCGCAATCTTACTAACATCGACATATATCGCAACAAACAACATAACTAGACAATACGTACTTCTGGATGACATCAACAAATGCTCCAGGAGCAACGACGCCATCTTCTGCCCGCAACCAAATAAAATCCACACCGACCCTTCTTGTGAGTCAACCCTCCGAACCGCCACCTCACCAAATAAATTCAACTGGTGTATCATCTGAATGGATCTTCTCCACACCCATAACTAAGGAAATCAAGATCACCTGCAACCAAAATCACAACGAGACTATAAAAGGGATTGAAATCATATGGATCGTGCCAGAATGCACCCTAACAACACCGTATGCAACGCTAAAGGGAAAAACAACTAAAAGGAAAAGAGGACAGCACTTTAACTCTACCCTGCACCTGACCATAACAAAACGCATCAGCATACCACCACTGTACTACTGATCCCATCAATAACGGCTACGCTCATGGGCATCACTACATGGACAACATGGAAAATCAAGCTCTGCAGGGATAAAAAGCGTAGATTAACAGAGATCGAACTTCTACCACCATCACCTGCGGAATTACTACTGGACATAGGACTACCTTTACGGGTGAACCCTTCTCAAACTGTATAGTTTCCCACCGGATATAGAGCACTCAACCACAAAAAAATCCTCATATCAAGAAACAAGAAAATAACAAGAAAGAAGACCGAAAATTAGTTTTAACGACAATGTTTTTAGCTATGCTACTCATCTAACATATGTACAACTCTCCTCCTGACACATCCTTTTTTTGTCTTCTTCTTCTCTCTCTGTCTCCGTTTGTTTTGTATTTCCCCTAACCTTCCCTTATCCCTCTTGTGTGCTCTACCTCTTCTCTTCTCCTTATATATTCTTCACTCATAATTAGTTTTGTTCCACAGATGTCTGGCCAACCAAAAGTACCTGGCACTTCAACAAAAAGGGGTTACGCCGGAGTCGACGAAGATGACGTCTGATCAACTAACTATCATCTGGCACAAGCAACAATAATTACATCGGTCTGTGTCAAACTAACAGCCGACATCATAACGAACCTTTATTATAATCCGATGAGTCGAAAAATACTATGCGGCTACTGCTCTGAGAAGACCATCAACACCAAAAATTTCAAAAAACACCCTTGATTTCATCGCATAACATAAAGTGAGCAAAGACACATTAAATGCATTAGATGCAACGAATATCTCCTGACGACACAACCCGCCCGGAGATGCGAGGCCTGCATCAAAACGATTACCCAAACTGGACGAAATCACAGGCCTCGGAGGAAAACTGGTCACGGTACCTTGGTATACTACCAGACCAAGCACAGCAATCACCTTACCACGAGATACAACGCTTCCACGCCGGCAACAAAACGAAGACCGACTACACGCGTACGACATCATCAGTACGAATTTATGTGCTACTAAAAGGTGTAACAATGCCATATATTACAGCAAAATTAGCCACAGGGTGGTTTGCCGAACCTGTTATAGAATAAAAGCGAAAAATAGAAAAACCTATCAACGCTATACCTTCTTTCACCGAATCTGTAATAACACTAATATAAACCTTTTCTGCATCTATTGCAACGCACGGCTTTTGGATATGAAACCTGTGGAACAATGCAAAGAATGCATAGACACAGCGTTTCGACGCTGCAATTAGATTCAAGACGAGGGCGGAGCAGCTGTGGATCCTAACCCCTACGGCTGAAACAAAAAAAATGGCCCTACTTCCCTCTCCTTACAACCCTTTTCTTCCTCGTCTCCTTTCTCTTCCTCCTCTCTTTTATTTTTCCCTTATCTTTCTCCTTCTTTCTTCTCCTTCTCTTGTTTGTGTGTGTTTCTCACCTCTATCCTACTGATTATTGTAATAGCAATTGCGATTATTGTATCGGTAATAATAGAATTAACAATATTAGTAATAGTAATAATAACAACGATTAACACTCGCATGAGTAGCAGTAATAATTATAATAGCGATAACAGTGATAAATAATAATTTTAACCTACGAAAATACTTTTTTTTCTCATTAATTTTCTTTAGAAGGATGAACTTCCAACAGAAAATGCAAATCTCACACGATCTTGGGTTCAATCCGGGGCATGTGCCCTGTTATACCCAAACAAGAAACAGAACCTTCTGCCAATACTGTCGACAATAACTGTGCACGCCACCCACTATGTTTGTATTTCACCTGCACAACGAGTTAACACAAGTCCCAGTCTCGACATGGGGTGAATGTGCGCTATACAAACATTTTACTGAGCAGGAAATAAAGGAATTGAAAGAACATTATTACATAAAGGCAGAAGAAGAAGACGAAGAAAAAGAAGACGAACACTTAGAGTGTTTTTAAGAAATTTTATTGTAAACCGTAGCGAGCGAATTTTCTCTATGTATCCGCAATATTGTATGTACTCTCTTATTTTGCATCCGCGAGAAAAATTCTGAACTTTGGCCATAGCTAGACTTCATCGGGGACGATGAACACTCTTGCGCTAGGAGGTGTAACGTCCTAATTTCACTATTACATTTTTACCTTTTTTATGATAAATATTAAATATTAATTTTTCTAACTCTTCGCAATATCCAACGCCCAAACTTTTACCTCATTAATATGAGTCATAGGAAAAACACAGGTGTTTTTAGTTTCATATCATAGATTGACTTGCCGAAATTGTGATATGTACTATGTTTGCTATTTGCAAATAAAGTGACATGTACATGTCACTCTTTGACAGCTCAATTAAAGTTCAACTAACACAAGTGTTTACCTACGACCGGCCACCACCGAGATGTACTTCCATCTTTTCCTCTTAATTTGATATAAAAACCCAAAATATTCATTTTGTGAGTGCATTCTATTGTATTCAATTCGATTGTATTGTATTGTATTGTCAAATTTCTTCGTTTGCTAATAGAGCAGCGCGTTCAAAGCTACTTACTCGGAAAGTCAAATTCGTCGTTTTAATAAATAAAAAAAACTATTTGTTACTTTTGAATATTAGTTCCGCATAATTTGTAATTAAAACTAAACGTAAGGTTCCAATAAAAATAAAATCAATTTCAATCAAATTAGATAATATTCATTTACTAATCCTTCACCTCTCAATGAGGTTCAGCATCACCAAAGGCCAGTTAACTCTACAAACCAGATAAAAAGGTAAGTTTAAACAATATTGCTATAAATATTCATATATCTCTCTCTCTTGCGATCTCAACACGGATTTACGAGCCCGCAAAATAGCTTGCCTTTTTCACCTCTTAATCAGCCACGCATATGCCTAAAACGTGCATCTACTCGGCGCGTTTAGGCCTGTACATTCGCGGCCCTTCTTCTTATATATGGGTAAATCTTTCATAATGTTAAAATTTCACCTGCAACAAATTGAAAAAAAAAAAATACAGGCACACGTATAAAACTAATTTTCTCTTAATGTTGACGTATTATAATGAAAGAAAAAAATCGTGTTACTCACTTTTAAGGGTAGTCTTTTTAACAAACATCAAAAGACAGATTTTCGAGTAAATTTTTCATAGTGTTAAAATTTACTTTCAATAAATTAAAAAAAATTGAAGACACATGTATCAAATTTATTTTTTTTAAATATTGATATATTAAAATGATAATAAAAGAAAAAATCGCATTACTCACTTTTGAAGATAGCTTTTTTTAATATAAGACATTTAAATATATTCATTATTATCACACCCAGGTATAATATTTTACCTATCTCAGATCAGTTTTTTAAGTATTTTGGGCTATAATAGATCATTTTCCATTGAGCTTTTTCATTTTTACATGTTTAATATGTTACAGAAAATATTTAAATACGCAATTTACATTAATAATTACAAAATTTTTTGTAATAAATAAAATATGCCAGAAATGGCAATTTTTTTGGAAAATTCATTAATTAATTCGGGTATTAAAATTGAGTGATATTAGTTACCCAATGGCTTTTGGGATTGCTGATTACAAATCATAAGTAAGTGGAATATCAATTTATTTTTGCTAAAATTGTCAATCTTAGGGTATGAAATTTGACATAGATTTGTGTAGTTTATGTTTTCGAATAAAAATACTTATATTCCTTTTAACCAAATATTTTAGTTTATTTAATAAACATTAAAAAATATAAAAATCGAAAAATTTTGATAAATAATCTTAGCATCGTAGCATTATGAATAATAGAAAAATCACGGTTATATAAACAAAATCTCGAAATTAGAAAATCGGTTTTTAAATCTAGAAATTTCAGTGATGATTCAACTCAACGTTCTAGGTGTAAGCTATTAATACATACTAAAACTGAGCTTTTTAAAGTTTAAACTCTTTAGAATTAAAACATTGATAGAAACTAGGTAATCGATGTAAATTTGGAAAATTTAATAGCCGGGAAAAATTCAATGATTTCCAGAATACTCGAAATAATACTTCAAAAGCAACTTAAAGATTACATTGAGTATTATAAAATAGTAAATTACAAAGTTCACAACAGAGAAAAGGTGAATCAAAGCTTAGATTTTCATATTAGTGGATAAAAACCTATTTTCAAAAGTGAGTCACGTTTTTTAAGTATAATTTCAAACGAACAAAGAACTTTATCTACACTAGGCACACGTTCCTAATAAAAAATTTCTCTTTGTGATTCTAAATATTACCTTTTGATGTAGTTTAAAATGTCACCGCTGAACAGTCTTTTTTACAGCATCGTATTTTCCAGAAAAAAGTAAAATATATAAATTTTTGGTAACATTTTAATAACCTTTCAGAAAGTACTTTTGTTAACAGGCACACACCCATGCTCTTGATTTTCCAAAAGTATGTGTATAGATAAAGCTTTGGTGTGAATTTCAAATCAAAAAAGCAGTAGTCATTTTTTTTATAGCGATAATTTATCATTTTACATGGCCTGGTAACATTTAAATTAAAAAAAAAAACCTCTTTTCCCCGTCCGCCATAAAATGACACGTCTAATTATCATTAAAAATATAGCAAAATTAGTTTCTAATAACTCAATAAATCAGTGAATATTTGCTAACAAGATGTGCTATCTCATATTTAGGAGAAATGACGCAGTAACATGATTTTTAAAAGTATGAAAGAATTACCCATATATTTTACCATATTAATAATCAGAGATAACGCCAGAACGTTATATTATTTATATTTTTCTTTGTGACAAAATCAAAAGAAAAGACTGACTAAGAGAGTCACCTTTGTTCAAGTTACAAATTTTGATGAAATTGTGAGATATGGTTGATCTCATCTAAAAAACATGATCTTTGGAGCTATAGAATTTAGCACTTTGAATATCCAAAGTTATTGCATTCGCTATATCTTAAATTATGGCCTTTTTATGAAAAACTTAACTTTTTTATTGAAGTCAATCAACTGATCTCATATTGATCACATTGGTAATTAGTCATATTTACTAGGCAGCTAAAACATAATTAATTGAATTAATTATTAGTTTCTTTTAAAGTCGAATGTTGTTTGTTAACTTACCTAACCTATAAAAATCATTAATACGACTATAACGCGAAAATAATTTTTTAATTATTTTCATGCTACACTCGCATAAATGATGTTCATATCCTAGGTAACTTGAGAAATTAAATTGAGTTCTAAAAGGAGCTAATATCTTATCATTTATATTTTAGTAGCATAGTTAATGTTTCATTAACAGTATTATGAGATCAGTGGTTCGACTTAAAAAAAAAATTAACTTTTTCATAAGAAGGGCAAAATTTAAGATCCAGTAAATATAATATCTTTAGGTTTTTACAATGTTAGATTCTACAGATGCAAGTATCATACTTTTTAGGTAAAATAAAGCACGTCTTACAATTTTATCAAGATTCATGACCCGAACAAGGATGGCTCTCCTATATTGTATAAAAAATTGTTTTTTTTAAATAATAAGAATTAAAATATAAACAAAGTACCATTCTTGTACTAATATTTCAAATTAGAGACTAAAATTATATACAAATAGATGAAATTATAATTCCCAATTCTGATCGAGATAAAAGTAGAATAGAGATATTTTTAAGAAATTCATTGTTTGAGAATACAATGTATAAATAACTCTATAATATCATGGAATATTAAAAAGAGAAGCTGTAATTAATCTGTAAACATCTCTATTTGTTAGTCAATTAATATATACTTCTAAGAAAGTATGCAATCCTCTAAAGCTTTTAATGTTTCTAAACTAAGAAAATCTATTGAAGAAAAATAAAACTTGATAAAATAATGGCAAGAAAATGTCTATAACACATAGTTTGCATAAAAGAACTATTTTTAAGCAGTTTTTACATTTTTAGATCAAAGATAATAACTATTTCTCTAATAAACACAAAAATTTAATACTATTATTAGTAAGTGTTTCTTTCATTCACTTCCCAACCCTTCGAAATTGAAAGAAATAGAGCTTTAATATTTTATATGCATTTATTCTGATTAATAAAATACAAGGAAGATAATTCTAAGTCTGTAATTTTTTTCTTTATTCCCCTCATTAAATATTTAATTTAATAGATAATAAATTCCTATATGTAAAATTATGTATGTTCTGTTTTAATGTACTGTTTGTGCCAAATAATTTTTACAATAACAAAAACTATTTTTATGATAAAAGGAAAATGAAAATATTATGTGTAATACAAAAAATTATTTTTTGACATGCTAACGCGTGAAGTCCGTGCGAGAAGTTAAAAAATCCGTGTGCGAAGTGAAGATTATTTTACTCTGTTCGTATAAAGTAATTAAGCCGTGCGTGAAGTAAAATCACTCGACACACAGCAATCATAATAAAGCGAATATCCATGTACGTCGCACGAATAATTTTGTTGATCCTTTAATTTTTATTCATTCTTCAAACTAATAAATACTATTTTATCACCATTATTACTTTTTAAAAAAAGTTTATTTTCGGCGAGTTTAGGTATTGAATAGTGTTCTTAAGAAAATTTATTTTTTAAATACTGTATATTATATTCTTTTTAGTTTCAGCATTTGAAAGTACTGAAATCAATTGGGTAATCGTCAAGTTTATATTTAATTTATCTACAATTTTGGCTCAAGAAAGTTTCAAAATCAATTAAGCAATCGTCAAGTACTTTCATATTCAATTCATTTTTTTAATAATATAAAATTCATAAAATGCTTAATATATATTTACTTTGATAAATGAATGTTTAGAAAAAACTTTGTACCGTAGCAAGTAATGCAGACTTGTGACCCATCAATTTATGAAAATCAAATTGATTATTGAGATGATAATAGCAATGATAACACACATCAAAATTACCATCAAAATTAAAAAACAGATCAAATTTTTAATTGATTTATAAGTATAGACAGGCTTTTCCGAAATTTAGGGAAAAATATCAATTTTCATTGTATTATTTTTAATAGAATTATGCATTCTCTATCTTGTTACACTGTCTTTTTATTTTCAAGTTCTATAAAACATATTTTAAATTTTACTAAATATTCACAAAATAACTTGCTAGGCCCGTGGATGAATATTTTGTCAGTGAAATATTTAATGTATGTGATTACTGGTTTATGATCGAATTATTTAATATTTCAAGTATTTTAAATATTTAAAAAAATTAATCAATAGATATTTATAATCAATGGTAAACATATTTAATCGTCATCTTATCGTGATCTATTGGAAATTTAAAGAAGTAAAAGAAATTTGGAAAGAACAAAGATTTAAAATTTTCGATGCCCCATTTTAAAATGTAAAAGAATAAATACTCACCCATATAGCTTAGACGTTAAAAATTCATACTTAACATTTATTATGTAATAATCAACATATGATTTACTATTTTTTTTCATATAACTTTAATTAATTAAATAAAATATTGCACATTAATGTTTATTTATATTTAAAGGAAGTAATTATCTATACTCAAAGGATATTAACATCCCACATGAATTATTGTTTGATAGTTTAATACAATCATTAAGCGTGTAATTTACTCATATATTATGTTGATATAAATTAGTGTATTATTTAGCATTTGAAGATAGTATAGAAAAATACAGTTTTATTAATATGAGATTGAATTACATCTTAATACCAGGCTGGAGTAGAATCTGTTACTGTTGGATCTAGGAGCCAAAACTCAAACAAATCCCTTTTGTATTAATAAAATAACAAACGACTTTATTAATATATAAAACAAGTTTAAACAAAGAACAACTATTGACGATCTAATAATAAACAGAACTCGTAACAATCTAATTGAATGCAATAAGGCAGCTCCATCGGGCACGGCAGGCGACGTTGGAATGAATAGTGAGGCTCGATTATACTGCGCGCGTCAACAATCTTTAGGTGGCGCTGGGGAAGTTTGGTTTGTTGGAGCTCCTATTCTTAACACTCCCTTCCTCCAACAGACCTCTGTTGTTTCATCCTTTCCTCATGTTGATTATCTTTACAATCTATAGTGTCACCTGAAAGAAGATACCGCATAATACGGCTCATGACTTCTGAATGTTCGCATCTATTCCTACATCTATAAACGTAATTATTTGCATATAAATTTTAATGCAGCATGTTACGTCTTAAATTACATTTCAACTTCTTAATTTTTAATACCCTTTTATTGTCTAAAACAATAAAATATTTCAGTCTGAGTATTCTACTTCTAGAATAATGAAAAATTGTCAGTTGGTAATGGTTATATGATGTTTGCATTATTTTGTTGGTCAGCAACAATTCGTTGATGATTTTTCCTTCTATCAGACAAGACTTTCTATAGTTACCATGTAACTACTATTTTCTGTTGGTTCTCCGACTTCTAAATTTTATTTGATCGTTTTAACATCATTATAGATTTTAATTACGTGACTGTCGTCTATCTGGATGTAGCCATCTGTTAAACTGTCATCACTTTACAGTCATTGGGGTCCAAAGTCTTTCTAATTACGTCTTGCATAACTTTGTTGATAGATACCAGTTTCTGGCTTGCATCACAAATGACGAATTCAGTTGGACAGACAGAGAGTGTAAAGTATTTTGTTTGTGGCTTCTCCTTGAAATCGTATATCCAAACAATCTGATAATATATTTTCTTGTAGATGAGAAGTCGTAGAACAAGCATCTCCCATGGGTTTCAGCATCTCTCCTTGTCTATTGAAGGCCAGTCCTTGATCTACTGCACTTCTGAGATATCTTAATATTTTTTTGATTCCTATCTAGTCACATGTGGATTTTGTCTGCTTCCTTGATAAGTAGTTGACCGCATAGGCTGCATCAAGTTGGGTTGTTTCAGATAGGTGCCATAAACTTCCAAATATTTCTCTGAATAATATATTCTTAACTACGTCTCCTTGATCTCGGATGTGTTTTCACTTCTTATACTCCCGGTTTCTGATTTTTCTTGTAACTGTGGGTATCAATTTAGCTTTGCACTCCATTACATCAAAACGTTTCAACATCTTTTCTGTCTCTTTTGACTCAGATGCAAACTTCTTTTTATATAGTCTCAGACAATATTGATTATTAGGAATCGTCTATGTTTTCTGCAACTTTTCATTTCGTGAACCGACTTCTTTGATTTCTGCACGTCTATTTCCTGATAGTACTGCATCATTTGCATACAATATAATAAAAACAACTTATCGTTCTTTACTTGAGGTAAATAGATAATATTTGTTTACTTCTTTTCAGTTCTAGTTTTAAAACTTCTACTGGGAACTTTTTGTTCCAACTTTTTGAACTTACTTTGAGTGCACAGAAGTATTTTTGAAATCCTGAATACGTCTGACATCTTAGTTTCTTAGTTGTAGGTGAGCATGTCTGGAATCTTCATGTATACTTTGATTTACAGGATCCCATTTGAGAAAGCTGACATTGCATATAATTGTTCAGCTTTGAGGTTATGTCTGTTTAAAATACTCAAAACAGATCATACCAAAGGCACTCAAGAATTGGAGCATATGTTACTCTCAGTTTATACTTTCTTTTGCTTTCGAAGCCTTTAGAGACTTATTTTGTTTTATAGTAAGTATTGCCAGTTTTATCAAATTTCTTTTTGAATACTTCTTTGAAATCTATTATATTTATCCTTTTTCCAGTTGATTCATTATGGGGTGCGTCTGCGATTTTCCGAACTTCGTTCCCATCATAGATTTCTATTATTCTCCTTGTAGCTGCTTGACGACTCCCTCTTTCAGTTGATTGCATGACATCTTTGTATGTACTTGGATTTGTTCAAAATTCACTGGGATTTGGTTGCTCTTTTCAGACATTTGATATTTTTGGAACTGTTTGTTGTTTGATAAGGTCCTCTACACGTGTTTCCATCGATCTTCCTCGTTTGTGGATTTGGATGGTTTCTAGTTGTTTACTTCTGGCTGTACTTACATTTCTTTTTCTGTAATATCTACTTGCTTGCAGTCTTTTCTGGCATTTCAATTATCTGTTCACTTTTTCAGTTTTGTTTTTGACTTTCTTATCAACTTTTAGTGGTCCGAATTTTTCAATGTTGTTTTTAATTTTTATACATCTTAGTCTATTAGTTTTTCGTTACACTAACGTGTCGATACTGCTCTTGGTGATCTTTCAGCTGCTTTCAATTTAGTGATAAGTAGTCTGGTGTATGAGGTGTAGCCGAACTTCTAATTTTGTCCTTATTTAGTTTACTTTCTAGTGATTTAACTTCTATAGAGATCTTGGAGTTTAATTTAGATGCGTATAGCTGTTTCCATTGCTAGAATTGACGTACCTCCTGGTAAGGCCGAATTTATCATCATGGCTTCAATTTTCGATTAAAGCGTCCCATTGAACTTCTTAGTAGCTCCATTCAACCTTGGTGAATACAACAATCCAAAGCCACTCTCTATGCTGTCCTCAACCATCACCTTTGTAGAACCTCCTCCGGTGAATTCAAAACTTTTTTTTTCAGCTCTGACGTAAAATACTCCGAAATCTTCTCCAAGTATCCTTCCTGCAGTCTTGAAAAACTTTTCAGGACGTCCTCCAGTCTCACTCCCATTTTTGAGTATTCAGTGATGAATCTCGAGCAGGCATTTACAAAAACCTGTGCAATTCAGCTCTCTCCGGAAACTGACATGGTGGTGATCGAGTAGGTTCCATGACATCTTGTTCCTTTGGTTCTTGCTTCTTTGAATGGAAAGTTTTGAATTATATCCATTATACAAAATTCACACTCTAAAAAGGTTATCCTGAAATTTAATTTATTTAAAACAGTCTAATAATTTTTACAGCTATTTTAAACATCCGAAAGACACGTCTTCATCTTATATCTCATAGCATGCCTTCGTTTAGTGTATTTGGTTTAACTTCTATTCATTTCCTCTCTTTCCACGTAAATCCGTTAACTTCTGGGATTTTAATTTTATTGAAGTCCATCATTTTCCTGGCAACGTGATTTTCTTTGACATCTTTTTCTTTGTAGGACTTCTGACACTTTCTCCCTCCCAATCTCCGACGGTTCTTTTGTAGAATATCCTGATGATGGACAGTCTGAGATTGACTTAGGAAGTCCTCTGTATACATCATTTAGGCCTTGAAGAAATGTTCCTCGCAGCTGTTCCTGATGCATCTTCTTGGATTCTTGTGACATCTAAGAGTTAGTAACGACTTGGCTTTTCTTCATATCTTCCTGTTTATTTGTTAAAAAACTTCTAAAATCTTATCAACTAAGTAAATTCTTAACTCGACATCTACGAATTTCCTTAGAGATATTAAGTTATGTGAGAACTAGGCAGCTAAGATGTTAGTTAATTTTATTATTGTTTTACCAATATTTGAAATTAACATTAGATTACCTCTATCATTTTTATTAATATCAGCTGATTTATTTTAGCACTTCTAATCATTTTTATTTGGTAATTTACATCTGTATTAATATAAGCTGATTTATTTTAGCACTTTTAATTATTTTATTTTCTCACTTCTGATTATTTCATTTTGTTGAATGAAATTAAACCTTTCTAAACTTTGTGTTCAACTGCTTTTAAATCAGTGGAAAAAAAATTTTTGATTCTACTTCTAATGATTTAATGATGTGTTTAAAAGTTTGACAAACATTGATTAATACTTTTGATTGTGAATCATTTGTTTTAGTATTATTGTTACTTCTAGTGAGAGTAGACGTACTCTCAATACCATAACCTACAATATTATGTGTGTTAGGTTATAAATTTCGAAACGTTACTTCTGCATATCTATTTCTCTCTCTCTTTGGATGAAAGAGATTTTGTGTTTTTAAGAATTTTTCATAACTTCTTTTATTAGAGCGTTTTGCACCTCCCTTCTGCATCTCATTTGACAGCTCTTCGAGCTGTCTAGGACCATCTAATAGATCCCTTTAGATCTTTTGCGAAGGTGTAGCTGATTTCAGCTTCTGATGATTCTGTATTTTTGGAACAACTTTTAATTATTTATTTTTATTTTTACTTGGTTTTGCAACATCTATATATATGTTCCTAACGTGGATTCACTATCTAGCTTCTGTATAAATTATTGTTCAATAAAATACAGAAATTCAAAACAAAAGGTTTTACTTTGTTTGTCAGTGTTATCTTTGGAACTTGGTTGCTTGAAAATTCATCTTTTTGTGCTTATCTTAGCTCAACTTCTGTGATAGAGAAACTTCTTTTATACAATTGTATTTACATTTGTGTGTAACCATACAACAAGTTACACGATGCAATACATGTATCAAAAAAAAACTTTTAGTATTTTCAGTAAATTTATTTTCATGCGTAACCGTACAACAAGTTATCGCAGATTTTGTACTATCCGAAAGAAAAAACAACTGAACTAATTAAGACTTTTACTAAAACAAAATTTAAAACGTACCAAGTAAACTTCTATATTATAACCTCGAATACTTAACATGTCTACATATGTATGGTCTGTATACATATATCTCCAAAGGTTTAATGGAAATTATTCCATATGCACACAACCGTACAACAAGTTCTGTGCAATAAAATGATCAAGAGTATAATTTTATCAAAACACTGACATGTATCGGACACCGTATACGCACTAGGGGTGTGCAAATACTCGAATATTCGAGCTCGAGTCGAGTCGAGTTTTTTCTTCGAGTTCGAGTCGAATACTCGAGACCGTCGAGTACTCGAAAAAATCCGAACTACTCGAAAAATACGAACTACTCGAAAAAATGTGAGTTACTCGAATGACTCGAGTTACTTGAATGACTCGAGTTACTCGAATGACTCGAGTTACTCGAATGACTCGAGTTACTCGAATGACTCGAGTTACTCGAATGACCCGAGTTACTCGAATGACCCGAGTTACTCGAATGGCCCGAGTTACTCGAATAACTCGAGCTACTCAAATAGCTCGAGTTATTTCAATCGAACATTTCAAAGATGAAAAAATTATTAATTATTTCAAAGAGTAGGGTAACAAACAAAATAATGTTACATGTTATTATTATAATTAGAAAATCGCTTTTTTATTAGATTATCTTAATATTAGAATGAAGAAAACTTATTTTTTCTACATTATCAGATAGCAGTCTACTTCTAGTATTCATATGGTGTTTTATTTCAAGTTAGTAGAGTATCTCTAGTTATCCGAGTAACTCGAGTTATTCGAGTAACTCGATTTGTTCGAATAACTCGGGTCATTCGAGTAACTCGGGCCATTCGAGTAACTCGACTCGTTTGAGTAACTCGAGTCATTCGAGTAACTCGACTCGTTCGAGTAACTCGAGTCATTCAAGTAGTTCGACTCGTTCGAGTAACTCGACTTGTTCGAGTAACTCGTCTTGTTCGAGTAACTCGAGTTATTCGAGTAACTCGAGTTATTCGAGTAGTTTATATTTTTTCGAGTAACTCGAATCATTCGAGTAGTTTATATTTATTCGAGTAACTCGATAAATTCGAGTAACTCGAAAAGTTCAAGTTAATACTCGACTCGGACGAGCTCGAGTCGAGTCGAGTAATTTAATCGAGTTACTCGTAGTTCCAGCTACTCGCATACCCCTAATACGCACGCTCTCTCACGAAAGCGTAACGAACGCTATTACACTGTTAGTGCGAGAGAGGTGATCACGTGCACGTACGCAATATCCTCTAACATGTTAGAGATGAAAAAAAACTCGTATTTTACAAACTTTGTTTATTGAACTAAATTAATAATTTACCGCACTAGATGAAATGTTTAATTTAATCCGTATTTACTTTCTTGCAAAGTAACCGTTTAATCATTCTATCACATCTGATAAAAAAGACACTGATAAGTTATAGAGAGAGAGAAACTAAAAGAACAAGCACAGATCAAGTATTGTTTCCTTCAAATTATTGTTCGATATAATTTTGTATTAATATACATTTACATGTATAGGTATGTGTGTATGTATATACATATGTATATTCACATCTATATACACAACTCTCTGCACGCACTTCTACAAATATACTCGATTATATTTCAAATATCTTTATCCTCTTATGTACGTATATAAACTGAAAAATTATACATCCATAGTCAGTTTTTAGTTTGTTGAAAACATATGTAAAGCTATACAACAATTTACACAGAATGTTTCAATCGATGCTCTTACTTTTAAGACAGAATTAATTAATAAAGAAAGATAAATACATACAAGTTTGACATTAAGATTCTAATTAAAATTATTAACCTCAAAAAGTTTTAATTATCATCAACTTAAAAAAATTACATTTCATTTTTAATATAAATATTAAACTTAAAACGGTTTTTACTTTTCAAAAAAAATTAATTTTGAAAGAGTACACTTTAAAAAAAGAATATTAGACGTCTAAAAAAAATACAACTTTTAAAGAACAAAAACATTTTAGCTTCAACAAAGATTTAACTCTAAAAAATTGAACTTCTAAAGAAAATTTAACTTAAGAGGAGCCCGTATAATTCTGTCCTTGTCTAATCTAAATTTTCGTTATTATTAATAAATTAAATATTTTCATAGAAAAGTAAGACAACCGCCCAATAGAGCAAAAGACAAGCAAACGATTCTATTCTATGAAAAAATATGAAATTTTGATTATTTTTCGAGTGAAATCTGAAACGGAAAAACAATCGAACTTGATTGAGTTGATTCAACTGTTTTTCCGTTTCAGACTTCACTCGAAAAATAATCAAAATTTCATATTTTTTCATAGACTAGAATCGTTTGCTTATCTTTTGCTCTATTGGGCGGTTGTCTTACTTTTCTATGAAAATATTTAATTTATTAATAATAACGAAAATTTAGATTAGACAAGGACAGAATAATACGGCCGCCTCTTAAAATATTTATCATTAATAATATTTAAGTATTTGAATATTTAACATCAAAAGATCTAACTCAAAAAAAACTTTGGAGAGAAAGAAAAAAAAATGATGTGTACGCAACCGAACGCAAGTATACGTACTTTGAAAGAAAAAAAAAATAATTGAAACGTATAAGTTTTGTATATTCACTGAACTTTAGTTTTAGTACAAAACGTTATAACGTAGTCACAACAACACAAACAAAAAAAAATTAAAATTAAAATGAAAATATCTCCTGACTTTTTATCTCAACGTCTTTTACATCTACATCAGTATATGTAAATACATATATATGTTTATGCACAATACGTCTATACACGTACATATGCGCTTATACACGTGTTTTACTTCTATAAAAGACATCTACTGATCACGCGTGTACATATATGTTTTACATATAAATACACGTATATGCTTCATTTCTTGAAGAAGTAAGAAAAACTCAATATAAAATGATAGCTCCACGAACTTCGTATCGCTTCCAAGAAAAAAAAACGGTTGCCGGTCGAAACCTAACAACGAAATACATCGAGTGCGTGCCGTCTATTCCACGAATATCCTCCCTCCGTTTTTTTTACTTTTTGAATTTTGACATCTATATAACATTGAATAGTACAAAAAAATTTAACTTGTAGACTAACTGTTTAATTCACTTTTAGAACTAATTAAAATTTTATTACTAAACACTTATTATATGTTTTCTGATGAGGGAAAAAAACGTGCGTGAATGACGAAAATTGTTACTTCTACAACTTCTACATACAAAACACAACTTCTACACTTCCTTTCTTTTTGTATTTATGCAATAATTTTATTATACGCGCACTTACAACATCGCACAATTTATTTTATTTTAATTCACATCAAACACAAGGTGCACTGTGAACAACACTTTTTTTTCTGCACCATACTTACAAAAACGACGACATTATGCCATGCGCAGTGAAGCGTGAATCTGGGCCTATAACCTGTTGGATCTAGGAGCCAAAACTCAAACAAATCCTTTTTGTGTTTATAAAATAACAAACGACTCTATTAATATATAAAACAAGTTTAAACAGAGAAAAACTATTGACGATCTAATAATAAACAGAACTCGTAAAAATCTAATTGAATGCAATAAAGCAGCTCCATCGGGCACGGCAGGCGACGTCGGAATGAATAGTGGGGCTCGATTATACTGCACGTATCAACAATCTTTAGATGGCGCTGGGGAAGTTTGGTTTGTTGTAGCTCCTATTCTTAACAGATACTGACCTAGTAACAATTAAGATTTTTATTATTTACTCAAACATTAATCGGTGTATCTTCAAATTAAAGGTTGAGCGCAATAGATTTTATTATTATAAACATCTATGCACTAGAAAAAAAATTCTATTGGCTTGTTTTTGAGAAAAGTGAGGAACGCTGAAGTAAAAGTTTATTTTTATAATATTTCCGCGCTCCTTACTTTTCTCGAAAACAAAGCGGTAGATTTTTTTTTCTTCTGCATAAATATTTATAATAATAATATATATTGCGCTTTCTTCAATTTGCAGATACACCCATTAATACTTAAGTAAATAACAAAAATCTCAATTAGACAAGGACAGCGAATTCGGCCTGCTCTCAAGAATTATTTTTTATAACGCATTGCGAAAAAATAGTCTTCGGTTTTTCTCACTTATTTTTATCACCCTAATCTTACAATTTTGAATAATACCATAAAATATTCATCCACGGGCCTGGCAAGTTATTTTGTAAATATTTAGTAAAATTTAAAATATATTTTATAGAACTTGAAAATAAAAAGACAGTGTTATAAGATAGAGAAATTAAATGTATTATTTTATTAAAAATAATACAATGAAAATTGATATTTTTCGCTAAATTTCGGAAAAGCATGTCTATTCTTATAAATTAATAAAAAATTTGATCTGTTTTTTAATTTTTATGGTAATTTTGATGTGTGTTATCATTGCTATTATCATCTCAATAATCAATTTGATTTTCATAAATTGATGGGTCACAAGTCTGCATTATTTGCCACGGTACAAAGTTTTTTCTAGACATTCATTTATCAAAGTAAATATATATTAAGCATTTTATGAATTTTATATTATTAAAAAAATGAATTGAATACGAAAGTACTTGACGTTTGCTGAATTGATTTTGAAACTTTCTTGAGCCAAAATTGTAGATAAAGTAAATATAAACTTGACGATCACCCAATTGATTTCAGTACTTTCAAATGCTGAAACTAAAAAGAATATAATGTATAGTATTTAGAAAATAAATGTTCTAAAGAACACTATTCAATACCTAAACTTGCCGAAAATAAACTTTTTTTAATAGGTGATAATGGTGATAAAATAGTATTTATCAGTTTGAAGAATGATTAGAAATTAAAGGATTAACAAAATTATTTGTGCGACGTACTTAGATATTCGCTTTATTATGATTGCTGTGTGTGGAGTGATTTCACTTCACGCACGGCTTTTTTTAATTATACTTGATTGTGCTTTTAAATTCGTTTAGTTAGTTGCCCTTCATATACGCGGTGGGTCATCTTAATCTACCCAGCCAGATATCTGTTTTTTTTGCACGCTACGAAAAAAATGACAAAGGTTGTTTAGAAAAATAGGGGCCATCGATTATTATAGTCAGATTTGACCTTGAAATCAATTTATAAGGTTAATTGAAGATCAAATTCCGTTTTTCTTATGGAAGCCCAAATTTTTAAACCCAGATTTTGAAAGAGCAGAAAATTTTACATTCGAAATCATATTTGAAAAATTTGTTACCGTGACCCTTAAATGTTAATTACAAGGATGATGACCTAAAGCTAGCAACTAATCTGAGGGTCGGTAGCCAACCGGGTCACCATGCAGGAGTTCATTTTTCGTTTTGATCGCTTTAGTTTGTGCTTTCCAAAAGCTTACTCTCACCATTACCCAGAGACAACCGCGTGGACGTAGTAACGTGCGTCCATTTTCTTGTAGGCATAAGCGTTAACGCCTCCTCTAGATGTGGGCCTCTGCGCATAAACAACATTTTGCAGGTAGCCCCATTAAGAAAAATCGGGGGGTGTTAGGTCAGGTGAGATGGAAGGCCAATTAATTGGGCCACCTTAACTAGTCCATCTTCCAGGGTAACGGGTATTTAAAAATTGCCTAACAATTCTTGCATAATGTGGTGTCGCACTATCCTGTTGGAACCACATTCTTCGTCGTTTTTCAATATCAACATTTTCAAGAAGTTTTGGCAAGTAATATCTTAAAAATGCCAAGAAGCTGTGTTGGTTGACATTTTCTTCTAAGAAGTAGGGTCCAATTAGGTACCTATTGATGATCTCACACCAGACTATCAAGGTCCAGCGACGTTGATGATCTACAGCTCTGAAGCAATGTGGATTCTGATCTGCCCAATAATGGCAGTTATATCGATTTAACGCTCCAGTACTACAAGATTGAGATTCATCCAAGAAAAGCACATAATTAAAAAAATTTGGATCATTCCGGATGATGCCTAATGCCCAGCGGCAAAATTCTATTCGCATTTGAAAGTGTACTGGTCTTAACTCTTGGACCAGCAATTCTCTTTTAATTTGTTGAGAGCTAATGAGAGGGTCAAGATGAACAGCAGCGAGAGCCGCTACTACACGAGGATCGTTCTCATCGTATTGGCGATGCCTGCGTTGCCGATGAAGACGTTCTTGACAAGCTCTGGCAACCAGATGTATTATGGTTCTGTGATTGGGTTGTCTCCTATTCGGGAATCGTGCAGCTAACAGTCTTGCTGCTTGACGTGCATTGTTCCTACATTCTTAAAAAATTAAAATTATGTTTACTATTTCATAAGGAGAATAATCGGCTATCTGCGGACTTTATTCGTTTATTCAAGTGTTTAATCTAAATAGTTTATAGCGCACGCGGTTATTAAAATTTATTAATTTTGAAGCTAGCAGGTGGGCGCATGATGCAAATTTTCCGAGGTCAACGAGAATGGAAACTTAGCTTTTGGCGAAAAAAATTTCACCCACTGGGTTTAGTCAATCATGAATCAGTTGTGCGAAGTTGCACCTATTTGCTTGTCGGAAAAAATTTGAACACCAAGGAATGTAAGGTCAGATGAGGTAGAAACTTAATATATTAGACCTCCTTAACGGACTTGAAATTTATTTGGGTCAAAGTAATAATTATCAGCCAAATTAAGGCAAGTGCGGACCGCGAATAAAACTTACGAGCCTAGCTTAAATTTCAGCTCTAAAAGTGGCCTGGGTGCCAAATTACAGCTCATTGAAATTAAAAAATACACTGTTTTTGAACTTTTTCCTTTGGAAAAGACCCTCAATTATCATCATCTTCAGAATCCGGGTTAAAAAATATAGGCTTCTAAGAGAAAAACTCAATTTTACCTTCAATTAACCTTGAAAATTAATTTCAAAGTCAAATCTATCCACACCAATCGACGGTCCCTATTTTTTTGAGCAACCTTTGTTTTCATCATTTTTTCCGTGGCGTAAAAAAACTGAGATATCTGGCTGGGTAGATTAAAATGGCTCACCGTGTATATTTGTTATTTTTCACTTCCGATTAAATATCATATTTGTATTTTAATAATCTTTAAGTATCTTTAATACAATTCTTCAATTATAAATTTGCACCGGAACCGATGTGAAGTCTTGGCTTTACACCAGGACAGAATTAATGATTAAATGTTGTTGTAATGAGTGAACTGTGTATATGTTTTACTATAATATTAAAGAATAAAATTAGTGATTGATTTATAAACATTTTATTAAATGTTAGTCTACTGGTAGATAGACTCTATTAATTTTAATTGATTTAAATTGCTTGAATTGAATTGACTCAAATATACTTGAATTTTGCAAGAAACATATATAAATATAATTTTAATAATCTCACCTTGATTCAGCTAAGTAGAAACGGGCAGTACAGACAGTAAATAAGTACACTTGATTTATATTAGATATTATTTTTTATTGTATATCGTAATACAGAGGGCGTGTAATACAATTTATAAATATACTAATAAATATTGCAGATTAAACAATGTATGAATATAAAAATATTGCACATAAAACGCTGTATAAATATATAAATATTGCACATGAAACAATGTAGAAATACAAAAATATTGCAGTTAATATCACAGTCAATTATTAAACCTAATGATACTGAATAAGTGAGTTACAACAAAAGAAGTGATATCACAGATAAAAAAAAATATTAAAATACACGCAACAATTCTATAAATTAAAAGTCAGTCACATAATATCTATCAGTCATAGTATTTAAAAAAATTTTATTTAGAATACAAAATTGAAAATAATAAATAATGCAATAAAATAATAAGCGTATGCAATAGCACAAAACACAATTAAAATAATAAAAACAAGTGAAGCATTTACTCACAAACCATTGAGCCAATAAATACAATCATACATTAAGCCTATATACGGGACATCACATTATAATAAATTAATATATAAATATAAAATAAAATTAAGTTTATTCGAGGTCGAGCAAGTTAAAGCCGACTTAAACCTGCTGAGCGATGAAAGATTCTTTATATCAGCAGGCAGAGAATTCCAAAAATGCGCACCTTGAACTTGAAAGTTTATAATTCTTTCCAGTCTCAGTATGCATGAAGTGCACCACGAAATCCTTAATCTCTCCCCTAGTCGCTACCCTAGGTACATATCTAGTGAAGAGACCCACTAGATACTCGGGAGTATTCATGCGCACGATTTTTTACATAAGTACAGCTATAAAATACTGTCTCCTTGCATCAGTACGCAGCCAACCCAGCGCAGCTCTATAAGGAGAGATATGATCGCTTGTTTTCATGCCTATTACATATCTAACACATGAATTTTGTAGTCTTTGTAATCGTCTTTTCAACTCCTGTAAGGCATCGTGCAGAACTACTGAGCAGTAGTCGAAATGTGGAAACAGCAGGGTGGTTGCGAGTTGTTTGCGCAGAGCCTCAGTGGTATACTGACGAAAAGACCGTAAGCCTTACATAGTCCTATTAAACTTCTTAGTCAACATATTAATGTGTAGCTACCATGATAGCTTAGAGTCAAGCAAAACACCAAGGCTCGTAACGGCATCAGAGAAAGATATGCCAACACCACCCTTAAGCTCAATCGTCCTTGGCTCACCAGCATAAAAGTTGTTAATAAATCGACCATCGCCAAAAACAATCGTCTGAGTTTTGCTTGTATTTAATTTGAGAGAAGCATCAACAGCTCACTTCGACACCGCCTTAGCTGCCCTCTATAGAATTCAAATACCTTCATTCACATCCTCATAAGAAGCCTGCATATAAATTTGCAGGTCATCTGCATATAATAGGTGCTCGACACAACCAGAGCCGAGGGCATCACGCATGTTATTAATGTAAAAGCAAAACAACAAAGGCCCCAGCACTGAACCCTGCGAAACTCCAAAATTGGTTGTTAGCCAATTCGATTCCTCTTTTGAATGCGTGGAAACCATTTGTTTTCTATCTGATAAATAGGAGCTAATCCACTTGAGTGCAGCCCTGGAAAATCTCATCGATCTCAGCTTTGCAAGTAGTTTGGAGTGCGGGATCGTGTCGAATGCCTTACTAAAGTCAAACAGAAGTAGTAACGTGACGAGTTTCTTATCTAGACCTGATCTTATATCGTCAGTAAGTTAAAGTATGGCCATCTGCGTTAAGTGATACTCTCTAAAACCAGTCTGCAGAGAGTCAAGCATCTTATGATTACGATTTATTAATTTAACTATAGAAATTTTATTTAATACTTTTATAATAAACTGAATATCGTGCGATTTAATATATTGCGCGAATAATTGTATAATTTTGAAGCGCGAGAAGTATAGTTGTAATAATTGTTTCTTTAGAAATGCTTATTGAAAGGTGCGAGTAAAAGTGCCCTGAAAAAGTGCTGCTTAATCTTGATTTGATCTGTCTTTTTATATTGATGATCCCCGCTTTTGTTTAAAAATAATTGTTTTATAATTTGAATTTTGAATTGATGTCAGTCGATGGAACAATGCTTACGATGGATTTTGACTCTTATTGAATGATATGGTTAACGTGGTAAGTCTGTCTCCTGTAGTCTTCGTAATTGTTCTTATTTTGTTGATCTTGTACATTCTATTGCACTTTCTTTTGTTTCTTAACAAATGACATAATTTTATAATATGCTTTCTAAGTTAAATTAGGTGATAGATCAATAACTGCATATTTTGAAATAATAAATTTTGAAATGAGAGATACGTCATAACGTGACAGCAAATATTTTCAATTACAAATAACTATCTCTTTGCTTATTAAAACTATAAATTAATTTTAAAAATTAATTACAATATATAATCAATAAAAAGTTTAATTAAACTTGTCTCCAGGTTCCAAATGTTATAATTACCAGGAATAATAAGGTAAGTTCACTTACAACATTTTTGCAAGTCTGCACGTATTTCGCTATAATTGCTTGTAATCAAACTCATGACATCTCATTTCAAAGTTCTTTTTCTTAGCTTTAAAATGAGATGTTACGCGTCTAAAAATATTGATTTAGTGAGCCATAACAATGATTTGCGTTTAGGGTATCTATAATGGGTACAGTCGTTTTAACTTAAATATACCTTTTTTTTAAGGAACTGTTTGCACCAATATTAATAATTTATTAAGAAACATCAAAATTGGTCCATTTTTCACTGAGATACAGTTAATTTTTACGAATTTCATTGAAACGAAGTCTTTTGTAAACTTTTCTCACGCGAAAATAAAAACATCCGCAACATGATACGCCCCACTTGCCATTATTATTATCATGTTATTATTTTAGTTTGTATAATAAAGAGTCGCATTTTTTTAAATCTAATCATAGATTTTGAAAATATAAGTCTTTAAGTAACAAATGACGCTTGATTCGTTTATTAATTGTTATAAACAAAGTGGCTGTGATTAAAAAAAAAATTCTATCTCGGCTCCTATTGGCCTTAGAGAGTTCTTTTTTTTATCTTCGTTTCGAACACAGCTATAAAAATATTCAAATTAAAAATTCATGAAAGTTATAAATAAAGTTCCAGCTTCTTTTATTTAAAAAAAACACCATTTTTTATAAAGCGTTATAAAAAGGGTTACAATCGAATTTTCTCATTCGCTCTTAATGGGATATGAAAATTTCAACCCTCATAAGGAGTTCAAACCCTTATGCAACTCAATACGTTCATCCAAAAAAGATTATAGCTTTCAATATTATGTGTCTTGGGATAAACAATAGAGAATATCTCAGCAACAAATTAACCGATTTGCTGTAACAATCTCTCCTTTTGTTTGGATTTATGAAGGCTTTCTTAAACAAGTGAAAATATGTATTTAAAAAATTATTTTTGCAATCAATAATTAATATACAAAAAATGGTCATTTTTTAGGGTTTTCTGGCTTTTTTGCAATGTTCAATTAACGAAAATAATCGCGACACCACTTAAATTGTAGGTTTTTTGATTCTCTAATTCTTTAGTAATAAACTATTTTCTCTTAAATGCATACGTTGCTTCAGAAAATTAAAAAACCTATTTTGTCCAACTTTGCACCCTCCAGGAGCATTTCCTGTATTTTTTTGTTACATTTTATATAGGGTATATTTTTGCATCGCCCTTAACAACTTTGCATAGGTTTCATTAAGCCCCCAATTTATGTCTAGCATAGTCTTTATTTTTGCTCTATTGTTTGGACTTAATAGTCTAGTAGTTAAGTATAGTCAAGTTTTTATATTTTGATACCTTTTGATAATATTATATGGCTTTCATTTCATGATATATTTTTAACGAAGTATATATTTTCTATAATATAAATTTTTATTTTATAAGAAAATAATTTCGTATAGATGATAAGTAATATGGAAATATTGATTGATTGTTTGAATTTTACCTAACAATTGATTTGATATTTTATTTATAATTAATTTAATCGTTATATTAACCACATATTAATTTTTTAAAAGTATATATATATATATATATATATATATATATATATATATATATATATATATATATATATATATAGAAATTAGATAAAAGATTAAGATTTTTATAATGGAAATGTAAAACGGACTCTACACCTTTGCTTATGCATATCGCCTATCTTTTTAATTTATTGCAAAATTTCAAAAAAAGGAAATTATACTTCATTTAAAAATTAAACCTAAAAACTTTTATGGCACACACTATTAGCTAATTGCATTTCATTTCGGAAATTTCACAATAAAATAAAAAGATAGTAAATATTCATGATTACAGGTATTCTATGAGTTTTACATCTTCTTGAAAAGAAAACTTGATGAAATTGCACCTTTATAAAAGTTTTTCTGGAGATATTAATTATAAACTGAAATCTTGTAAGTTTTCCATGGATATATCTGAAAATTATTCAAAGAATTATCTAATTTTGTACTTTTTTTTTGAAGGACCACTTCGGATTTTGAATTCATAGTTAAATTTAAATAAATTCAAAAATAAAACATAAAAACGCATATGCACTCTACCACCACGGCGCTTCACATCTTCAGACACCATGCATGCACGGCAAAATAGAGTGCAAATTTGCTTCCAAATTCCCCGTGCAAGAAGCATTGTCTATAGATATGTAAAGTCTTGAAAAAATATATGTGTGCCACCTAAAGATGCTAAATAGTATAGTGCAAAACTCACTCTGTATATAGCTCTTAGCAGCCTGCCTACTTTTTTCCGGGCAGGTACACAACATATTAGTGACAGTGAACACACGTCACATCTATGTTGACTTGTCATACCAAAGCACCTTACTCATGAGAATAGTACATTACTTCACTAGTATGCAAAATAGGTCATTCTCTCATGAGTCGTTTTGTCACTCAAGCATATCGAAAGTGACAAAAAAGACGAGTGGAGGACTTATTTTGCCATAAGTGGAGTATTAAATTTTTCCTAACAAGGTGAGCGGAATCCGATTTTCAATACCTGTTTTGCGTGAGCGAAACACCACAAAATGCCTGTTTTGTGTGATTTAAATACCACATTCCCTCACTAGTAAGCAAAATAGTTATTGTGCTCACGCAGTAAGAAAGATTACCGTTTTGCTTACCAGTGAGGAAATATGGTATTTTGCTCGCGCAAAAGAAGCACTGGAAATTGGTTTTTGCTTATTGCGTTAGGAAAAGGCTTTTTTTACTCCTAAATATGAATTTTTTATAAAAATTTGTATCATTCTACGTATATATTGCTATAATAAGAAAGATATTTAAAAAAATCTGTTTATAACCAGGATACACTCTAAAAAAAATAACTATATTTAGAATTTACATTAAGTAAATCTTTTTTTTTCAATCATAGCTAATCCCTGCGTAAAAATCATGATGAAAGAGTGCTCTTGATTGTTCTATCATTATTATCTTCATCAATTATATATGATCCATGAGAATCTATAAAACCGCTGTCATCATAATGAATACACGGACAACCAGATGATGACCGTGGTGGATGCACTGAAGAGAAGCTGTAAGAAGTTAATATTTTTGTAAATATACTTCAAAGAGGTGGTCACGAATATATGAATTAATCATGAATGAATTTCATGCAGATCATTACTAATTCTATAAATTTTACTATTTCAAAATCAAGACAATATTTTTTAATGTATGTTTCAGAAGATTTATAACTCTTAATTTCACTCAGAAAATTTTTTTCTCTTTTATTTTACAAATCATCGATTACCTGACATGAAAATGAAAGTTGAAAAATTGAAAATTAATCTTTAAAATTTTCTTTTCTAAATTTAAGAAATTTAGTCCAGTTTTAAACATAAAGTGGGGCATGGGGAATGAGCTAGCAGACATTAACATCATAATATCAAAGTGCAAAAATATTTATTATTTATGTGTGTAGGATAATGATTAGGTATATCTTGAATGTATATTATATGTTAATAAACTATTTCAATAACTCTAATAAGAGACTCAAGATGTGAATTCAAATCGATTAGAAAGTTCAATTTATTTAATCCAAGTTATAATATAATACAATGCACATATTACAAATGACAATTTTAACTAGTATCAAAATTATACGCAAGATTGATTTACTTTACTAAAACACATGTTATTTTTTTTTTTACTTCTGATAATAATTTCATAAAATATATTATGCGAAGTATGCTACTTGTAGTGTGTTACGTTGGCCCGGCGCTAGCTCGTTATCTCCGCAGTTCCTGAATGCAGGATTGCGACAAACGCAATCCTGCATCCAGGAACCGACGCATCGAGGCACCAATAGGACAACTTCCTAATTTTTCTTACAATAAATTTTTCTGCTGCTTAAGAACCAGAATACACGGAAAAACTTTTCTTACGAAATCACTATGATGAAAACTAAAAAATGTTTTGGCACGAACGTATTAATGCTCTACTTTACGAATGTTCGTAGTTATTCTGCACGAAAATCGTAGTGCATGAGCTGTAGAAAATGGTACAAGTGTGACGTGGTATTTTCACGCCACAATAATTTTTTTTTGTTTTATTTATTTAAAATAATTATCTGTTAAAAACCTGTTAAATAAAAAAGTCATACATAATTCCCCGAGCGTGTGAATTCATAAAATAATAATCACCACACTCGTGACAGCAACCAAGGCCACCGTAAGAAACCAAATTTCGGGAATGTTTTCTGGATGCAGAAATGTAAGAAAAGCCAAAATTTTAGAGGCCGACGCTTAATATCTCCCTAGTTACAGGCCATCGAAGAAGATCACTAAAAAAGTTACTAGATTTTCAAACGCTTATAGTCCCTCAGAATTATTAACTAGAAGCTTAAACCTTTTTTTAAATGAAAGCTGAGCTCAAATTCTTTCGAAATAGTAGTTATAGCATATTGAAATATTATTTTTTACCAAAGTTATAGCATAATAAAGATTGAACCCAATTTTAGCTTTTATTATTAAATAATGTTTTAAACAAAAAATTCAGGTCTAATCTTTATTATGCTATAACTTTGGGAAAAAATAATATTTTGAGATGGTATAGGTGCTATTTCGAAAGAATTTGAGCTCAGCTTTCATTTAAAAAAAGGTTAAGCTTCTAGCTAATAATGCTGAGGAACTATAAGCGTTTGAAAATCTAGTCACTTTTTTAGTGATTTTCTTCAATGGCCTGTAACTAGGGAAATATTGAGCGTTGGCCTCTAAAATTTTGGCTTTCTTCATATTTCTGCATCTAGAAAACATTCCCAAAATTTGAGCAAAAACGGTGACCCGAAGGTGAAATACTCTCCTTGTTAGTATAATTTGAATTTCAGAGCCATTTAAAAAAAAAGAATTTGAGTTTTTATTTTTTTTATTATACGTAAACTACTCGTTGAATTTGCTTTCAAATTTGTATGGAAATTAATTACGACTAGTAAAAGAAAGAAAACTTTTAAAAACCGATTTTTGACTAATTCTTATCGCAGTTTTAATTTCAGAGCATATTGAAAATTTTGAAAAAAAATTTGATTGTCATTTTTTTTTCCATTTACGTAAACTATTTGAATGATTTGCTCTTAAATTTGTATACAATTTATCCGCTACTGTCCAAAGACAACAAACTTGAAAACAAATTTTTTTAGCGTAGTTACAAATTTAGAAAATTTGAAAAATTTTGAAAAAAATTTCAATTTTTTATTTTTTATTACTTTTTATTTTACGTGAAGTACTTGATAGATTTATTATAAAATTTGCATGAAAGTAATTTGCGTCTGCAGAAGGAGAAAAATTTTTGAAAACTGATTTTCGTAGCGTATTTTTAATTTTTGAGTATTTAGAAAATTTTGAAAAAAAAATTGCATTTATTTTGCCAATTTAAATTAAAAATTACAACTGATGCACACTTTTTGCCACTCTCTACTACAACCATAATTAAAAAAATTGTGTGCTAAATATGATAACAAATAAATATTTAGCTTATGATGCGGAAGACAATTTATAATAGAAAATCAGATGCATAAATCAGAAACACACTAGTTAATTTTTTTTTTCGCTTAGCGAAGATTTATAAACACGCTCTATCTTTGTCCCGCGATTTGCAACTATCTCCCCACTATGCTTTTTTATCCTCCTTGTTGGCACCGAAAGCAGAAACAGAAACCGACTTCGAACCTTCGTGTTATTTTATTACGAAGCTCATAGCGTTGAGCTATGAAATTCAAAGTATAAATTCATATATTCAACCAATCATATATTCTACAAAATGCACAGCCCTTGAACTTCGAGCGTCAGGGGGTTTTACTTGTACCGTTTTCTGCAGCTCATGCATTACAATTTTCAAGTTGAATAACTACGACCATTCGTAAAGTAGAGCATTAATATATTCATGCCAAAACACTTTTTGGTTTTCATCATAGTGTTTTTGTACAACAAGTTTTTCAGTGTACTACGTCAAGGCTGGATGCGCATCGATGAGTCGAGTCCAGGAGTGACCTCATGCCGCAGAGCTACAGGAGAAAAGAAGGAGAGCGAGGCCAAACGTGACCTATTTATATCGCGTCACATGGTATACAGCTCCTCAATAACTAATAAATTTTTTATACCATGCCGAAAATGCGATCTTCGTCCTTGCGTGTCTATGCCGAAACGCCGATTTCCTTGCTGGCTGACTCGATGGGGCGCACACAGGGATGGAAGAAAATCAAAGCTCGTGCGTGTGTTTTCGAGTGTCATATACAGTGAGTGTGAATGAGCGCGTATGAGATCGTAGTTAAAGTGAAAAAGAAAGACAGACTTAAAAGTACGCACAGACTTAAAAGTAAGCAAATTCTTTCTCTTTTGCATAAATATACGTTCCAAAATGTGTATCTATCATAACAAGTCGCAGCGGGCAACGAGTGTATTAAAAAGTGAAAGAGAGACAGAAAAGGAATGCGTGGTCACGACATAGTAAACTTACATAACACGCTGTTGCATATAAATGTGCGCTCACGCGTTTTATCGTTCTTACGTTTTCTTTGCTTCGGGTTTTTTAACATCCGTCAACACACTACCCGAGCGCATGCGCGAGGCGCGCTATTTAAACAGATTCACGCACTGGAGCGCGTGCTCGTTACAAGATATATAAAAGAACATTTTGAAGCAATATTTGCATGCAAATTTATTTTAACAACAATAGACTCTTTCAGTATATAGTTCTCACATAACATAAAATGTCTTCAAAAGGCTTTTGAAATATTTTTCTAAAATGTTTCTATATATGTTCTTATAATATGCTTTAAATCATTATTTAAAAGCATTTTCACAAGATTTTTTCTAATATTTCTAAAAACGTATTAATAATGTAATAATATCATTTCGTCCGGAATTCTTGAATGTTATAAACATCTATTTTATCCTCTTATAAATAATTCTTCTGAACTTTTAAAAAATCATCGTGAAAACATTAGCTGGAAGCTTTTTAAAATGTCCCGATGTCCGCTTGTAATATGCCTAAAATCATTGATTAAAAATATTTTTACAAGATTTTTTCTAACATTTCCAAAATCGTTTTAAAAATGTTATATTAACTTTTTGATCAAAGGTTTTTTAACATTTAAGACATTTTTTTTATCATTCAAAACATTTTTTTTATCATTTTATAAACATTGCAAAAACATTTCTTCGAAACTTATAATACGCATAAGGAAATCATTTAAAAACAGATTTATAAAATTTTTTCTAATATTTACCGTTAAGATTGACAGAGGCTTCATTGTCCAGGATCCAAAAGAAAACACTTTTTTTTGTATTGAATTATTTATGTGTTTTATACTTGATTAAGTACAGTAATTATTAATTAGTCAGTATATATTAAGTATATCTTTATCTCTACATTGCACTTACTAAACTCTAATCAACTGATAACACTTTCTCAGGAAGAGCTTCTGCTTCTCAGCTAATTTGCCATATCTTATGCATGGTCGAGTCTGCGTTTACTGATGGATGGTGATATGCATAAAAGTGAAAGACGCAACATTTACATATTACAACACCTCCCTTAAATTCGAGACTTTTATTTGATTTTCTTATTGAATTTCGCTTTCACATGCTTTTATAATTATTTAAATTAATCTCAACGCTTTTCTATTTTAGATAGATTTTTCCTTACATAGACATTTAATTGGTATATTCGTTACATTTTTATTAATTTAAATTTTGACAATATCTAATACGTCGTTTGCATAATTTTCATTAATATAATTTGTGATGCATTTATTACATCACAATAAATAATTTATTCAAGCAAAAAGGAAAAGTGCAAGAAATAGTGTGAAGAAAAATTAGAATCAGTGTACGTCTTCGGATTGCACCTTAGAATTTCGCGTTGGTTTCGCCGCTATTTTATTGCTTTCTCATAGAGAAAGCATTGTATCGGTAAAAAAAATTTTTTTCTATTTTTTCATTAATTTGTACATATTTGAACTCGGTGAGTCGAAAAAAGTGGTTTCCAGAAAATGTCTGTATGTATGTGTGTGTGTGTGTGTGTGTGTGTGTGTGTGTGTGGATGTATGAATTCAGTTAGTAAACTGTATCTCGAGAACTACTCGATGGATTTGCTTCTAATTTTGCATGGAATTTAGTTTTGTGATTAACTTGCTGGGAAGCTATTGATAATTTGGTTCTTCCAGCTTAGTTTTCATTTTAAAGTTTAAAAAAAAAAAAAAAATTCGATTTTTCGTTTTTTGGTTTTTTTTTGTTTACTACTCGATGAATTTGCTTCAAAATTTGCATGGAATTTATTTCTGATTGCGCGGATAAAATAAATTTTTAAAAACTGATTTTCTTAGCTCAGTTTTAATTTTAGAGCATTTTGAAATTTTTGAAAAAAATGTTTCTATTTATTAAGCCAATAAAATCTTAAAAACTACTCGATGGATTTACTTCAAATTTCCCATACAATTCAATTTTTTGATGAACTGGTGCGGAAGCTATTGGGAATTGGTTTTCTTAGCGCAGTTTTTTTTTTAGAATCATTTTAAGAATTTTTAAAAAATTTCGATTTTTCATTTTTTTTGTATTTTACGTAAACTACTCGAAGAATTTGTTCGAAAATTTGTATGGAACTTTATTTCGACTGCCAAAATTATTAAAAATTTTGTAAACTAATTTTCTTAGCGCACTTTTAATTTTAGAGCATTTTTAAAATTTTTTAAAAAATTTTTATTCTTAATTTTTTTCTATTTTACGAAAACCATTCGATTGATTTGCTCCAAAATTTGTATGCAATTAATTCGCTACTATCTGAAGAAAACAAGCTTTGGAATACTAATTTTCTCAGCGCAGTTTTAACTTTAGAGCACTTCGAAAAGTTTCTAAAAAATTTTTATTTTTCATTTATTTTCTTTTTTGCGTTAACCATACTATAAATTTTCTCCAAAATTTTCATACAATTAATTCGCTATTTTAGAGAAATTTTACAATTTTAGAGAATTTTAAAGATTTAAAAAGAAATATCGATTCTTCTTTTCTTATTTTTTTTTTATTCTACGTAAAGTACTCGATAGATTTGTTCTAAAAATTACAGGGAAATTATTCGCGACTGCCAAAAGAAGGGAAATTTTCAAAAATTGATTTTCATAGCGTAGTTTTAATTTTAGAGCATTTTTAAAATTTTAAAAAAGAAATTTTGAAAAGAAAATGTTATTTATTTAACCAGTTAGATCTCGAAAATTACTCTATGGATTTGCTTCAAATTTTGTATACCATCTATGTTTTTGTATAACTAGGCGGGAAGCTATAGAAAATTTGTATTTGTAATGCCTTAGGTGGCATTGTATATATAAGTAATGCAGAAGGAGATGGGATCTGGAAATAAGTTACAACTATATAAGTTTAACTATAGGTTTATTACATAGCCAAAGCGACTAAGCGCAATGGCTGGCGGAGTAAGACTGAAGTACAAGCAAGCAGTCTCGGAGCTGCTTCTTCCTCGTCTGATATGAGCCTGCGCAGAGGCGTTCACATGTATACGCTGACATGTGTATTGGTGCGCTTACAGCGCCATACGCATACATACAAGTGTGAGTGTCCCCACATCACTCCCCCCCAACAATTAAATTTTTGTTAAGGGTAATTATTTATTTACGAAAGCGCAAAAAAATGCATATTTATATCACAGATAGGTTAACAATTAGAGTCAGTCTTTTTTATACAATATAAATTAATAAACGCAATAACAATTAGATTAAAAAGATCGCAGTAACATTACAAATATCGCAGTTATTATCACAGCCTAAAATGCAATTATTTAACAATCATTGAAGATTTACAAATTTTTTATTACAGTAAGAACTGTTAATACTTATTTGTTATTATTTTTTATTAGAAATCCTTTAGGATTTACATATAGTTTGCAAAAATAAAATGCTTTATTACAGTGAATACTGTTAATATTTATTAGCTATTTATCGCTATTAATGACTAATTCACTTAAAAGTGCAGTGAAAAAGGAATTACTCATGAGATTGCGCTACGCACGGAACAAGTTTAGTGCTGTTACATATTGCTTTAAGGTACTTGAGTATATTATATATAGTGCACTTATGGTGCTTTACTTTCAAGTATGAGCGCTATTATGTACTACATTAAGTTCGCTGTGAAATATTACAAAAAATTTACATAATCGCAGAATTTTGCGCATTAGTTATTGCAGTCAAATGCACTATGACGTTGCAAGTTAATGTGTACAACTCACTTGATTATAATTTGTTGATGAGAATGGTTGATGCATTATATAGTTTTTCAACTCGTCAAGATAATTATTACTTATTAAATTAAGTAACATCAATTTATTATAATACAAATTGCTTATTGGCGTATGCTAAGTTGCATGAATCAAAAATAAGAAGTTGAGTGTATATTATGAAAATCAAAGTGCATTATCAATATTATAATTAACTAATTGAAATTTTAAGTAGTGCACTTGACTGTTACGAAAATCTTACATGCGTGAATTTACTTTATGTTAAAGAAGAAATGCGTTGCCTAGAACGCAAAAGAATATAACATTATGACTCTACTGATAAAGAGTTAATAAAAAAGATGTAAAAATGTAAAAAAAATGAAACAAGAAAAAATAAACTAGATAATTAACTATTGCGCATTTACAAAAGTGTTAGTAAGAGAAGCTAGAGAATAGATGGAAGGACATTTTGGTTAGTTGTACTTAAATATTTCGCACGGAGGTATTCAATTTCTCCCAAATCTCTAGCGGTATTTAGCCTACGCTTTTTGTACAATTTCGAAGTGAGTGCGAGGCCTTTCGTACATATTTAACCGAGACTTGATCGCGAAACCTAACCTTCTTGTCTACTTCCCCATTCTCTACTGAAATAAAATTGATTTTATTTCTTTTTAGGATGTTTGGGATACATTTTTTCTTTTTAGGTGTTTTACAGAGAGAGAGTTAGCTGTGGATGAATGATAGAGGAAGGATTGTCTTTATTAAGGGTGGAAGTCTCTAAAGCTTCTACGCATTCCGGTGCATTAATAATCTGATTACTTTGAGTTATTTCCGGAAGCGCGCTTTCATCCATTATCCTATCGCTAGTTGCTTGAATGTCGCTGCCAACGCCGCGATCATCCCCCCCGGCAACAACTCGTCCATGTCATCATTTCTATTTATAAGAAATACGGGATTCGGCAACAAAATCCGATTTACCGACATGAGATAGCTCTTAGCCATGTGTTCCGACTGCACAGGGTGCAGAGTCATTTTATGGACGAGTAGTCGCAGAGAAGGAAAAAATACTTTTCCTAATTTATTTAAGGTGCAGCCCGAGAAAAATCCTCTCTTTAAATTTAAAAAGAAAAACGAATTTATACTTAAAAAAGCGCCTTGCGTGACCAGATCGACATCCGCGTGCTCAGCGTAAGAGACCTCCAGCGGTCGACGCCTGACACACACAGAAGTCTCCCAGTGCGCAAGCGCGAACAAAACGCGTACTCGACGTCGTCAAGCCGACCTTCCGGCGCTGGTGTAAAGGGCCAAGCACCGAGAAGCCCCCCTTCCCGCGCGAGTAAGAAATCAGAGAGAATGTCTCACGTGACCGACTACCCGATAAGAGCAATTGTGGGTTTCTCGTCTATTACCACGTCAAAATAATATAGAAAAAACTCTTGGCACTCGCACTACTCTCGATAGTCCCCGTTTGAGATCCGAAGGAATCGACGAAGGAGCTTTCTTAAGCAATGCCAGCGCCTCGAGTTAAAGTGAGATTTTCTCACAATAATAAAAAAAGTATATATATCTTAAGATTTTAGGACGAGAAATCCTCAATTGTGCATATGTTAAAAGATATATGTATAAAAAATAGATAAAAAAAATATATGTGTATATAGACAAAAGTACAATTAAATAAATATATAAAAAATTAAATACGACACAAACATGTACGACTAGTTTTATATTGTACTTCAGAGAACTTTAAATAAAATTTTGTACTAACTTAAACTATACTAATGAGTCTGAAATCGGTTCTTTCGTTAAAATTTTTCGTACGCAAATATAAAATCAATGCTAGTTAGTTTAGAAAGAAAAACCGACTCCTCGCACTCCGCACTCGCTTAATATTAAACTGATGTTCTTCCGTTGACCTTGAGGTAGTTTACTTTAGGTTATAAATTTCGACCGTTAGACTCAAAAACACGCATTTGCCCAATTTGAAACTAGCCGTTTCTTTGTGAAGCAAAATTGCGTAGTTACCGGACGAAAAGGATTTGTATGCCGGACACAATGCGTACATAGCCTGTAACGTGTGTCTTGGGGCATCAAATTCCTTGAGATAATATGTTTTGGTACTTTAAGAGATATAACGCGAGCGAAAATTTTCAAACGCCAGACAAAATGCGTGCATAGCCTACAACGCGTGTCAAAGGCGTGCCTTTTCACTAAAGTGATAAATTAAATTTTCTCGCGATCTCACAATTTTAAATGGCCACAACACGCACTGCCATAAAAAGAAAATTTTCTTGAGGCTAGGCGTGTACTTAGTAAAATGGCGCCACGTGGCCAGAATTTTCTAGAAATAAAATTCTACTACGCGAATATTTGCACATACATAATTTTTGCTGGTGCAATCGCGATTTTAATAAAATATATATAAAAGAGAGTGCACTTCAGCAACTCTCACTACCTCTTTAGTAGAACCTGCGATGCTCTGGACAAAGACGCTGAGGCGAAGGCCGCAAGAAAAGCGTCTCCTACTTGGAGCACCCAGAGGTCGTACGATGATACGGGCGCGATACTCCGTTTCTCCGGTCCCAAAAACTCCTGGTGCGTGAGTCAGCGACGAGAAAGGCAGCAAGGTCAGTGCTTAGCCAGCACAGAGAAGAGTACAAGATGGCGGATTTTCGAGGCGTCCCCCTTGGTCCGTGACTTGTTGAGAAAATGGCTGCCATGTCGCCGCTGAAGACAGTCGGGGTCACCAGTTGTAATGCCTTAGGTGGCATTGTATATATAAGTAATGCAGAAGGAGATGGGATCTGGAAATAAGTTACAACTATATAAGTTTAACTATAGGTTTATTACATAGCCAAAGCGACTAAGCGCAATGGCTGGCGGAGTAAGACTGAAGTACAAGCAAGCAGTCTCGGAGCTGCTTCTTCCTCGTCTGATATGAGCCTGCGCAGAGGCGTTCACATGTATACGCTGACATGTGTATTGGTGCGCTTACAGCGCCATACGCATACATACAAGTGTGAGTGTCCCCACATATTCATAGTGTATTTTTTTTATTATAGAGCCATTTTAAGAATTTGAAAAAATTTTCGATTTTTAATTTTTTTTTTTGTATTTTACGTAAGTTAATTGATGAGTTTGCTTTGAGTTTCCATGGGAATAATTTGCATCTGCCAAAAGAAGGATAACTTTTATAAACCGATCTTTTTAGCGTAGTTTTCTTTTTAGAAAATTTTAAAAATTTTCTTAAAAAATTTTCATATTTCAGTATTTTTCCATTTTACGTAAAGTACTTGATAGAATTACTCTAAAATTTGTATACAAGTTATTTGCTACTGTCCTTATAAACCAAGTTTTAAATAAATAATTTTATTAGCGTAGCTTTTTGATCACTTCTTTTGTTTTCTGAGTTACTCTTGAAAATTTATAATAGTACTACTGAATTTAATTACCGTTACTAAAATTGACTACTTGGATTAACCAAGCTTAGTCGTGATAAAAAGATATCCACAAGATAACAAAAATAATAAATTCAAACCTATGTATAAGGCTAGCTAAAGTCAACAAAATTAAACACTTTAAAAGCTAACATTTAACTCAAACAAAATGTTGAAAAGGCAATCAACTAGCATATATATTCAAAATTTATAAAGTACAAAATGAATAAATATTAATGATGGACAATTTTTTTATATTAAAATCACATTTAAATAAATATAAAAAAATAATGAAACTCAAAGAGCTCTATGAGAAAGCATTCCGCCAAAGCACTTGGCAGCGTTTTTTTTATTTATTCACCATTATTAAATTAATTTGTGCTTGATTGAGATCGTTAATGAATCATATTTGTTAATTAATTTGAGACAAAATAATTTTACACCGTTCTTTTATACTTTCACAAGTTAATATTTTTGAAGAAATCGTCGGGTAATAACAGTGTTAATTTTATTATAATAAATAGAGAGTAAAAATCATTTAAGTTTTTATTTACTTAACAATTTAAAATTTTGTGCTATAAACTAACTCTTGTGTTGTCTAAATATATAATATTAATTACCCTTCGATGTTTGTGGAGGTTATTGATGTTCCTTGCGACTTTAATCCAGCCGAGGAAGTTAATTGCAGATTATTCCGAACCTATATTTAGAACCGAGACAAAATATTAATTTAAGATTGAAACAATGATTAGTTAACTTTTGAGATTGGAAGTTAGTAATTGGTGGGAAAGAAACATAAATTTTCCCGTTACAAGTGATATTGCAATTTAATGTGCTTTTAATTGTTGGTGAGTTCACCAAAGGTTATAGCGGGATAAGAGGGTTAAGTCAGCCCCAGCCGAGATCTTTACGGTTTGTTACTTATTCAATAGAGTTTGTTGAAATATGCCACTTTGCAAAATTTCAGCCCCCAAGCTACCACGGGGCCTGAAAAATGTCCAAAACATGTTTATTCTTAAATAATTTTTATCGTGCGTAGTTTACGATCGAAGAATCTGGAAATATGCAAATAAGTAGATAAGCTATACCGATTTAAATTCTTACCGATTCTAATTCACTTGAATTAGAATTGATATGAATTCAAATCGGTATAGAGGTGGGGGGCCAGTTCGAATTCACCTGAAGCAGAGGTGAAGTAGAATTACCTTAGGATTTTTTTAAGTAAAATCGGTATAGAGGTGGGGGAACCAGTTTGAATTCACCTCTGTATGAATTCGAATCACTATAAAGGTGGGGGGACCAGTTCGAATTCACCTGAAGTAGAATTGCAGAAACGAGTTGGAGTGGGGAGATTGATTCTAATTCATGTGAAGCAGAATTAATTGTCCATTATCTACTTGGTTAAAAACTTATAGCTTTTTATATTTTATATCCTTAGATGGCATTTGTGATTTATATTTTTCATAGTACTTTTTCCATGTTGTTTTCTCATCTTTCACCTTTTTATCAGGTGGAAGAAGAGGAGTGTATTCTGAACAATTTTGAGTGGTATGACAATTGGAGTCTGTCCCATGATGAAATGAGTGTCAATCATGATGTGTTAGCTTTTTATAGGAAGTGATGGAAGCCAACCTTCACCCCCATCTGTGAGGTACAACCAAGAATCGCCATTTGTGAACCTCTTACTCCGAGAAGTACACCCGTGACTCGTATACCTCTCCGTTAACTTCCAAGCGCTTATGCCAAGGAGAACTCGAGACCTTTTCCGTTGTCATCATCTAAATACTTCACAAACAACTTGTAATTTTTAATGGCCTCTTGCAACTCGAAGTAAAACTCCTTATTCTCCTGTAAGGCTCTGCATGCGCGAGATGGAATAAAAATGCGCCATTCGTGATCTAAAGTTGCCATCAATCTAAACTTATCCTCACATTTAACTGGTCTAAACTTACTCACATAATAAGTCTGATCTTTCTTTAAGGGGAATATATTCCCAATGGCACGATGGACGCGTCCACGAGCTGCCTCGTTGAATTTATCAAGATCCATATTTCTCTGATAAAGAATTCTAAGTTTACTTAGCAGAGTCTGATAAATGAATGACTCGAACTGGTTCGGGAGTTCTCTTAAGTAGCGGTTGAGCCGTGACTACTGCGCAGATCTCCCCCTCCATAGGATGACATTAAACAAAAACTTTGTTTTTTTTAGGAAGTAGTGAGAGCCCCAACCATCGCCCTCCACCTGTGAGATACATCCATTAAGCATTATCTCTCCTCTTTACTTCCTATGGTAGCATAAATCAACTTATTTATTTTTAGTAAAGTATTTTTTTATAAGTCTGACATTGTACAGAGCACAACGAGCTTTGTATGTATCATTGTGATTAGGGCAAACAGTCACAAGCTTTATTTTAGCAGTTGGTGGAAAACCCATTTCTGTAACGTCGCATACTTTAAACTTAAAGCGTTCTAGCCATTTTTTTCTTATGCTACCCACGACAAAAATTTTGGTCGCATCATGTAAGGCTTCTCTAAGAATATTGCCTACGTCAGTATAGAGAATGGTACCAGAGTTCCATGACAAACCATGATAGTAATATTTCAACCACGTATTTTGTTCTTTGTACTCGTCTGAAAGTCTACGCCAGGAATATGGTTTGTTGAAAAGGAGTACCAGAGGTTCGGTATCATCGTTGAGCGGCATTACAGCCAATTCTTTGAGAATATAGTCATCACCAGACTGTTTGAAACCCTGCATATCCACCAAGTACTCCATGCTGTTAACTTTTTTTATAGTTCTGATCCACTGTCGGTATTTGCACAAGTGTCTTCCCAGTCCATAACCCAATCATTGAAATCACTGAAATACAACTTTTGTATTGATTTAACGTTGTTAACAGCACATGTATTTTTATACATGCAATTATGATGTGAACAAGAGACTGTTTTAGTTAGCCGTTGATCAAAATGGGGAATATCCAGTTCACTAATACCACAACTTTAAAATCAAACTTCTCTAACCACTCTTTTTTCACTTTACCAATCACAAAAACTTATGTAGCGTTCTGCAGAGTTTGTCGAAAAATTTTTTCTATTTCAGTATAGTCGTGATCTCCAGAATTTCAAGCTAGTCCATGATAGCAAAGTTCGAGCCAGAGATTTTCACGCTTGTATTCTGTAGTTTACTTTTTCCATGGAAAAGGTGGTTTGAAAATATGCACTGTTGGTTCAGACGACTCAACAAGAGGAACAACAGCCAACTCTTTTAAAACAAACTCTTTACCTGGCTTTTTAAAACCTTGTAAGTCCACTACGTATTCCATCTTCTTAAAGAATGAGATCTCAGCTCGCTCTCGCTTTCTTATATACTACTATCGCCACTCCTTTCCAGACTGTCCCCACTCCTTTGCAGACTATCCCCACTCCTTTAGACTAATTTTCTGACATCACCGCTTATGGCGTTGTATTCTATGATTCTATCATCTAAGATTAGACAGTAAGCTGAAGTTCCAACTAGAAAGTTTTGTTTGGTCTCGAATTCAAGACGAACATCAACTGGAGCACTCTTAAGAGAATCATTTTGTTTTAAACAATCGATGACTTTCAGTGGCATGTGATTGATATAATCTGATTTTTTCAGCATTGGCTCGGACTCCTACCCATAGTATGCATTTTGGAAATTAGCGTACATATCGTATAATATTGCATACTGATTATTGACAATATCAAGATTCATATTTCCGTAAGGATAGTATTGAGAATTGAGAAATAGTTTTACATTGGTCAAATTGCAGTCATCAAACTGACTGGCATTAGCAGTTTTTTGTCCTTTTCGATTTGTCTGGAAACCAAGAATGATAAAACGAGGTTTCTCCAGCTGACTAGATGTTTTGACTGTCCATATATGTCTCGTTGATGCTGGTAATAATGGATATTCGTATAATTCCCAGGAATGAAAACTCATTGAGATAGGTTTATTTTTCTCGATTTGTCGAAGCATGCGAATTTTACATTCATTGGATAACTGTATGTGAGGCATAAGCCACTCGATCCTTAAAAGATTAATTTTGAAATCTTCATAAGCATTAGTAGCATTCGATGTTTGTATTACTGCGTTAATATCGTTCCTGGATCTCGTGAGGATAAGTTCATGTTTAACATTAATTATAATTTTGCGATAATCTTCGGCAAAGCCTAAAATCATACTGAGAGGTATGAAAATATCAAAATAGTCATTGTTATTAATGATCTTCAGAGTTTCCGTTATATCAATCCAACCAGCATTTTCTATAATCAAACTCTGACTAGGGTTGAGTGATACCCAACCCTTTATAACGGTGGTCAATCCAACATTCTTACAGCGCTCGATCTTTATAGCATTAATTTCATAATGAACTTCCTCGAATAGATGACAGATGCCATTATTGACTAAGTTAGTTCTTGCTAAAGCAGTGCCATCTTGTTGAGTTAATTTTCCCACTATGTGTAGAGAACTCCGCGAAGGCAAAAGATTTAAATCTTGATGTTGAATTGATATGCAAATTTGATCGCTATTATTAAAATTTGACGAGGTGTAAGGCTGGTACGCGTGCACCTCACAGTGAGCTATTGATTCATCCAATGTTACTCCTGTCCTTATGTTTAAAATTTCCTCCATTTCTTTGAAAACAGCAAAAAATTAAGCACGTAATTTTCCACCAGGAGCTCTTATTTTTAAGCCTTGGCTTTTCAAAAACTGAATGTTCTGCCGTGTTAATACTTTGACTTGTCGATGACGACTGATGTTCGAATGTCATCTTGATTTACTTATATACCCTTTGTTATTTTTGTAGTTATAAACCACTCCCATTTTTTATACTGATTCAATATGTAATTTAACTGTAATAGTTTCTCCACGAAAGTTTATTCAATTCCCGTCTTAATCGACTATGCGCACTTGTAAATGATCTATGCTCTTGACGACGACTGGAAGGTAAATGACTTGTGATGGCACTTTAATGATCTTATATCCTAGTGGGACAGCAGGAAAGAATTCATGTATCGTGTGCACTTGTCGATCGTTTATATAGGCACCAGAGACAATATTGCACTCGACTCGAAGAGCGTTGACCTTGAGGATAGCTATAGGTAAATCTGAATGATTCGTGACGTCAGCAGGAAGAACACGTTTTGCAAAGCTTAATAAAGGTTCTATCGAATGTTCTGTTCGATAATCGATCAGATGATTGCATTTTATTTGAATGTGGAGTGTATTATTGTTTGGTTTAATACTGATTGAGATATATTTTTTGTCGTCAATGTTTCACTGAGATAGTTCTCTATATCTTCAATTTCATAACTACCAGTTGGTAAAACAATTTCTTCCTGTCCAACGTGGAATAGATTACCACCCTTGTCGATATTAGGTATAAAATTGAATGTCATGAAAGCAACTAATTCGAGAACGTAATTCTTGGCAGGTGAGAGTTCAATCGGTGGAAAATACTGTTCTTCTAGTACAGACGATGTACCCGAAAGACTCAAGGTCAATGAATCTGTCATGATTGTTGGACGCATAATGAACAAATACTCATCATTCTTTTCTTTAAATATCAAGAGTGTTGCTCAATAATCTTAGACAAAGATGACCACAGTTAAAAGTATCAAAGTCTTGATACCTCTCAGGATTGTACTTGATGTTGTCTACTCTTAGATATGTCATTAAATCTAAAGGAAGTTAAAGATCACCGAAGTTATCGAAATACACAACATCGTTTCCTCGTTTGCGATATGCTACCCAATGCGTTCCAGGTCTATCTGCATCATCAAGATTAACAATAGCTGATTCTCTATAGTGTGGTCCATTAATAGGCATAGCATTCCTCATGAATACTCCTCGAAAATTTGAGATTTTCAGGACTTTTGCATACTTGATGAGATCAGCATCGGTAAGTGCTCTTTGAGGTAATTTTACTTTGAGGATCTTTTTTTTTTAAGAATTCTTTGGTTTCATACAAAGACCAAGACCAGTTTTATATGGTTTTAAGTAAAGACCTTTACCAAGAGCTATTTTTTCCATCTTTATATTATGTCTCTTATTTCCTTCTAATTGTTGTTTAGCAGCTTTGGATTCGTTTACCGTTTTAGCGATTCCAGCGGCACCTCCAGCTATACCACTGACAGCACTCAAACCTCAAAGATTGGTATAAGAAATGGTAAGAAACCTCCTACTTTCTTTGGAACTGGTTAAGTACGTGGAATTTCTACATTCTTTTTACCACCTGCTTTTTTAACAGCATTACGTGCACCATTTAGAGCTGACAGAATGGCTTTCTGAGTACATTTTGTAGGAACAATTGATTTTGATGCAGCCTTTACTATTGTATTGAAAGTAGTAGTAGAAGGCTTCCTCCTCCTCCTCTTACCCTTTTTCTTCTTCAAACTGATTCCGAATTTAGACTTTACTTTCATAATGTTTCTAATTGCAAATGCAGCTGCTTTCTCTCCAAAGCTAGCGTCTTTTGATGAAATCCTTTGATTAGCTTTTTCTGCTAAAATTCTATCAGAAGCGTTTCTAGCTTCTACGTTTTCACGATTCTGTGAATTAGCAATGTCGTGCTCTTTACAAGCTCTATCGAGAGGATTGATTCCTGGATCACCTCTAGCTAAACGTTTAGCTAATCTTGTACCGGGTCCAGAGTATTGGTAGCCGGGTATATGAAGTTCGATTGGAAGACTATTAAGAAGCTTGTTGACGAACCCGCGACCACGTCGTCGTTGTCTATATATGATCATCACACTTCGAAGACTAAATGAAGACTGAGGGATTGGGTATAAAAGCCGTCTATTTATAGCTGGTCAAGCACTCGTACGTCAGACGTGCTGTCATAATGAATTTCAAAGAACAATCCGTTAAGCTACCGATAGAAAATTTTTACACTATCGTGGAGCATGAGAAGAAATTAAAGAGGCATGGAGACTTACTTCCGAACAGTATTCGAGCTGTATTTTGCGGTCCATCAAATTGTGGTAGTACCAATAATCTCTTAGCACTAATAACGCATCCTAATGGTCTCAGGTTTGAAAACGTTTATGTGTACTCCAAGTCTTTGAATCAACCAAAGTACAAGTTTTTGAAAGACCTCCTAGAGCCTTTAGAAGGTGTACAATACTTTTCCTTCAGTGAGCACGAATCTGTTGTAGCCCCTGATAATGCGCTTCCAAATTCTGTCATGATTTTTGATGATGTAGCCTGTGAAAAACAAGATAATATCAGAGCTTACTTCTGTATGGGTAGACACAAAGATGTTAATTGTTTCTATCTCTGTCAATCTTATGCTCGAATTCCAAAACATCTAGTCAGAGACAATGTCAATTTGTTGGTGATTTTTCGTCAATTTGAGACACTTATACGATGATCAATTCAATTTCGGCATAACTTACGCGCAATTCAAGGAATTATGCTCCAAGTGTTGGACTGATGATAAATACGGATTTTTAATGATCGACAAAGATAGTTTGATCAATTCTGGTAGATATAGAAAAGGCTTTGATTGTTTTGCTATAAATATAGCGCGCACATAGTCCTAAGAAAACAATTCATCATTGTACGCTGAAGCGTCAACATGGCTGACATTAGACGAAAGAAAGATGTTCTACACCAACTTGTACAAGCACGCAATGCAGTCAAACGAAAATATAACTTGTTGAAGTTTGGAAAAGAAAATATTGAAAGAGCATTTGGCGAGACATTCAAACCTATCGTTGATCCTCTTCAGAAACTCGTTGCTACTACTAAGAAAAATAATGATTTTATCCGTGACATAGCAAAAAATAAAAAAAAAAGTAATAAAAAACACTGATACTTATTCCTCCTTCTTGTAGCCTTCTTCTCATTCCTCTTCATCCATTGATGATGATGCTATAGATATGTCATTAAAAGATACTATTTGACAAGTTGATACGGAATTTGAATCAGCTACAAGTGAGCAGGAATTAGAAAAAAAAGAAGATGATTTATTGCTTGATAATAAGTATATTCATATGCTCAATGAGGATCAATCAAAACAATTGGATAAAGTTTCTGGAGTGCGCAAGGAAGGTAATAGTTACTTAATTGGTGACTCTCATCTATTTTTTGAAGATAAAAACATTCGTATAAAAGATCAAAAATATCCAAAAACTAAAGGATTGTTAGAATTGTTAATTACAAAAAATCCCGATAGAGGTCAGATAAACCGTTATGATATGCAAAATTACAAGAAGATTCTTGAAACTATTAATGCTCACAAACGACGCTACAGAAGTGATGAGTCTATTCGTACGCACAAAAGTAAGAAATTCGACAGTATCATTAGTCCTTTGTTTTCATTAAAAAAAAGAGGAGGATCGTTGCCTCGATAGAATATTGCAAGAAGAGATACGAGAATGGATTACATATACTGGGATGATCCGAACGAACTCGTTGATAGACTTCGATTAGTCATTGCTGAAAGAAAAGCTGGAAACCCTAGCCATACAAATGAGATGCATTCAATTATAGAAGAGTTGCGTGAAGGAGGCTATATATATTGTGGTGTAGACACCTATACCATGCATTATCAAAATGAGCGTCAGTGTATTCGGACGTAATCTCAAACGAAGTAAGGGTAGTCGAGGACCTCCGGGTATTGGCTACGAACTCACAAAAGATGGACAATACGATATAGAAAAAAAGAGGCTTTGTAATCTTGCATCACCTAATCAATTCAATGAAGCTGCAAATTTAGATACTTTACAGCGTATCGTACGTTTGGAAGTTCAAAAATTATTAGATTCAATATCTAGTTTGAGAAGTGATCTCAATAACCTAGATAAAATTGTAGAGGTGCATAGAGACGAGCTAGATAAGGAATTCATACAAAGCCAGTTGGAGCTTGAGACTATAAAAGGAGGCATTATCACTGTTAGTGCAAAACAGTCAATCGATAACCATCGAGGGAACAACGTCATAGACTTGTAGAAGAGCTTCACAAGCCAGCACGTTGTAATTATCCTCGTCGAAAGTTCGATGTGCGAGGTTTGGATGAGACTTGGCAAGCTGATTTGGTAGAGATGCAACCTTATTCTTGAAAAAACAAAGAATACAAATACATGCTTATAGTTATAGATATTTTTTCAAAATACGCCTGGGCTGTTGCTGTAAAACAAAAAACTGGTTTAGATGTTTCTGCTGCTATGAAGTCTGTATTGACAAAAGGTAGAGTGCCTAAGAATCTTCACACCGATCGAGGTAAGGAGTTCTATAATACCAATTTCCAGAATTTCATGCAACAATATAAAATCAATCTCTACTCGACGTATAGTAATCTCAAGGCGTCTATTTGCGAACGCTTTAATCGTACGCTCAAAAACAAAATGTGGAAACAATTTAGTTTACGTGGTAACTACAAGTGGATTGATATTATCTCCAATTTGATTGACAAGTACAATGATAAAAAGCATCGGACTATTAATATGAAAGCGAAAGATGTTTTAGCTGAAAACGAAGCTGAAGTTCTTCGACGCTTTAAGCGTAATGTTAATTTAATAGAAAAGAAACCAAAGTTCAAAGTTGGTGATAAAGTACGAGTAAGCAAGTTGAAACAAGTATTCGAAAAAGGATACACATCCAACTGGTCTACTGAAATATTTACTGTACACCGAGTTCGAAAAACAAAACCAGTTACTTTTCTCTTGCAGGATTACAAAGATCAACCAATAGCTGGAGTATTTTATGAACAAGAATTACAAAGTGTCGAATATCTTGATTACTATCTTGTAGAGAAGATTCTTAGAAGACGTGGAAATGAAGTATTGGTGAAGTGGCTTGGTTTCGACAATACTCACAACAGTTGGATTAATAAAGCAGATGCTCAATAAGTATTTTGTAATTAATTTATAAAGAATAAAAACTTACAAATAATTCAACGTGATCATGTATCGAATACAGCAAAACCGTCTTGAAAGTCTTAAAAATTGACCTTTGAGTTTTTTAAAACCTGAAGATTTAGCTGCAGCAGGATTTTACTACACTGGTGAAATAGATAAAGTCCGTTGCTTTGAATGTTCTACAGAAATATGTAGATGGGAAATCAATAAAAATTCACTATTAGAGCACAAAAAGTGGAATGGCCGTTGCTGCTTCATCCGAGATATACCTTGTCAGAATGATTCTGCTGAAGAAAATACCAATAGATGTAAAATTTGTCTTGATAATGAAGTAGAAGTCGCATTTATACCTTGTGGACACTGTTGTAGTTGTTATCATTGTTCATCCATTGTTCAAAAATGTGTAATTTGTAGAAAAGTTATTAATCAAAGAATTCGAATTTACATATCAGAATTTTTTTTTAATTTGAATTTAAGAAAAATGTATTTAATAATGTTTATTAAGAAATTGAAATAAAATAAACACTTTTAAATTTAAACATTAAATTCATTATAATGATATCCAATTTTCATTTATACCCTCATAACTATACACTTATAATATATATATTTACACACACATGTACACACTAAACATAAGAAAATTCAAGGACTTGACCACATTATAATATATTGTACATTATAAAAAGTTTTAATTTATTAGCAGCACTCTGCATTTCCTCTAAAAACTTTAAGTCTTTTCCAAACACTTAGGACACTTTCTTAGATAAGAAAATTTGGATTTCTTGATCCAGTTCTGCCACAATCTTTAATCCATATCGAGTGTTCACCTGTCTTAATTTTGTGACAGTATACAGGTTATCTTTCGTAAGTTCAGTCAACTTTTTCGTTGGAAGAAATCCTCCTCTAGCGATAGCGTTTAATTTAGAGATGTCCATTTTATCTATAACAAGAACAAAAATTCATAGTTGAGAATAGTAGAAATTTCAATTTAAGTACTATTGATACTATATGAATACTGTATCAATGCTGTATCAATACTGTATCAATACTGTGTTAATACTGTATCAATACTGTATTAGTACTATATTAATACTGTATCAATACTGTGTTAATACTGTATTAATGCTCTATCAATACTGTATCAATACTGTATCAATACTGTATTAATACTATATTAAAACTATATTGAAACTATATTGAAACTATATTAATACTATATTGATACTTTATTGACACTTCATTAAAATACTATTAAATCACTTTAAAAACTTTTTTCATAAGTTCTATTGAAAGACTTAAACAATTGGCTAAGACTAAATTATCATCAAAGAAAAAAAAATACTAACCTTAATTTAAGATTCGCTGGTAAATTCAAAATCTGGATCTTTTGCTACTGCCTGCTGCTTCTTCGCTTGTTGGCTGATGAATTCTTTTGAGTACTTGTTCTTGATTATCTCTTAAAGAGGTGGTGAACTGAATGACGCTTAGTCGCTCGTGCAGCCGCTCATATAGGGATCTCCCCACCTCAGCAGCAGCAATTTCTCCCACCACAAGTCTCGGCGGCTCAGCTGCGGTTATCCCCACCATAAGTCTCGGCGGCTCGGTAGTGGCCACCCCCACCTCAGGTCTCGGCGGCTCGGTAGCTGCTTCCGCCACCTCTGAACTTGGCGGCTTTGCCAAGTAATGACCCCAAGGAAGAGTGTCCGTAGTTTCTGACTGCAAATATCGTTTGTCATCGTAGGCACTGAGAGCGATCTTCGTTTCCTCCTCAGTGTATAGTTGGTGATTGCGAGATCTTATGTTTTGCTGTTGACGAATCTTGATCTCTTTCGTTTTCAAACAATCGATGTAGTCGTCGAAACAGATGGTCGCTTTGACTACGGAACTCTTCCCTCCCTTAGCTTTTTTTATCGGCTTCTGATTTTCGACTCTGACGCTGTACATTTTACTCCTCAGTCCAACGAATTCCAGCATGATGTTTCCATTGCATTCATCCTTCATTAAACCAACAATTTTCTTGTTGGCCGGAGGAATGCCGAATGGGTTAGTCTGTGGGTTGTCTGAAGTATCGAACTCATGGATGTCCCATTTCATTATCTTGTACATATCGATGTTGGTCATTTCGTACACCAAGCTATCAGTATCGGTGTACAATAGCTTACAATTGGCTTCATTGTTTGCTACGTTGTCCAGTATATAGTCATAATGGGAGCCGTATACAAGAGTTTTGGACAAATCCAGTACAGAGAGCCCGATGTAGATAGGTTTCCTGATGCAAATCTCTGTTCGTAAGAGCTGAATAGCCACAAGATTTTCATCAAAGATGGCACAACTACTGAAGTTAGTTCTGGCAATGAGCGCCTCCGCACCATAGCGTCCTTTCCATTTACTGACGAGCTTGATGTCCACATGTTTTCGCTCGCTCTCCATGGTGTTTCCATAAACAGCGTTGTTGAAGAGTTTGAAGAGCATCTTTTCAAACTCATTTTTAGCATTTTTTCTCTTGTCGCTGTTCAAGTCGATGTACTTTTTGAGTCATCGACTTTGATCAAATTGAAGAGCTCGATGGATTTTCTTTAGACGTAATCCATGGAGTAATGCCCGCTTCAATGCACGATAATGAAGCACGTAACGCTGCTTATCGTGCAAAGTTGTCATCAATTTCGTCTGCTTGGAATCTGGAGGTGCGCTGTGCTCAGCACAAAATGGCATATCCTTGTGTTTGTCGTGAAGAGATTGAGGGTATTCCAAGTCCACTTCCAGTATGTAACCGAATGGATAGTCAGGAATATCGAAGAAATCATATCTATCCAGGTTATCCACCCACCTGAAGCCACCACATGGTAAGGGTTCAGTCATGGCCCAACCGTACAAGTTATTGACGTCGTAATACATCAAATATTTTTCATCTTCGTTGGGATTATAATCTTGTCCCATGTACGGATTATTCGCTTTGCCATAGCGATTACAGTACTGGCTGATTCCACCTCGTATACCTCGTTCAATAAACATAAGCATGTCGATATCAGTCAGAAGTTCTAATTTTACCTGAGTATACTTTAACATCGCATCCCACGTCAATCCAGGAGTAGTGTAATAATGGGCAAGATCCAAGTCATATGCCTCGAGACAATTATTTTTAAACTTCTCAAAGACTTCAGCTAGAAGCAAAACATCCGTCTTGAGATACAAATCAGAGTACTGTCCGAGTGTTTGAATATTGAATGTCTGCCAAACTTGTTTTGCATGTTCATAATCTTCATCACTGATGTGGACCTCGTACAAGCTACTGTAAAAACTCACTTTTGATGGAAGTTCAATTTCTTCCAGTTTGTCCAAAGACCTAACGTAGTCATACGGAAAGACACCTTTTCTCCTTAAAAGCATAATTTGATCTGTAGTTAATCCATCAGTTTGCTGGAAAACTCGATCTACTATGTCATGTTTCTCCAAGTATGACGATAACTTGTCCAGCGATGAAGCCATAAACCAAAACGAGTCAATAAAGCGCAAATTAATATCAGTTTCTTCCACAAACTTTGTAAAAGATATATATCTTTCCTTCGTTTATGGAAGAAGTGAAACTCGTCCTGGGAAACAAGTAGCAATCTTTTTTATGAAAATATGCGCATAATAACCACTTAGGTTATGAAAGATCACTGGTATCATGCGTGAATCTTGATATTTGATGTTGCATTCGTTGTTCGCAGGTCCTCTGTATTCACCAGTGAGATGGCAGTGATCTCTAACTTTCTTTACTCCAGGAGTGAAAGACTTCTGACAAATATGACACAAGCGAGCACTATCAAATCTAATTCTTTCTATCATTGTTAAATCTCTCATTGGTTTCGGATTTTTATACATATCTTGTAATTTTACAGCTAACACGTGAAGATTTTTCACGAACCACTTAGCTGGTGTTTCATCTAGTTGCTTGCTTTGTCTGTAGCTTTTCTATTCCAATAAAGTGTTATCATAGTTACACTTTACGAAATATCCAACACCGTAAGCCTCATGTAACTGATAGGCGCGTTTTTGATTTTCTATTGGTTGAAGCAGGCATTCAAAATCTGTATAAACCACGAACGGTACAGGAATATTGTTTGTAAAATTTTTAAATTGTAATACACTATCCCTTTTATCAGGAAGAGTAACCTTGCATTTATTAAGATTCTGACAATCAATTACATATGCTGCTAATTCTTCAACTGTTTTAAAATAATGCAAACATCGATCGCAAATGTGTGATTGATGTCCATATGCACTCAATTGTTTTCCTGCCAATCGAGAAAGATTTTTTATCCAAACGTCGTGGTGCTTGTAGTCCATGTTGTCAAAAGAATCGTTATGCTGTTGTTGTTCTTCTTTTTCTTCGTTTTCATCGACATAGAACTTCTCGACTAGAAGAAGATTCACGAGCTTATTCTTCTTGCAGGTTGTAATATGTCGAGGTAAAACAACAAACTTATTTCCTGTCTTTTTCAAAAAATAAACATTTACGGAAATATCATTTTGTTTTTCAAACTTTCCAACATCTTTTGGATCCACAGGAAACTCTATTCCTTTAAAATTTAATTCGTCTTTATATTGCTCGTATGACGAAACTCTATGAGCAAATTGTTGTGCTGGATGTAAAGCTGATAGAATAGCCCACTTAAAACATTGATCATCTTTATTCTCAACATTTATACAAGCTCTCTTCTTCTTAATGAAATCAGGCACTTCAACATAAGAATTACTTCCTCTCATGGGATTCAATTTATCGATGTTAACGACTAAATTTAGTATTGCGCGCAGAGACTAGTCTGATTCCTGTTCTGCGAATGCTTCCATATCATTCCTAAGGAGCTGCTCAACGTTTAATGAGAACCATTCATTAAGATTAGTTGTAGAATATATATCAGCAGTCTTTGTATTAAAATATTTTATATCATAAGTCTCTAATTCATCATTAATAATCACAAACTCAGCTGCTAACTTTGTATTTACTTTTAAAGCGGGATGTTCTTCAAGAGACTCATTAATTTGCACGATCAATTCACGTTTAGCATCTTTTAAGAACCGTTAAATGTCCAGATGCTTATGATTGGTAATAACACCAGTTTTAATCCGGTTCTCGAACACGCTGTCAACATCTTCCCAACTGAGTCTTGGGTTATTGTCAAAAGCAGTAGCAGCGCCAGAAGCAACACCATAACCAATGATTGTACCACGATGACCGTTCAATAACTGTGAAACGCTCTTTATCAGAATTACATCAGCTTGTAGTTTCTGCTTATCCGTGACAGCTAAATTCGTTGAATAACTTAATAAATTAACAAATTATCCTCAGCATCAGCTTGATCAGCCATCGTATGCTGATACGATTCGAATAGCAAACGTGCTGTATACTTGAAGTACTTTGCGGTAGCCATAATGCTCGAGGAAGGAAGTCTTCAAAGGTGATGATTCCCGATGAACTGAGTTGCTCTCTCGAGAACGCTTTCTTATATAGGCGAAAAATTGAGTAAAATGGTGGGGGAAGACTCGAGGATGAGGGAAAGGGGGAAACGCTACAGGATTTACCTAAACAATGCGAGCTGATTTTTCGTGTATAAAAGGAAGTGAACCTAGTTGCAACAATCAGTCTCTTGGTTCGCTTTAGTTCACAAGGATCTCCAGAAAGATGAAATACGTCGTAGATTTTCAAGGATTCAAAGTCTCGTTGAACGAGTTTGTTTTTTAGGAGGTGGCAATCGTCTCCCTTGAAGAAGATGCTATGCCATCAGTATTTCTTTTTCAACCGCCCCATCCATGGAATAATCTACTGGAGAAAAATAAGAGTGAAAATTGTTGGCTGGAGCTTAATTTCCATGGGCTTCAATGGAGTTCAGGCGATATCTCTTACCGAGATCTCGGTCGCACTCTACGCTCAATTCTTTTCGAAGCAGAAGTTTTTGTTAAGTGAGTAGAACAAACAAAGTGGCTGCAGAGATTTTTACCTGATAAGTTAGTATTTATAAATCATATAACGCAATGAACTCTTATATGACCCTAAAAACTTGTGCTATCAGGTCAGTTCATAATGTGGAAGAACTGGGATGTCCTTGGTTTCAAAAACTGATGCTATCTGAAGATTTTGTTGTTGATTGCACACATCATTTTGAAACTCTCAGAAATGTGTGCGCATATAAAAATGTAATTAAATTAAAAAATTGGCTTTTGTTAAATCAACGGTTCGAAGATACAATAAATTCTATGTATAATTAATTTTTTTTCTTTTAATAAATCAATTAAATACATTAAACCCACATTAGAGAGGTAGAGAGGCACATGGTTGGCTGGTTGTACTTCACAGATGAGAGCGTTGGTTGGGGCTCTCATCATTCCCCTTAAAAATAAGATTTTTTTTTCTATTGTGTTTAAAAATTATTTTTAATAAATAATTTAAATTTAAAAAGAAAAAATTTGTTAGTGTTCATTTTACCTTTTCAAGTATAAATGTGTATAATGTGTGTAGTCAAGTATAAAAATTAAAAAAAAAAAGAAAGATATTCATAACTGAAAAGTCTATATATATTATTATTAATAAACTATCTATATTTTTAGATTAAATTAAAGATATAAAAGAGTATCTCAAATATTCAAAGAAAAAAAAATTGAGCTCAAATACATATTATTGTAAAACGAAATACATTTTTAAAAAAATCACACTAGCTTCTTTCTTTTTGACATTGATATGAAAACTTATAAAAATTTTAGAGCTCTATTTCATTGGTTAAAAAATCAGGGAAGTAAATAACACCGAACACCAATTTACTCAAATTATATAAAAATTACAATTTCTCAGGTAGATCATGATTTTTTTCCTAATATAGATTATTTTAAGTTCAATCCTATTACATTAAACTATTTTATACTCAAATATCTTTAACAAACAATTAATATTCAGATTTTCTTTAATACGTTCATTTATAAAATTTTCACCTCTGTTGAACTATACTAATATTATTATTAACTAGTTCATATTAATATTTTTTTTATGCTTCATAAATTGAAAAACGCTGCCAAGTGCTTTGGCGGAATGCTTTCTCATAGAGTTCTTTGAGTTTCATTAATTTTTTTATATTTATTTATGTGATTTTAATATTAAAAAATTCTCTAACATTGATATTTACTCATATTGTACTTTGTAAATTTCGAACTTATATGCTAGCTGTTTACTTTTTCAACATTTATAATTTATTTTAAATCATCAAGTAATACAAAAAAATTTGTTCTATTGAAAAAATGATATAATGTAGTAATAAAAAGAATGATGACAACAAAATTTCTAATCTTTATAAAATGCAATCATATTTATATATAAATACAGTTCATGTTTATGGCTCTATAAAAAAACTACTGTATGAATACCAATTTTCAATAGCTTCCCGTCTAGTTATACAAAAACATAGATGGTATACAAAATTTGAAGCAAATCCATCAAGTAATTTTCGAGATCTAACTGGTTAAATAAATAACATTTTCTTTTTAAAATTTCTTTTCCAAAATTTTAAAAATGCTCTAAAATTAAAACTACTCTATGAAAATCAATTTTTGAAAATTTCCCTTCTTTTGGCAGTCGCAAATAATTTTCCTGCAATTTTTAGAACAAATCTATCGAGTACTTTACGTAGAATAAAAAAAAATAAGAAAAGAAAAATCGAAATTTTTTTTTAAATCTTTAGAATTCTCTAAAATTGCAACCACGCTAAGAAAATTAGTTTTCAAAAGCTTATTTTTTTCAGACAACAGCGAATTAATTGTATAAAAATTTTGGAGAAAATTTATAGTATGGTTTACGCAAAATAGAAAATAAATGAAAAATAAAAATTTTTTTGAAAATTTTCAAAGTGCTCTAAAATTTAAACTGCGCTGAGAAAATTAGTTTTCCAAAGCTTGTTTTCTTCAGACAGTAGCGAATAAATTGCATACAAATTTTGGAGCAAATCTATCAAATGATTTTCGTAAAATAGAAAAAAATTAAAAATAAAAATTAAAAAAAGAATTTTTAAAATGCTCCAAAATTAAAAGTGCGCTAAGAAAATAAGTTTACAAAATTTTTTATACTTTTGGCAGTCGAAATTAAGTTCCATACAAATTTTCGAACAAATTCTTCGAGTAGTTTACGTAAAATACGAAAAAAAATGAAAAATCGAAAGTTTTTTAAAATTCTTAAAATGACTCTAAAAAAAACTACGCTAAGAAAACCAATTCTCAATAGCTTCCGCACCAGTTCATCAAAAAATTGAATTGTATGGAAAATTTGAAGTAAATCCATCGAGTAGTTTTTAAGATTTTATTGGCTTAATAAATAGAAACATTTTTTTTTTAAATTTCAAAATGCTCTAAAATTAAAACCAAGCTAAGAAAATCAGTTTTTAAAAATTTATTTTATCCGGGCAATCACAAATAAATTCCATGCAAATTTTGAAGCAAATTCATTAAGTAGTAAACAAAAAAGTTCTCGAGATACAGTTTACTAACTGAATTCATACATCCACACACACACACACACACACATACATACAGACATTTTCTGGAAACGACTTTTTTCAACTCACCGAGTTCAAATATGTACAAATTAATGAAAAAATAGAAAAAAATTTTTTTTATCGATACAATGCTTTCTCTATGAGAAAGCAAAAAGGGTTCTAAGATTAATTTTTCACAATTTTTTTGTTTATTTTACCTTCTCCATGCACATGCATATTTAACAAAATATTTAGGTCTAAAATGTTGAGATATACAAGTTCACAGAAATGAATGACAATAAGCTTTAAAATTATTTTCTTTTTCATTTATTAATTATGACAAACTAATATTCTAATTACCAAATCTATAACTCTCTAAGTTTTAGAGATACGACAGATAGCTGAAAGTCAAAGTCTACGACTCTATTGAAAATAATGACGTCATTTTATGACGTTATTTGGTATGTCATTATTTCGGACGAAAAATGACGTCATGTAATAACGTCATTTTATGACGTGATTTTATGATGTTATTAAATGACGTCATGATTGAGAAAATTACGTCTTCGAAAAGAAAATTTCTGTTGAAAAAAGTACTTTTTGGCATGACTACCATTGTTTTCCGCTGCTGGGTATAGTGCTTGCATTCGCCAGCTTATTATCATTGAGTGCTTAGGCTGAGAAACATCCTCTTCTAAGTATTAAATGTTCGATTCATCTAAGGTACCCAAATATCTCGCCCTATTAAAAAATAATTACGTAATTTTATAACGTCATAAAATGACGTTATTTAATGACGTAATTTTATAACGTCATAAAATGACGTCATTTTGTTAACTTTAACCTTTGGACAGCCGGCATTTTTTCCACTAAAAAAGTGTAACTTTCTTGAAATTTTCCGTATAAATGTTTCTTAAGTAATAGTATATGTGGGCCGATCATGGGATGACGCCATATGGCATCATCCCGGCTGTCCGAAGGTTAATAAAGATTATCACATTTTATTTCTCACTGCGAAAACTAGCACATCTGAGAAAGCTCTAACAAAAAGTAACACATTTTAAAAGCTTACCCACACAGCATGAAACCTTGCTGCAAGGTTGCAAAGATTATTGCAAGGTTTCAATGAAAGGTTGCTGTAACCTCTTTATGTCCCTTGTACATACCTTGCAGAAATGTTTTATGAAATCATGCTGTGAAGTTTAAACGACACATTATGGCAAACTTCCAATGAAAGATTCCTGCAAGGTTGCTATGAAAGGTTCTTGAAAGATTATATGAAACCATGCTGCAAGTTTGCTGCAAGATTTCAATGCAAGGTTGCTACAGCAACTTTTCATTAACACCTTGCAACAATCTTTGCAAACTTGCAGCAACCTTGCAGCAAGGTTTCAATAAAAGGTTGCTGCAACCTTTTTATGTCCCTTGTATATACCTTGCAGAAATGTTTTATGAAATCTTGCTGTGAAGTTTAAACAATACATTGTGGCAAACTTCCAATGAAAGATTTTTCCAAGGTTGCTATGAGAGGTTCTTGCAAGATTATATGAAACCTTGCTGCAAGGTTTAATATAATCTTGCGAGAACCTTTCATAGCAACCTTGCAGGAATCTTTTATTGGAAGTTTGTCACAATGTATTGTTTAAACTTCACAGCAAGAGTTCATGAAACATTGCTGCAAGGTTTGTGCAAGGGACATAAAAAGGTTACAGCAACCTTGCACTGCAACCTTACATACTGTGTGGGATATTCCACAAAAACTAGCACATTTGGCTGTTTTGTCATCGTAAGTCGTCGCGAACATCTATTATTGTTCGAAAGACAGCATTGAGATGTGCTATCTTTTGCAGGACAATTTGAATATGCTTTTTTTCAGCGAAGTATGGCAAATGTGCTACTTTTCACCGCAAAAGTTAATCATGCTAATTTTCAACTGAAAATTGAAATGCCCCTGTTGTAGAAAAATAGTCGAATATCTAACTGGATATTTAACTAGATGACTTGGATCTGACTTCAATTTCGTTGGATACCCAGAAGAATTATCCAGATGGATTTCTAGTAGGATATCCAGTTGGATATCTAGTTCACAGTGAAAAAAACCGTTGCGTTTGCTGTACTCAGTTCAGTAACCTTAAAAGGGCGCTTCCTCAGTTACAGCTACTGAAGATTTTACTGCACTGTCAGCTCGGTTAGAACAACGTATAATCAACTTCAGTTAAATTTACTGAACTCCTTCTTACTGATGTACTCAGGTTAAGTTTATTGAAGTCTTCAGTAAGCGCAATTGTTTTTTTTCTCTGTGATATTTCCAGTTGGATGTCTCACTAGATATCTTACTAGAAATCCATATGGCTAATGCGCAACTGGATAATTCTCCTGGATATCCAACGAAATTTAAGTCAGGTTGAAGTCATTCAGTTAGATTTCAAAGTATTTTACAAAAGGGGTGTCACTCTTTGTTAAAGACGACAATTTAATAACGTCATTTAATGTCGTTGATAGAAAACGTGATTTGATGTATCACAAATTTAAATGAAAACAAAAACGACACTTTATAAGATCATTCAATAACATCATTTACTTATATCTGTTGTTGACGTCATAAAAATACGTTATTATTTTTAATAGAGTGTTCGACTTAGATACATAAATATCTCTGTTAAAGAATGACTTTATTTAATGACGTCGTTAAGAGGAGGTCACGTACCTCTGTCCTTTTCTAATCAAAGAATTGATTTTTTACAAAAACTAATAACTTTATCAAAAAATGAAGAGAAAGCCGCATCTTGCATCAAAAAAAGCAATATTTTCTTTGATAAGAAAAAATTAATTTTATCGCTTCGTTTTCAAGAAAACCTTGAAAAACCAAATTGTCCACCCTAACCTCTATGATTTGAGTTTTTCAAGGTTTTCTTGAAAACGAAGCAATTAAATTAATTCTTTCTTATCAAAGAAAATATTGCTTTTTTTATTACGAGATGCGGCTTTCTCTTCATTTTTTGATCAAGTTATTAGTTTCTGTAAAAAACTTAATTCTTTGATTAGAAAAGGACAGAGATACGTGATCTCCTCTTAAATGACATCATTAAATGACGTCATTAAATGATGTTATTAAAAGACGTCATCAAATGACGTTATTACATGACGTTATAAAAAGACATCATTGAATGACGTTATTAAATGACATAATGACGTGATTTAATGTATCACAATGTTTTCATTCAAATTTGTACTACATCAAATCACATCAATGAAATAACGTTATTAAAAGACGTCATTGAATAACGTTATTTGATGGGTCATTTATTTCTTACGTAAATTTGGTGGCCCGCAATAACAATTATTACAATTTCGACAACGCAACATAATATTTTAATAACTATTTTATACTTTTAAAATTGTGAAATTGCACAGTAAAGATAACTTACGAACCATTTTGTACATATATTTTGTTAATTATAAGAATCGATTAAAAATTTCTTTGTTAAAAAAAGAGTTTCAAATAAGAACTATGTAAAATGTTATTAAAAATATAAAACTATTTTTAACAAAATTGAGAATGATGATACAACTTAAATTAAAAGAATTAACATAAGACTAAGAATAAAAGTAATATTATAGCTATAAAATTGCCAGGCCAACCCTATAAAAGTTAAATAAATGAATGGTTTCAAATTAGATTATTTATTCATCTAATAAAAAATTGTGGAAATTAATATAAATTTTTTATTTCTTTACAAGCATTCTAAAAAGTCAATCCTAAAAAATGTTTTAAATGGATGTTTCGAAAGTATTTACCACATTATTAAAACATGAATTCTATATATTTTAGAAGATATAACTTTCGAGGAGTGGGCCTGACAAGTTTATAGCTATAATATTACTTTTATTCTTAATTTTATGCTAATTTTTTAAATCTAAGTTGTATCATTTTTAAATTTGTTTAAGATAGTTTTCAATAACATTTGACATGGCTTTTATTTTATATTCTTCTTATAACAAAGAAATTTTTTATTAATTCTAATTATCATCAAAATATATGTACAAAATGATTTTTAAGCATTCATATTTTAAATCGTATTAGTACTTGACCACACATTATTGTGTGATGTATAAAACATCACAAGTATGCGTGTTTTATAAAATTTTAAATGATTAAAGTTAAGCAGAACTTTAAGATTAAGTTTTGTTATTTTTTTTTATGAAAATAAAGAAATTAAGAATTGTTTTTATGTTTACAAAAGGCTTAAGGCGACTTCGAATTTTAGGTTAGGTTTTATTTTTGAGTTTACAAATTACTCTTTCAATATGTAAAATTTCTCAGATTTTTTAATTTCCCACCATTCTACGGATTATAATAAATGGTGGAAAATTAAAAAATTCAAAAAATTTTAGAAACTGAAAGAGTAATTTGTAAACTACAAAATGAAATCGAACCAAACTTCCGTAGTCGCCTTAACTTGAATTATTATAAGAATTAAAGAAAACTTGGTTTACGCGTGTTAAGTTTAAATATAAAAGCAATGTTAAGTCTTTTAAGTTAAGATTATTATTTTTTTTTATTAACACTACACTCTTTACTTTTAAAATCTTCTTTTTTTTAAGCTATTAATTAAACATTTATTAACTGAAATCTTTCTTTTAAAAAGTTTTAAGGTTACTATTAATTAACCAACACTGCACTTTTTATTATATTTTTGAAAATGACGCGTGCACTAGTATTATGTTGTTTTCTTTAACAAACCCTTACAAGAGATTATCTAGAATTAATTTGAGAAGATTGTATTATAATGTAAAAGGAGGGTTGAGAAAGCCGAGGGGGAAAACCTGAAAGAAAGGATAAGGCATTAGTGATTGAAAAAGTAATTGATTTATTGATAGAATAAAAGTCAGGTGTGTTGAGATATTTAAAGAAAAAATTAAAAAGAGGACCACTTACAAATAGGAAGAAATTAAAGCAAGCTAGCAAAAGGAAACCAAGGACAACAAGAAGTAGAGCTCAGTAGCCTGCATCGACAATGCACACAAACTCAAATCAGCAACAGCATAGATTGATCCTTGGACGAAAAGTATAGGATAGGTCGTCTGAAGAGACACACCAAGAGTCGTAACTATCCTCGGAGAAGCCCAGAGAGACAGAAGACCTAGAAACAACACAAGATTATGAGTATGCAGCACCAACACTCAAGAGTAGAATATAGGTTAGGGCGTTGTGATAGACTCAACCTCGTGCACGCGGACGACGCACACATTACAGCGAATAATCTCAGAGTAGTTAGGAACACGGATGCTAACTACAACATGTAAAAGAAGCAAAGACACTGTTCTCGATAATAAATCACGAGGAGTTAAAGATGAACGGTGACGAGAAGTACACAACGACGCGGCGTAGCAGAAACTGTCATGGCGACGGCATAAGAGCAAGAAGGATAGATAGAACGAATGACTTCAGGCTAGACACGTAGCCACATAAGTGCTGTGCCGTGCTGTGCCATGTCGTACCTTAAATTTTGAAATAATTCACCGTTTCTTAATTGAGATAGGAAACTTTATAAATTGAAATTAGGACGTAAATTTGTTCAAAATTGTAATTTCATAAGTCTGTATCTCAATTTAGAGGCAGTGAATAGTTTTGAAATTGAAGGTTCATGGCCCTAACCATCTCACTGGTGAGAAGTGAAATAGTGACCCTGTTGAAAGTATACTCAAAGTATGTACTTGAAGTACATACTTTGAGTACATACTTCAAGTATGTACTAAAAGTATATATTTTACTCAAGTACGTACTATTTTGGAACATTTTATTAGATACTTTTTTTGAAAAGTATATACTTTTATTGAAAGTATGTACTTTTTAAGTATATTTTGATAAATAATATTTTTTTAAATATGTACTTTATTAGACAATACCTACTATTTTGAAAGTATGTACTTTTTAAAAATATTTCTAAGTGTACTTTTATTTTAAAAATGAGTACTTTCTTGAAAAGTATGTACCCTATTTTAATATAAGTACTTACTTATATAGAAGTATATACTTTTTAAAACATTTTCACACATACTTTTTTATACGATATGTGTACCTTCATATAAAAGTATATACTGTAGCTACGTGACTAATTTTTATTTACTTTAGTATGTACTTTTTGAAAAGTGCATACTTTTCTAAAAGAGTACGTACTACAATGTTCCAATAAAGTACCTACTAAAATGTTCCAAAAAAGTACGTACTTGATCTAAAGTGTATATACTTGATACTCGAAGTATGTGATTAAAGTATGTACTGATTTTCAATTGTAAACAAATACGGAATATCATAGCCTTATATACCTGCATCTCTGAAATTCGGATACAGGATCGCAAAGTTAAGAAAAATGCCACCTAACAGCTGAAAGTGTAAGTGCTGAAAAAATTATTTGAATCAATCATTAATTCTGTCTTTGACTGATTGGTGGCGTTTTTGTTAATTTTGCGATCCTCTATCCGAATTTCAGTGATGTGAGACTATATATAAAGTTATAACATTTCGAGTTTGTTCGCTCAAGCTTTTCGATCTGCGGAGAGTCGATGCTTACCTTATTTTTAAGTATTTTCTTCCTTTTGGAAGAAAATACTTACCAAGTTACTAACTTGAGGAATTATTAAAAATAAAATTAATCTACAACTTTTACTGACTTTTCTGTAAAATTTCATTTATCTTTAAAAGTATATAATCTATTTTAAGAAAAGTACGTACTTATATAGAAGTATATACTTTTTAGAACATTTTCATACATATTTTTTTATACAAAGTATGAACCTTCATACTCAAGTATGTACTGTAGCTAAAGTAAGTAATTTTTTTTTGGTCATTTTAGTATGTACTTTTTTTAAAAATTTATACTTTTAAAAAAAGTACCTACTTGAATGTTTTAAATTAGTACATTAAAAAAATACGTTTTTTCTAATAAAGTAAATACTTTAAAAAATATTATTTATCAAAATATACTTTAAAAGTACATATTTTCAATAAAAGTATATACTTTTCAAAGCAGTACCTACTAAAATGTTCCAAAATAGTACGTACTTAAGAAAAGTGTATATTTGAAGTACATACTTGAAGTACATACTCGAAGTACATATTTAAAGTACGTACTTATTTTCAACAGGGGAGAAAAAGCTCTATGATGTGAAATAGAAAAAAACATATGGAGAAGGATTTTTTCATCATCTCACCAACTCACGCGGTTTATTTCATATAAATTAGTTTGAAAAATACTAAATAATCTGAAAAAATCGAGTTTGCACATGCGTAAAAACCCATTTTTAAATCCATCTCACTTTTTCACTTCTCACCAGTGAGATGGTTAGGGCCATGAACCTTCAATTTCAAAACTATTCACTGCTTCTAAATTGAGATACAGACTTATGAAATTACAATTTTGAACAAATTTACGTCCTAATTGCAATTTATAAAGTTTCCTATCTCGATTTAGAAACGGTGAATTATTTCAAAATTTAAAGTACGGCATGGCACAGCATGGCACAGCACTTATGTGACTACGTGTCTAGCCTGAAGTCGTTCGTTCTATCTATCCTTCTTGCTCTTATGCCGTCGCCATGACAGTTTCTGCTACGCCGCGTCGTTGTGTACTTCTCTTCACCGTTCATCTTTAACTCCTCTTGATTTATTATCGAAAACAGTGTCTTAGCTTCTTTTACATGTTGTAGTTAGCATCCGTGTTGCTAACTACTCCGAGATTATTCGCTGTAATGTGTGCGTCGTCCGTGTGCGTGAGGTTGAGGCTATCAAAACGCCCTAACCTATATTCTACTCTTGAGTGTTGGTGCTGCATACTCATAATCTTGTGTTGTTTTTAGGTCTTCTGTCTCTCTGGGCTTCTCCGAGAATGGTTACGACTCTTGGTGTGTCTTCAGACGACCTATCCTATACTTTTCGTCCAAGGATCAATCTATGCTGTTGCTGATTTGAGTCGATGTGCATTATCGATCGAAAAACTGTTTGTTCACATGCTTTAGTAATTTCCCACTCTGATATCCTTCGATAGCTGGCGCTGTATCCTCTCATCGGACGTGAAGGGAGTAAACGTGGCTTGTCCACTATTCTTTCTTTGCTGCTAACTATGACAAGCTTCTATTGCACAAATCGCCTTCTCTTTTGGGTGGCGACGCGAGCAAACACGGCTGGTCTATACCCCAAATCATGTCGCAAATTTTGTTAACGTATCCTCGTAGCGTGAATATTTTATTTCTTTTCTTTTCTTTTTCATGAAGGGAAATACGTTATAAATATAATCTGTTAAACTTTGTAACTATCAATAATTAATTTTTAACTTAAAATTTAATTATTTTGAACCGCTGGGGGGCAGATGAGCATGTACGATTTTACGCCAGAGATATTTCGAAGTAGCGTTGGTCTAGTGCATGACGTTCGCGCTTTTTCTTTTGAGTACGCGAGTTTAACTCTTGGTTAGAACAACTTTTTTAAAACTTTTTTTCTATTATTTCAATAGTTTTTATTACTTTTTTTTATTTATATTTTTTTTATTTTCTATTTTTTTATTAATTTTAAAATCTATTTTTTTACAAGTTACTTAAAGTATGTTCGTTTTTTTATTAATATATTTAAATAAATTATTTCATATAGAAAATAATTTAAAATATTAATAAATAAATAATTGTGATGTTTACAATAATTTTGTCTTTATAAACATATTTCAATATATAAAATATATTATAACACAAATAATAATACCTCAGTTTTATTTATTTATTGTAATTTATTGAAAATTTTATAAACTAAATTATGAACAAATTAAACTATACTATTATAAAATAAACATCACTATTATTTATTTATCAATATTTGTAATTACTACCTATAAAGAATAATTTATTTTTAAAAAATTTTCACTGAAAAAAACGAGCGTACTTGTGAAAAATTAAATTTTAAAAATATTAAAAAAATACAAAATCTTAAAAAAAAATAAATATAAAAAGGAATAAAAAATATTAAAACAATAAAAAAAAATTAAAAAAAAGTGACCCTAGCCGAGAGTTGAACACGCGTACTCAAAAGGAAAAGCGCGAAGGTTACGCACTAGACCAACGCTACTTCGAAACATCTCTGGCGTAAAATCGTACATGCTCATCTGCCTCCCAGCTGTTTAAAATAATTAAATTTTTAGTTAAAAATTAATTATTGATAGTTACAAAGTTCAACAGATTATATTTATAACGTCTCTTCCCTCATGAAAAAAGAAAAGAAAAAAAAGATTCATACAACGAAAATACGTTAACGAAATTTGAGACATGATTTTGGATATAGACCAGCCGTGTTTGCTCGCGTCGTCACTTAAAAGAGGAGGCGACTCAAGCAAACAAAGGATATGAGAGTGAGGAGTCATCGAAGTATACTACGCGAGTCATCAGTAAATGCCGTTCATGCTTTAGTTACTCTTCATACCATCTTTTTTAGTATGAGGTAATCCAATACTAATAGAGCTTCTCACGCCTGTCATATTTGTATCAATGTTTTATATGCTCGCGTGGATGGCAGTTCGCATGCTCTATTAGCATGCATTTTCTCTCAGTGTAGCGACGGCGATGACAAAACGGCAAAATGTGCTAGTTTTTGTGGAATATAAGCTTTTAAAATGTGTTACTTTTTGTTAGAGCTTTCTCTGATGTGCTAGTTTTTGCAGTGAAAATTAAAATGTGATAATCTTTATTAACCTTCTGACAGCCGGGATGACGCCATATGGCGTCATCCCATGATCGGTCCACATATACTATTACTTAAGAAACATTTATACGGAAAATTTCGAGAAAGTTACACTTTTTTAGTGAAAAAAATGCTAGCTGTCAGAAGGTTAAAGCCCACACAGCATGAAATATTGCAGTGAAACTTTCACTGAAATATTGTGCTGAAATATTGTCACAAGATTGCAGCAATCTTGTCTTAACATTGCTAAGAGGTTTCATGAAACATTTCAGTGTGGTATTGCTGCAAACTTGCTACAAGGTTACAGAAAATAATTCAAGCAATATTGCAAGGAACCTTTCATGAAAGGTTGCAGCGAGGTTTCTGCAAGATTTTATAAAACATTTCATGAAATATTTCAAGAAACCTTTCATGAAAGGTTGCAGCGAGGTTTCTGTAAGATTTTAGAAACAATTCATGAAATATTGCAAGAAAACTTTCATGACATGTTTCAGCGAGGTTTCCAGCAAGATTTAGAAAACATTTCATAGAATATTGCAAGAAATCTTTCATAAAAGGTTGCAGCGAGGTTATTGAAAGATTTTAGTAATATTTCATGAAATATTGCAAGAAACCTTTTATGAAAGGTTGCATAGAGGTTTCCAGCAAAATTTAGAAAACATTTTATAAAATATTGCAAGGAACCTTTCATGAAAGGTTGCAGCAAGGTTTCTACAAGATTTTAAAAATATTTCATGAAATTTCACAAGAAACCTTTCATGAAAGATTGCAGCGAGGTTTCTGTAAGATTTTAGAAATATTTCATGAAATATTGCAAGAAAACTTTCACGAAAGGTTGCAGCGAGGTTTTCAGCACGATTTAGAAATTATTTCATGGAATATTGCAAGGAACCTTTCATGAAAGGTTGCAGCGAGGTTTCTGTAAGATTTTAAAACCATTTTATGAAATATTGCAAGAAAACTTTCACGAAAGGTTGCAGCGAGGTTTCTGCAAGATTTTAGAAACATTTCATGAAATATTGGACGAAAACTTTCACGACATGTTTCAGCGAGGTTTTCAGCAAAACTTAGAAAACATTTCATGGAATATTGCAAGGAACCTTTTATGGAAGGTTGCAGCAAGTTTTCTGCAAGATTTTAGAAATATTTCATGAAATATTGCAAGAAACCTTTCATGAAAGGTTGCAGCGCGGTTTCTGTAAGACTTTAAAAACATTTCATGAAATATTGCAAGAAAACTTTTATTACATGTTTTAGCGGGATTTTCAGCAAGATTTAGACAACATTTTGATGGAATATTGCATCGAACTTTCTATGAAAGATTGCAGCGAGCTTTCTGCAAGATTTTAGAAATATTTTATAAAATATTGCAAGAAACCTTTTACGAAAGGTTGCAGCGAGGTTTCTGCAAGATTCTATAAACATTTCATGAAATATTCCAAGAAACCTTTCACGAAAGGTTTCAGCGAGTTTTTCAGCAAGATTTGGGGAACTTTTCATGGAATATTACAAGAAACCTTTCATGAAAGATTGCAGCGAGGTTCCTGCAAGATTTTAAAAACATTTTATGAAATATTGCAAGAAACCTTTCATGAAAGGTTTCAGTGAGGTTCCTAGCAAGATTTTGGGAACATTTTACAAAATATCGCAAGAGACCTTTCATGAAAGGTTGCAGCAAGGTTCATGCAAGATTTTAGAAACATTTTACGAAATATTGCAAGATACCTTTTATGAAAGGTTTCAACGAGATTTCCAGCAAAATTTGATGAATATTTTATGAAATATTACGAGGTATCTTTTGCTAAAAGTTGCAGTAGGATTTCTGCAAGGTTTTTGACAAGATTTCTAAGATATCACAAAAAATATTGCTATGTACATTTCGCCAATGGTTATTACCATTTTTTTGGCAATCTTTATGAAATATTTCAGAAAAGCGTTTCACAAAAAGTATCAGCAAAGTTTAATGAATAATTTCAAAATGAAATTGCAGCAAACCTTTCATAAACAGTTTCAGCAATAATTCCGCAAGTTTTTATAAAAGATTCTAAGAGCAGTCCAGATTCGCTGTTCTTGTCTTATATTTGGTTTCCTGTTATTTACTCAAGTATTTATTGCTGTAGTTGTATTGTAAACGGGAAGTTGAGCGCAATAAGTATGCTATTATTATAAATATTTATGCGTAGGGTAAAAAAATCCATCGAATTGTTATTGAAAAATGTAAAGAACGCATAAATATTAGAAACAAAACCTTTTATTTCAATATTCTCTACTTTTCTCAAAAACGATGCTGAGGAATTTTTTCTTCTTGTGCACAAATGTTGATAATAATACTATTGCGCTTAACTAGTAATTTATAGATACAACGATTGATACTTAAGCAAATAAGAAAAACTTTATCACACAAGGATAGAAAATCCTGCCTACTATTAAATATTACTGCAGCAAGCTTTTGGCAAGATTTAAGAAATATTTTACAAAATATTGCAGGAAACCATACGGAAAGGTATGAGCGTTGTTCGCGGCAAAATTTGGGAAAAATTTCATGAAATTTTACGAGAAACCTTTCATGCAAGATTGCTGCAAGGTTTCTTGAAATGTTGCTGCGAGGTTTTCATGAAAGGTTGCTGCGAGGTTTTTAGAAATATTTCAACCGGGTTCTAGCGCGGACATATAAATGTTGCTGCAATATCTCATAAAAGGTTGCTACGAGGTTTTCTGCAAGGTTACGGCGAGATTTTGTGAAAAATTGCTGTGTGGTTGCTTGAAATGTTTTGGCTATTTTTCCCGCAAGATTCCTGTGAGGTTTCCTGAAATGTTTCTGTTACATTTCCTGAAAGATTGCTGCGAGGTTTCCTGCAAGGTTGCGGCGAGGTGTTCTAAAAGATTGCTGCAAGGTTTCTTGAAATGTTTCTGTTACATTTCCTGAAATATTGCTGTGAGGTTTTCATAAAAGGTTGCTGCGAGGTTTTCTGAAAGATTGCTGCGAGGTTTTTAGAAATATTTCAACCGGGTTCTAGCGCGGACATATAAATGTTGCTGCAATCTTTCATGAAAGGTTGCTGCGAAGTTTCGAAACTTTCATGAAACCTTGCAGCAATCTTTCATGCTGTGTGGAAGTTAACAAAATGACGTCATTTAATGACGTCATTTTATGACGTTATAAAATTACGTCATTAAATAACGTCATTTTATGACGTTATAAAATTACAAAATTATTTTTTAATAGGGCGAGATATTTGGGTACCTTAGATGAATCGAACATCTAATACTTAGAAGAGGATGTTTCTCAGCCTAAGCACTCAATGATAATAAGCTGGCGAATGCAGGCACTATACCCAGCAGCGGAAAACAATGGTAGTCATGCCAAAAAGTACTTTTTTCAACAAAAATTTTCTTTTCGAAGACGTAATTTTCTCAATCATGACGTCATTTAATAACGTCATAAAATCACGTCATAAAATGACGTCATTACATGACGTCATTTTTCGTCCGAAATAATGACATACCAAATAACGTCATTATTTTCAATAGCGGAGTCAGTCCAAATTACTAAAAAAGATATTAAGGAACTAGAAACTGATTAATTATGCTTTTTCTACATATGTTTAATATAAATAATTATTTGCAATGAGATTTAACTATGTTTTAAGTTTAAACAAAGATACATAGAAGTTTATGAACTTTATACATTATAATAAAAAAATTTATATTAAGGGTATGGTTTCACGCTATTTTACCGATCGAAAATTATAATTTTATAAAATTACAATTTTTGAAAAAACTATACATCGGAATAAGTTTTCCTTTTATAGATCACTTCATTTAATTTTGATGAAGGGCGGAAACTCTAAAAATTAGCGGAAAAAAGCGTTAATCGAAGATAATTAGAAAAACAAATTTCTCAGTCCGAAAAAATCAAATTTCTCAAAAACCGTGTTTCGTAGGGAAATTTCCTATTCAGGATCATTTTATCTTTGAAAAATGAAGGGCGGAAACTTGGTTTGATAAATCATATCGCAAAAAAGCAAAATTACATTTTTCTAAAAAGATGCGATCAGCTGTAAGAATACAATAGCCGTTCAAAAAACCATGTTTCATAGTTGGCATCAATGCTAATGTATAGTTTGGTACGCGCCAACTTCAAATTCGAATTTTAAATGTAAATTGAATTTGTTTTATATGTACAATTTCTACAAATAAACACTTTTTTAACATAAAACTGTTTTATTTTATTTAAAACACAAATATGTAAAAAATTTAATATTATAAGAGAGAACAATATAGTTTACATCATTTGCGAACTCATTATTTTTTTTTAAATTTTCATTATAGCAAAATAAGTAATCTATTCGTTTCTTTGTTTGAAACAAAATATTTTTTGAATGACTTTATTGAATTAGCGAAACTTTGGCATATCCTAACTTTTTTAGAATGAAAATATGTTTTGAAAAGCGAATGATAAGGATTACTTAATTTTATTGCTAATATAATTTTATTATATAATATAATCTCATCAAATATTATTTTATATTATCGTTCTTTAAAAATAAACAGTTGTAAATAATTTTATTACGATAAGCCCATATGGAAAAAATTTCTGGAAATAATTGTAAATAAGTGTTACTAACTGTAAATAACTGTAAATAACTATAAATATACAGCTGTTTATATTTATTAACAGTTATTTACATCTATTTATTTTTTTTACAATTATTCACATTTATTTACGATTATTTATATTTTTTCATAGTTTTTTACAGTTTTTTGAAAAAATAACATTTAGTTAAAATGATAAGTATTATAATGCATAAATACAATTGAAGTTTTAAGATTCAACATGTACATTTATTTATGATTTAATTTATTTACAAAATTCAAAAACTAATCATTCATTTCTACCAAATTGAATTCTTTGTCAAATAAAAGAAAGTTTTTTTGCAGTTTGTGTTTTACGGAGAGTCTTGTTCATTTATCTTTAAAAAAATTTTGTCAAAAAAAATATATTTCAAAATCTTTTCTATTCTTTTTATATTTATGTTTAATTGATAAATCTATATATAACATGAATGTAAAATTTAAATTCCGAATAAAAAGATAAATATTAGGAAAATAATGAATTTGAAAAATAGATTTCTACAAATTTTTCAAAAATAATATTATGAATTTTATTTTATACTCATTACACTAAGATTAAAAAAATTAAGTGATTTTTCTCACGTTTTTTCAAAGTCTTATCTTAATAAAATTACTTATGACTGTTTATTTTTCAAAAACCATAATTATCAATAAAATTAAGTAATCCTTATTATTCGCTTTTCAAAACATATTTTCATTCTAAAAAGGTTAGGATATGCCAAAGTTTCGCTAATTCAATAAAGTCATTCAAAAAATATTTTGTTTCAAACAAAGAAACGAATAGATTACTTATTTTGCTATAATGAAAATTTAAAAAAAAATAATGAGTTCGCAAATGATGTAAACTATATTGTTCTCTCTTATAATATTAAATTTTTTACATATTTATGTTTTAAATAAAATAAAACAGTTTTATGTTAAAAAAGTGTTCATTTGTAGAAATTGTACATATAAAACAAATTCAATTTACATTTAAAATTCGAATTTGAAGTTGGCGCGTACCAAACTATACATTAGCATTGATGCCAACTATGAAACATGGTTTTTTGAACGGCTATTGTATTCTTACAGCTGATCGCATCTTTTTAGAAAAATGTAATTTTGCTTTTTTGCGATATGATTTATCAAACCAAGTTTCCGCCCTTCATTTTTCAAAGATAAAATGATCCTGAATAGGAAATTTCCCTCCGAAACACGGTTTTTGAGAAATTTGATTTTTTCGAACTGAGAAATTTGTTTTTCTAATTATCTTCGATTAACGCTTTTTTCCGCTAATTTTTAGAGTTTCCGCCCTTCATCGAAATTAAATGAAGTGATCTATAAAAGGAAAATTCATTCCGATGTATAGTTTTTTCAAAAATTGTAATTTTATGAAATTATAATTTTCGATCGGTAAAGTAGCGTGAAACCATACCCTTAAAGCTATTTAATCTATTTATTAAAATATATGACTTACAAGATTGTATAACCATCCAGGATATTTTAAATTTAAAACATAGTTAAATCTCATTGCAAATAATTATTTTATATTAAACATATGTAGAAAAAGCATAATTAATCAGTTTCTAGTTCCTTAATATCTTTTTTAGTAATTTGTACTGACTCGTAGATTTTGACTTTTAGCTATCTGTTGTATCTCTAAAACTAAGAGAGTTATAGATTTGGTAATTGGAATGTAAATTAGTTATGCTTAATAAATGAAAAGGTAGGTTTTTCTGAGACTAATTTCTAACAAATTTTTATTTGACCTTCTCAGCGTACTTGTATACATTCAACAAAATATATATAGGTCTAAAATGTTGGGGTACGCAAGTTTACAGTGTAAGAAATAATTGACAATGAGCTATAAAACTGTTTTCTTTTTCATTTATTAAGCATGACAAACTAATATTCCTATTCTCAAATTTGTAACTCTCTTAGTTTTAGAGATACAATAGATAGCTAAAAGTCAAAATCTACGAGTCAGTCTAAATTATTAAAAAAGATATTAAGAAACTAGAAACTGATTAATTATGCTTTATTAAATATGTTTAAACATAAAACAGTTGAGTAGAATAAGATTTAACTATTTTTAAGGTTAAAAAAGATACACAAAAGTTTATGAACTTAATACATTTATAATAAAAAGTTTATATTGAAGCTATTCAATCTATGTATTAAAATATATGACTTACAACTTTATATAGCTATCCAGAACTCTTTAAACTTAAGAATAGTTGAATCTTATTCTATTCAACTGTTTTATGTTTAAACATATTTAATAAAGCAATAATAAATCAGCAATTTCATTAAAATTTCTAGTTTTAAAGTTTGGACTACTATTGAAGAAGTTAATTTACACTTATTCTCAAATCTCTAAACTGATAAAGATAGAGGTTTAGCAATTTACATGTAAGTTTATTGTGTTTGATGGATAAAAAAAAAGATTTTTTTTACAAGTTTTTGGCATATATTTCTGTTCTACAGTCTCAACGCGCTATTGCATATTTTGAAATGGTACATAAATACACAATAAAAAAAATTAAATGATTTAAAGATTCAAAAATACTTTCTATTTATTTATTGAACACAATAAACTTACATGTAAAATGCTGAACTTCTATCTTTATTACTTTTAGAGATATGACTGGTAGCTAAAAGTGGCTTCGACTGGTCCAAATTACTAAAAATTGGATTTATTATACTTTTAAATGTGTTTAGTATAAAATAATCATATCCAATAAGATTTAACTATTTCTTATGTTAAAAACAATATACATTGATGTTTATTAAGTTTATACATTATATTAAAAGATTGCATAGCTTTGATGAACATCATTTATTATAATGAATAAACTTAATAAACATCAATCTATATTGTATTTAACATAAGAAATAGTTATATCTAATTAGATATAATTATTTTATGCTAAAAATTTTTATTATCTAATAGCTATTTTTTTTAACTGATATAGACCAAGATATGAAATTTCACATATAACTTTTATGCTTAATGAATCTTAAAGTAGGTGTTTCTTACATTCATTTTTATTTCATTATAGATTTTAAGCTTAAGTGGTTTTTTAGCAAAAATTAATAAGAAGTAAATAAACGACTGAAAAAATCTCCTTTAAGATTCAAAGCATAAAAGTTATTTGTGAAATTTTATATCTTGGTCTCTATCAGTTTTAGAAAACTGATAGAGAATATTAAACATGATTTTTTCTTTTCTTACCTTTTAAAAATCCTAGATTATGATTTTTCTAAAAATTAAATATATATATATGTTTAATAAAATTAACACACACACAGAATAAGGACAGGGTTTAGGATTTTTTTTTCTTTTTTTCTTTTTTCAAATAGTTTTACCTTGTTAAAATAACAATTTGTAACGTTGGAAAATAAATCCTGAAAAGGACTGATTTTGAATCAAAAAAATTTGTTCTAAAAAGAACAGATTGATAAATATATATATATATATATACACGGTGATTCTAGGCTACTGTATTTCCCGTCACAGGGTAATAGAACACATTATTCTGAACAACTTTTATATTGTAAATTTTTTTTTATCTCTTATAGTTTTTAAACTACGGCACTTTAAGGTTACGCTTTTTCAGCCAATCAGAGAACGCTATCTTGAACGTTCGAAAAGAGAAACAAGTGTGTTTCATTTTGCCCCAGCGTAGCAACGAAACTCATCATATTGATCGCTTGCATAGTTACCGAATAAATAAATAAGAATCATATGTTTGTTATTGTATACAACATATAACCAAAATGTTTGACTAAACTGCTAATGTTTACAAGCGAAGTTTTTAATGTTGAATAATAGATGGCAATGTTAGTCATAATGACGATACTATTTGTTCTTTTATTTTATAATTTACATAATTAATATCGAATATAAAAATAATTATTTAAAATTATTTATTACATTAATTATTTTATAAATAACAATTTAATAAATTAATAATTGATAATTAATTAATAATTTATTGGTTATTTGATTTTAAAAAATTGACATTATTTTGAAAGTTAATCATAAATAATATTGTAATTTAAAACATTATAGTAAGAAAGATGAGGAATCATGTAAATATTTAAAAAATATTTATTAATGTTTAGATATTTGTGGAAATCGGTATTAGTATTTATGTAAATAAAAAGTTTATTTTCAAACCATGTTGACATGATATTCTTCTGAATATTATTCTTAGATTAATAATTCCAAAAGTTATAATTGCATAAGTATAAATGATGATACAATAATCATATCTTTTTAACTATAAGATATACTTTTGATTTTTTGAATTGTTTTATGAAAAATAAACAAAGTCAGGTAATAATCATTGAGATTTAGTAGTTGTTGTTTTGTAAAGTATACTAATTTTTAAATAATCTTTCTGGTTTTTAAAAAACGCATGAAATCAGTTAATCTTATTTTACAAAACATATTTTAATTTGTTTGAGCTTGTTAGCGATAAAACTAAATTTAAACTATGAAGTATTTATGCATCACAAATATTCATTTTGAGAAAGCAGAATATTTATTGATTATCTACTAATCATTAATATTTATTAATTATTTATTATAACTATAACGCTATTCAAAAAACAGGATGCAAAAGCATGATGATAACTTTCGAAAGAAACATCGTATGAAAATTTACTTAAAGCATTTTAATGTACTCGCTAAAGCCTTTCAAAGCCAATATATGAAAGCTTATTTATCATATTTTGAGTCTGGTTAAACGTTTAATTAAATATTTTTTTGATATAAAATAATATCTTCTAATGCCTACCTTGAATACGGTGTTTGTAATAGAACGTGATTAAAATCATTGTTTAAAAAAAAAAAATTATGATCGTTGTATAGATTGTTAGTTGCTCATAATAGTACTGCGAACTAATAATGGTATATTCGTCATGTTGAGTCACTTTGTTGTCACGTGGTACGGAACAACAACACCAATAAATACGTGTAAAATTAAATGCAGTGTCAGAAAGAGGAACTAAAAAGAAAGAAAATTCAAATTTTTTTTACCTATTTAGTTCTTCTTTTCGACACTACATTTAATTTTGCACGTAATTATTGACGTTGTTGACACTTAACATGACGAATTATAGTTTCACTATAATAATTAGAATGATTGTCAATTTTTTAGTATTATAAATTATGAATTTAAATTAAGATTATTATTTTAAGGGTTTTTGACGACAAGGAATCCAATGAAGAAATCATTTTTATCAAGAAGTTGATATTTTAAAGAATAAAAAATTTATTTTTTGGAATATTTTACCAATTTTGGTTTTTTTTTTAGAATCCTAAAAGCTGATTAAATTTACGATATGACTTTTTTTTTTATTAAATGTTAAGTATTTTTAATTATTTATTAAAAATTAATTTTTAATTAAATTTTACATAAATTATTGATTTCCTGTACAAAGGAACGGATTAGAATGTGATAGATTACTCAGCAACTTCACAGCGATCGATGTCAAACATTTAAATAATTCTGTTGCTAGAGATGCAGGCTATATTTATGTGATTATTTACAAGTGCTTATACTTAGTTTTCAATTATTGATGGCAGTATAAGTTCAATTTGACCTATCATTGTTGAACGTTTTCAATCAGCTATGAATAATAAAAAAGAATGAAATGTAAACACAATAATTAAAATATAATAAATTTATAAATTTGACGACTTGAGCTTTTCAGTTATCGCTATAGTTATGTAGTTATTACTATAGTGGTGTTGTTGTTACTGTTGTAATGTAGTATTGACTATAGTTATGTGGTTGTTGCTATAATTATGTCACCAACACTATAGTTTGAAGTAATTACTATAGCTATGTAGTGATTACTATAGTTATGTAGAAATCACTACAGTTATAGAGTATTTTCTACAGGTATGTAGTAATAACTATAGTTATGTAGTAATTACTATATTTATGTAGTTATTGTATTATTATGGGAGTTGGCCCAGGGAGCCCCCTTGGGCAAATGTCATCTTCCAGGGTCCATGTCCCGCTCCCGGGCGTCTTTGTCGCATCAATGCTCAGAGCAGCAATGCTTTAACGGAGACGACAAATAGGAAGCACTGACTGGCGAATGAAGCAGGTATAGTAGTAACTGTTGATGCCAACAACTACTCAAACACTTTTCACACAATACACAAACAAATACACTTCTACTCGTACACGGCACACACCTAACATCGAAAGGCCAAAGTGAGTGGATTGGGGGCCCTATAAACGGGTTTCTCCCTACTGAGCGTATGTGCGTGAATGCTGCCGCTGGGGGCTCTATAAACGGGTCTCGCCCAGCAAGTTGAATGGGATAAAGAGGCTGTGAAAGGCGTATGTATGGAAATGAGCAGGCAGGATGGGGGCAGTTTGCAGTCCTTATCCTGGCTACTGAATGGACGGCGGGGACTTTATAAACAAGATCTCCCGGAAGCGTAAGGACAGGGGACCCTATAGACGGGTAACTCTCCCTTGAATGACTGAGGGTCCTCAGTGTGAATCGTAGAGTGGGTGGGCCAATGGAAACTTACACAAACAAAGCAGAAATGCCTCGGGGTCTAGTGACGGCCGTAGGTAGGCTGACTCAGGATGGGAATCGTGTCGCTGCTGGAGGATACAGAGGAAAAACCGTGTGGATGCTGCGGGCCGCCGGATAGTACAGGGGCCCGGTCAGAGCTAGCCACTTTGTACTGGCTGCCCTATCAGCCGGCGAAAAATCCATCTCCCTGTTGCCTGGTGCCGGGTGGCACCCGGACTGGGCGCCGACAATGGGGAATGGGGGCTCCTCCGAGGTCACCGGCGCCGGGGCGATCCTTAAGGGGGGAGGCTGACAGACGGTGCACGAGCTGGACCTTACCGGGAGTAGATTCTTGACCACAAACACATATTATACGAGAAGAGACGGAGGAGAAAAAATTTAAACCAAAAATGCTGATGTCAACGAAAGAATTAGAGCTTTCAACATCCATCAGCGCTCCGGGCACCCCAGGCCCACATACCTCAGAGGCGGCCGACTTGGCCTCAGGGATGTGTTTTACCAAACCAAGCAGGAAAAGGGAAGGGCAGGATCGAGTGCCTCCTGACATCATTAAGGGGCAGATTAAGAGGATCTTGGAGTCAGTAGCCAAGATGGAATTGGTGAAAGCAAAAGTTAGGACGGTGAGCACTGGAATCTCGGATGAATGGCCTGTCATCAAGGATGCATGTGAGGTGGTAATCGCCGAGTGTGAGCGGATGACTGCACAGCGGACGACTGCGGTGACGGCTGCTGCTGAGGCCCAGAAGTGGAAGAGGGAGCCGACCGGTGCCAGTCCTGAGCAGTCGGCGGCCTTCCAAAAGGTCGGCGAGGGCTCCAGATGGAAAAAGGTCGGAGCCAAACGCAAGAACAGGACTGCAAGTACGGCACCTAAGGACGGCACGAAAGAACTGAACGACCAGAGGACTCAGAAAAACGCGACGAAACGGAAGAAGAAGACCGGTCGCGGACAGTCCAGACGGAAGCAGGGTGCACGCAACGACGTCGGCGCCGTCTTGGTTGGTCTATCCGCCAACATGACGTACGCTAATGCTCTGCGCAGGCTCAAACAGGACTTAAAGACTGACGAGACCAAGGTGCAGGTACAGGGCTGTCGCAAGACGAAAGACGACGGACTCCTGATCAGGCTGCGATGCAAGACGGAGGACAGACTGCAATTCGAACAGCAGGTTAAACAGGCACTGGGAAATGACGGCACAGTACGGGACTTGACGCCGGAGGTGCAGATCGAGATTCTTGATCTTGACTGTATCACAGAGGCACAAGACGTTACGGACGCAATAAGACGGGAGACAGGGACAGTGAGGGATCCGAAGCTGCATATCTTCGGTTCCAATGATCAAAATGTCTGCATGGCCGTCTGTGGCGTGGAGGAGAGTGCCGCTCGAATCCTGCTTCAGTTAACAAACAGGACAGGGCTCTGTTTCGGAGAACGCTGCTGGAAACGGTTGCGCCTTCTGAAAACATCCCGACGGACCTGACTGACGAACAGAGGACGGAGTTGATTGTGGACAGGACGATGACCGCTATAGTTCGCCTCTGTGAGGCTACTATGCCACGCATCGTGCCTCGACATAATAAACCGGCAGCATACTGGTGGACGGACGAAATAAGTTCCCTACGACGGACGTGCATAAAACACAGACGAGTACTGTACAGAGCACGTAAAAGAGGACAGGATGATGCAATGAGGCTTGCACAGACGTACAAAGACGCTAAAAAACCCCTGACGAACGCCATAAAATACAGTAAGAGGCGATGCTGGAGACGGTTGTGTGAAGAGGTGGACCGCGACCCCTGGGGTATGGGCTACAAGCTGGTTACCCAGAAACTGGGGGCTCTTGGTCCTCCAGAACACAAAGACGGACAATTGATGGCGACGATAGTGGACGGGCTGTTCCCAAACCATCCGGTTACGGAGGGGCCAGTCGACTACCGGAGCCAAGCAGTTCCGGAGTTCACGGAGGCAGAATTGCTGGAAGCTACTGCCTCTTTGAGACCCGGAAAAGCGCCAGGATCGGACGGCATTCCAGGAGAGATTCTCCGGCAGATCGCCTTGGGCAGGCCACGTCTTCTCCTGGACATGTACAACGAATGTTTACGGACGGGGATCTTCAGCACGCGTTGGAAAAAGGCCAGACTGGTTCTCCTCTACAAAGGAAAAGGAGAGCCAAATGCGCCTAATTCCTACAGGCCATTGTGCCTCTTAGACACGGCAGGAAAGACATTGGAACTTCTACTGAAAAACAGACTGACGAAAGCAGTGGACAGGGCAGGAGGACTCTCGGACAACCAGTATGGCTTCCGCAAAGGCCGATCGACGGTGGAGGCCGTGCGGGAAGTTCTTGAGCCTTCTAGAAGGACGGCATTGATGGACCACAGACAAAGACCGGTGGTACTGCTTGGCACGCTGGACGCAAAGAACGCCTTCAACAGCGCCAGGTTCTCCGATATCCTCGAGGCCTATAGGTCTTTCGGGGTGCCGGATTACCTGATGAGGATGGTGGAGGATTGTTTGCGTAACAGGTGCATAACGTACGAGACGACGGAAGGACAGATACGCAGACCAATAACCGCGGGGGTCGCGCAGGGTTCGATACTGGGACCAGACTTTTGGAACGTGGACTATGACAGCTTGCTAAGACTGGAGATGCCCGAGGGCGCGTCACTCGTCGCTTACGCAGACGACGTGGCGGTAGTGATCGTCCAAAGGACTACAGAATTAGCACAACTGACACTGAACAGAGTCATGAGGCGAGTCGAAAGGTGGATGACAGAACACGGACTGTCACTGGCACTGAACAAGACAAAACTGATGTTACTGACGGGAAGGCGTATACCGACTCATTCCCATGACAGTAGGTACAGAAAGGATGGAGACGGTAGGATTCCTCGAATACCTAGGAGTCACCCTGGATACCAGGCTTACTTTTTGGCCACATATCCAGAGGGTGGCCGACAAAGCGACTAGACTGACGTCCTCGCTGGACCGCCTCATGGCAAATACGTACGGACCGAGACAGAGCAAGAGACTGCTCCTGATGACGACGACCCACTCGATCATGTTGTACGGGGCGGGAATATGGGCCGACGCGCTTTGCGTTCGGAAGTACCGAAAGTGACTGACGGACGTACAGAGACGGGGAGCGCTTCGGATAGCTTGCGCCTACCGGACGGTCTCCGCGGAGGCCGTAATGGTGGTTGCAAGCGTAATCCCTATAGATCTCCTTGCGCTGGAGCGCAAGCGGATCTATGAAAGAAGCGCTGAAACTGGACGGACAGAAGCGGCAGTTTGGGAAAGAGACCTGACAATGACGCTATGGAGCGCACGTCGGACGAGAGACGGAACGGGAGCATGGACTAGACGTCTGATCAGGGACCTGAGACAGTGGACGCAACGGACTTTTGAGGAGGTGGATTTTTACCTTACCCAATTCTTGACCGGACACGGCTACTTCAGACGGTACCTGCACCTGAAAGGGAAGGTACAGCATGCGGGCTGTACCTACTGCGGACATGACATGGACGACGCTGAGCATACGTTCTTCGAATGCTCACGTTGGGACTTTGACAGACGAACGCTACGGAGACAGACTGGAGACCTCACACCAGACAATGTTGTGGACTGGATGCTGGAGGACGTCCAAAACTGGGCTTCGATGGTGACCTTTGTCATAGTCGTCCTTAAAGCGAAGAAAGAGGATGGATGTTTAATGTGAATGAATGAATGAGTGAATGGATGAAGAATACAAATACGCAGGGAGACAAATGTCTTTGGTCCTAGTGACCCCACGTACCCGAGCTGAGTGAATGGTATACGGAGCGTGTGGATAGAAGTGAGAGTGGTAATGTTTGAATACGCAGGGGGACTACACAGTCGATGGGCCTAGCAACCCCACGTACCCGAGCTAAATGAATGATAAATTGGATGTGTGGATGAAAGTATGGATGAAAATGTGTGAATACGCAGGGGGACTGAAAAGTCCTTGGGCTCAGCGACCCCACGTACCCGTGCTAAGTGAATGGTGGATTGAGTGTGTGAATAAAGGAGAGGATGGAGATGTTTGCACACGCAGGGGGACGCACAGTCCTTGGGCCTAGCGAACCCACGTACCCGAGCTGGGTGAGTAAATGGTATACTGAATGTGTGGATGGAAGCGTGCGAAAGAATGTACGAATACGCAGGGGGACTGCACTGTCCATCGGCCTAGCAACCCCACGTGCCCGAGCTGAGTGAGTGAGTGATATACTGGATGTGTGGGTGAATGAGAGGATGGAAATATGTGAATACGCAGGGGGGCTGAAAAGTCCTTGGGCTTAGCGACCCCACGTACCCGAGCTAAGTGCGAATGAAGGAGTGAAAGGAAGGATGACAGGCAAATGTATGCATGTTTGGACGTATGAATGGACACGGCCCAGTGCCTGGACGGACGGACGAGACGAGTGACAATGGACAAGACCGCAGCGTGAAGTAATACCCACGCTGCGGCTCTGAACGGTGGACGTTACGGATCCCTCCCCGTGTAAGTAAGGCATTTTCTTGCTTCTCTTCCGCGGCCAGGGTGAAGGGGGTTTAGACGGTCTCTGCCTGTGGATGCCTCGAGGGCGAATGCGAACCTACCAGGTTTCTTTCTCCCTCCAGGCTAACGCAGCGTCAGAATCCCGTCACACCAGTGACGCGCACCGCAGTTGGGGTGATCCAGCTGCAGTGCACGTCGCTGTAGGTCTCATAGCAGATTTACCCGTTTTTTCACCACCAAAAAAAAAAAAAAAAAATGTAGTAATTTTTATAGTAATGTAGTAATTACTATATTGATGTAGTAGTTATTGTAATTATGTAGTAAATTTAATAGTTAATTATTGATTACTATAGTTATGTAGTGACGACTATAGTTATAGACTGATCATTATTGTGATGTAGTTAAAATTATAGTTATATTGTAATAATGATAGTTGAGTAGTACTATATTTCTGTAATAATTACTATAGTAATGGAGTAATTACTAAAGTTTTGTAGTATTTACTGTAGTTATGTAGTGATCACTATAGCCATATAGAAATTACCACGGTTACGTAGTGATTACTAGATTAATGTACTATTTACTATAGTTTTGTAGTATTAGTTTTGTAGTATTAGCTATAGTTATGTAGTGATTACTATAGTTATTTAGTGACAACTATAGCTTTATAGTTATCACTATTGTTATGCAGTAGTTACTATAGTTTTGTACTATTTACTATAGTTTTGTAGTATAAGCTATAGTTATGTAGTGACAACTATAGCTTTACAGTTAACGCTATTTTTATGTAGTCATTACTATAGTTTTATAGTATTAACTATGGTTATATAGTAATTACTATAGTTATGTAGTATCGACTCTAGCTATACAGTAATCACTATAATCATGTAGTGTTTACTAAAGTTAATTAGAAACGACTATAGTTGTGTAGTTATCGCTATAGTGCTGCAGTAGTCACTATAATTATGTAGTAATTACATTCAGATCCATTTAGTAGTTACTATAATTATGTAGTAATTAATATATTTATGTAGTAATTATTATAGTCATGTAGTGATTACTATAGCTATGTAGTAATCGCTACAGTTATAAAGTGATTGCTACAGTTATGTAGCAATTACTATAGTTATGTAGTGATTACTATATTGATGTAATAATGATTATAGTTATGTTGCGTCACTATAAATATGTAGTAATTACTCTATCTATTTAGAAATTGTTATAGTTATATTGTAACTATTATGGTTATATATGATTCAGAATAGTTATGTAGTGACGACTATGGTTATTTAGTAATCACTACACTGATGCAGTCATTTTTAGAGATATGCAGTAATTACTATATTTGAGTAGTAATCACTATATATATGTAATAAGTACTGTAGATGTGTTGTAATTACTATTGTTATGTGGTATCGACTACAGCTTAATAGTAATTACTATAGCTATGTAGTGATTACTAGATTTATGTAGTATTTATTATAATTATATAGTTACGAACATAGTTATGTAGCAGTTTCTGTAGCGATGTAGTCATTAATATAGTTATGTAGTAATCTCTTTGTTTATGTAGTGAGTACTATTGTTGTGTAGTGATTACTATATTTCTGTAGTATTTACTATAGTTATGTTATCATTACTATAGATATGTAGTGACGATTGAAGCTTTATTGTAATCCCTATAGTTATGTCGTAATTCATATTAATTTTAATGTAATTTATAGTAATTTAAAAAGTTATGTTGTAATCGCTACAGTTATGTAATAATTACAATAATCATTCAGTCATTATTATAGTTATGTAATTATTATTATAGTGTTGTAATTATTACTATAGCTATGTAGTCGTTACCATAGTTTGTTAGTATATACTATAGTTATGTAGTGACAATCATAGCTTTATAGTTATCGCTATGGTTTGCACACTATAATTATGTAGTGTTAACTATAGTTAATTAGAAGCGACTATCGATATGTAGTAATTACTATAGTGATGTAGTAATCACTATAATTATGTAGTTATGACATTTAGATTCATGTAGTACTTACTATAGTTATGTAGTAGTTACTATATTTATGTATTAGTTACTATAGTAATGTAGTAATTATTATATTTATGTATTATTTACTATAGTAATGTAGTTATTATTATAGTTATGTAGTCAAAACGTGAGTTATTTATTGATTACTATAGTTATGTAGTGACGACTAGACCTTCAAAGTTATCGCTATAGTTATGTAGTCATTACTATAGTGATGAAGTTGTTACTACTGTAATGTAGTGATTACTATAGTTATGTGGTTTTCGCTATAATGATGTCGCCAACACTATAGTTTGAAGTAATAACTATAGCTATGTAGTGATTACTATAGTTATGTAGAAATCACTACAGTTACAGAGTTTTTTATACAGGTATGTAGTAACAACTATAGTTATGTTGTAATTACTATATTTATGTAGTAACTATTGTAATTATATAGTAAATTCAATGGTTATTTATTGATTACTATAGTTATGTAGTGACGACTGTAGCTATGAAGTAATCATGATTGTGATGTAGTTCGAATAATAGTTATATTGTAATGATGATAGTTAAGTAGTACTACATTTTTGTAATAATTACTATAATAATGGAGTAATTACTGAAGTTTTGTAGTATTTACTGTAGTTACGTAGTGATCACTATAGCTATGTAGTATCAACTATAGCTATACAGTAATCACTATAATTATGTAGTGTTCACTATAGTTAATTAGAAGCGACTAAAGCTATGTAGTAATCACTATAATTATGTAGTGATGACATTTAGATTCATGTAGTACTTACTATAGTTATGTAGTAATTACTATATTTATGTATTAATTGATTTAGTAATGTAGTAATTATTATAGTTATGTAGTAAATACTAGCGTTATTTAGTGATTACGATAGTTATGTAGTGACGACTTGCGCTTTTAAGTTATCGCTATAGTTACGTAGTCATTACTATATTAATGTTGTTGTTACTGTTGTAATGTAGTAATCACTATGGTTTTGTGGTTGTCGCTATGATTACATCGCCAACACTATAGTGTGAAGTAATTACAATAGCTATGTAGTACTTACTATGGTTATGTAAAAATCACTACAGTTTTAGAGTATTTTTTACAGGTATGTCGTAATAACTATAGTTATGTAGTAATTACTATATTTACGTAGAAATTATTATAATTATATAGAAAATTTAATGGTTAATTATTGATTACTATAGTTATGTAGTGAAGACTATAGCTATGAAGTAATCATTATTGTGATGTAGTTAAAATTATACTCATATTGTAATAATGGTAGTTAAGTAGTACTATATTTTTGTAAAAATTACTATAGTGATAAAGTAATTACTATAGTGATGAAGTAAAGTTTAGTAGTATTTACTGTAGTTACGTAGTGATCACTATAGCTATGTAGTATCAACTATAGCTATACAGTAATCACTATAATTATGTAGTGTTCACTATAGTCAATTAGAAGCGACTAAAGCTATGTAGTAATCACTATAATTATGTAGTGATGACATTTAGATTCATGTAGTACTTACTATAGTTATGTAGTAATTACTATATTTATGTATTAATTGATTTAGTAATGTAGTAATTATTATAGTTATGTAGTAAATACTAGCGTTATTTAGTGATTACGATAGTTATGTAGTGACGACTTGCGCTTTTAAGTTATCGCTATAGTTACGTAGTCATTACTATATTAATGTTGTTGTTACTGTTGTAATGTAGTAATCACTATGGTTTTGTGGTTGTCGCTATGATTACATCGCCAACACTATAGTGTGAAGTAATTACAATAGCTATGTAGTACTTACTATGGTTATGTAAAAATCACTACAGTTTTAGAGTATTTTTTACAGGTATGTCGTAATAACTATAGTTATGTAGTAATTACTATATTTACGTAGAAATTATTATAATTATATAGAAAATTTAATGGTTAATTATTGATTACTATAGTTATGTAGTGAAGACTATAGCTATGAAGTAATCATTATTGTGATGTAGTTAAAATTATACTCATATTGTAATAATGGTAGTTAAGTAGTACTATATTTTTGTAAAAATTACTATAGTGATAAAGTAATTACTATAGTGATGAAGTAAAGTTTAGTAGTATTTACTGTAGTTATCTAGTGATCACTATAGCAATATAGCAAATACTACAGTTACGTAGTGATTACTAGATTTATGTACTATTTACTGTAGTTGTGTAGTAATTACTATAGTTTTGTAGTAGTAGCTATAGTTATGTAGTGATTACTATAGTTATATAGTAATTACTATGGTTCTGTAGTACCGACTTGAGCTATACAGTAATCACTATAATCATGTAGTGTTTACTAAAATCAATTAGAAACGACTATAGCTGTGTAGTGATCACTATAGTGATGTAGTAATCACTATAATTATGTAGTGATTACATTTAGATTCATTAAGTACTTAATATAGTTATGTAGTAATTACTATATTTATGTAGTAATTATTATAGTCATTTAGTGATTACTATAGCTATGTAGTAATCGCTACAGTTATAAAGTAATTGCTACAGTTATGTAGTAATCACTATAGTTATGTAGTTATTACTATATTGATGTAATAATGATTATAGTTATGTTGCGGTTACTATAAATATGTAGTAATTACTCTATCTATTTAGAAATTATTATAGTTATATTGTAACTATTATGGTTATACATGATTCAAAGTAGTTATGTAATGACGACTATAGTTATGTAGTAATCACTATACTGATGCAGTCATTTCTATAGATAAGCAGTAATTACTATATTTGAGTTGTGATCACTATATTTATGTAATAAGTACTGTAGATGTGTTGTAATTACTATTGTTATGTGGTATCGACTATAGCTTAATAGTAATTATTATAGCTATGTAGTGATTACTAGATTTATGTAGTATTTATCATAATTATGTAGTTACGAATATAGCTATGTAGCAGTTACCATAGCGATGTTGTCATTAATATAGAAATGTTGTAATCTCTTTGTTTATGTAGTTATTACTATTGTTTCGTAGTAATTACTATGTTTCTGTTGTATATACTAAAGGTATGTCATCATGACTATAGATATGTAGTGACGATTGAAGCTTTATTGTAATCCCTATAGTGATGTCGTAATTCATATTAATTTAAATGTAATTAATAGTTATTTAAAAAGTCATGTAGTAATTGCTACAATTTCACAAATTTGCAAATCTATTATATTTACAATTAAAAAAAATTATTCTCCTCAGGTGGCATAAAAGGACGATCCACTTACACTTCCTGACTTTCCTAAATTATTCGATGCACAAAGAAACTTTTACAAATAAAATTAGCTTATGTTTGTAAATAAATTATTCATTAGAAAAACTTAAATAATTATAACGTATTATACTAAGATGATATTTAATTTAAAAGAAATGAAACAGAAAATTTTATATGCGTTCAATATATACTCGAATATGTACTTTGACTGCATTTAAAAAAGTTGGACATCCTTTGTACTTAGACTTGATCAGTTTTTAGCTTCAACTCAAACTAGAAAAGTTATATTAAAAAAATAAAAAAGATTTAACATCAGAACAGTTTTATTGTTATATACATAACTATAATAATTACTATATTAATATAGTAATTAATACATAAATATAGTAATTACTACATAACTATAGTAAGTACTACATGAATCTAAATGTCATCACTACATAATTATAGTGATTACTACATAGCTATAGACGTTTCTAATTAACTATACTGAACACTACATAATTATAGTGATTACTGTATAGCTATAGTCGATACTACATAGCTATAGTCGCTTCTAATTAACTACAGTGAACACTACATAATTATAGTGATTACTGTATGGCTATAGTCGATACTACATAACCATAGTAGTCACTAGATAACTATAGTTAATAGTACAAAACTATAGTAGTAACTGCATAACAATAGTGATAACTAAAAGGCTACAGTTATCACTACAGAACTATAGTAATTACTACATAACTATAGCTTATACTACAAAACTATAGTAAATACTACGAAACTATAGTAATGACTGCCTAACAATGGCGACAACTATAAAGCTATGGTTGTCACTACATAACTATAGTAATCACTGAATAAATATAGCTTATACTACAAAACTATGGTAAATACTAAAAAACTATAGTAACAACTGCACAACAATGGCTCTAACTATAAAGCTATAGTTGTCACTACATAACTATAGTTATCACTACAGAACCATAGCTTATACTACAGAACTATACTAAATAGTAGAAAACTATAGTAATGACTGCATAACAATAGCGATAACTATAAAGCTATAGTTGTCATTACATAACTATAGTAATCACTACATAACTATAGCCTATACTACAAAACTATATTAATGACTGCATAACAATAGTGATAGCTATCAAGCTATAATTGTAACTACATAACTATAGTAATCACTACATAACTATAGCTTATGCTGAAAAACTATACTTAATAGTACAAAACCATAGTAATGACTGCATAACAATAGCGATAACTATAAAGCTATAGTTGTCACTATATAACTATAGTAGTCACTACATCACTATAGCTTATACTACAAAACGATAGTGAATAGTACAGAACTATAGTAATAACTGCCTGACCATAGCGATAACTATAAAGCTAAAGATGTCAGTACATAGCTGTAGTAATTACTACATAACTATAGCTTATACTACAAAACTATAGGTAATAGTACAAAACTATAGTAGTGACTACATAACAATAGCGATAACTATAAAGCTATAGTTGGCACTACCTAACTATACTAATCACTACATAACTATAGCTTATACTACGAAACTATAAAAAATACTACAATACTATAATAATGACTGCATAACAATAACGATAACTATGAAGCTATAGTTGTCACTACATAACTATGATAATCACTACAGAACCATATCTTATACTACAAAACTATAGTAAATAGTAGAAAACTATAGTAGTGACTGCATAACAATAGCGATAACTACAAAGCTATAGTTGTCACTACATAACTGTAGTGATCACTCCATAACTATAGCTTATACTACAAAACTATAGTAAATAGTAATAAACTATAGTAATGACTGCATAACAATAGCGATAACTATAAAGCTATAGTCTTCACTACATAACTATAGTAATTACTACATAACTATAGCTTATATTACAAAACTATAGTAAATACTACAATACTAAAGTAATGACTACATAACAATAGCGATAACCATAATGCTATAGTTGTCACTACATAACTATAGTAATCACTACAGAACTATAGCTTATACTACAAAACTATAGTAAATAGTACGAAACTATAGTAATGACTGCCTCGCCATAGCGATAACTATAAAGCTATAGTGGTCACTACACAACTATAGTAATCACTACAAAACTATAGCTTATACTACAAAACTATAATAAATAGTACAAAACTATAGTAGTGACTGCATAACAATAGCGATAACTATAAAGCTATAGTTGTCACTACATAACTATAGTAATCACTACAGAACTATAGCTTTTACTACGAAACTATAGTAAATAGTACAAGACTATAGTAATAACTGCATAACAATAGCGATAACTATAAAGCTATAGTTGTCAGTACATAACTATAGTAATTACTACATAACTATAGCTTATACTACGGAACAATAGTGAATAGTACAAAAGTATAGTAATGACTGCATAACAATAGCGATAACTACAAAGCTATAGATGTCACTGCATAACTATAGTAATCACTACAGTACTATAGCTAATGCTACAAAACTATAGTAAATAGTACAAATCTATAGTAGTGACTGCATAACAGAAGCGATAGCTATAAAGCTATAGTTGTCACTATATAACTATGGTAATCACTACATAATTAAAGCTTATACTACAAAACTATAGTAAATAGTACAAAACTATAGTAATGACTGCATAACAATAGCGATAACTATAAAGCTATAGTTGTCACTACATAACTATAGTAATCACTACATAACTATAGCTTATACTACAAAACTATAGTAAATAGTAGAGAACTATAGTAATGACTGCATAACAATAGCAATAACTATAAAGCTATAGTTCTCACTACATAATTTTTGTAATCAATACAGAACTATAGCTTATACTACAAAACTATAGCAAATAGTACAAAACTATAGTAATGACTGCATAACAATAGCGATAACTATAAAGCTATAGTCTTCACTACATAACTATAGTAATCACTACATAACTATAGCTTATACTACAAAACTATAGTAATGACTGCATAACAATAGCGATAACTATAAAGCTATAGTCTTCACTACATAACTATAGTAATCACTACATAACTATAGCTTATATTACAAAACTGTAGTAAATACTACGAAACTATAGTAATGACTGCCTAACAATAGCGACAACTATAAAGCTATGGTTGTCACTACATAACTATAGTAATCACTACATAACTATAGCTTATACTACAAATCTATAGTAATGACTGCATAACAATAGCGATAACTATAAAGCTATAGTGGTCACTACACAACTATTGTAATCACTACATAACTGTAGCTTATACTAGAAAACTATAGTAAATACTACGAAACTATGGTAATGTCTGCATAACAATAGCGATAACTACAAAGCTATAGTTGTCACTACATAGCTATAGTAATCAATACAGAACTATTGCTTATACTACAAAACTATAGTAAATAGTAGACAACTATAGTAATGACTGCATAACATTAGCGATAACTATAAAGCAATAGTTGTCACTACATAACTATAGTCATCACAACATAACTATAGCTTATACTACAAATTATAGTGAATAGTACAAAACTATAGTAGTGACTGCATAACAATAGCGATAACTACAAAGCTATAGTTGTCACTACATAACTATAGTAATCACATCATAACTATAGCTTATACTACAAAACTATAGTAATACTAGAATAAGACTGATAACAAAGCTATAGTTTCACTACTATATGACTAGCTATACACATAACTTAATAGCGATAACTATAAAGCTATAGTCTTCACTACATAACTATAGTAATCACTACATAACTAAAGCTTATATTACAAAACTATAGTAAATACTACAATACTATAGTAATGACTGCATAACTATTGCGATAACTATGAAGCTATAGTTGTCACTACATAACTATAATAATCAATACAGAACTATAGCTTATACTGCAAAACTACGGTAATTACTACTAAACTATAACAATGACTGTCTAACGATAGCGATAAGTATAAAGCTATAGTTGTCACTACATAACTATAGTTATCACTACGCAACTATAGCTCAGACTCTATAGTTAATAGTACAAGTCTATGGTAATAACTGCATAACAATAGTGATAACTATAAAGCTATATTTGTCACTATATAACTATAGTAATCACTACATAACTATAGCTGATGCTAAAAACTATAGTTAATAGTACAAAACTATAGTAGTGACTGCATATCAATAGCGATAACTATAAAGACATAGTTGTTACTACATAACTAAAGTAATCACTACATAGCTATAGCTTATACCACAAAACTATAGTTAATAGTAGAGAACTATAGCAATGACTGCATAACAATAGCGATAACTATGAAGCTATAGTTCTCACTACATAACTTTTGTAATCAATACAGAACTATAGCTTATACTACAAAACTATAGTCAATAGTAGAGAACTATAGTAATGACTGCCTCGATATAGCGATAACTATAAAGCTATAGTGGTCACTACACAACTATACTAATCACTACAGAACTATAGCTTTTACTACAAAACCATAGTAAATAGTACAAAACTATAGTAATAACTGCATAACAATAGCGATAACTATAAAGCTATAGTTGTCAGTACATAACTATAGTAATCACTACATAACTATAGCTTATACTACAAAACTATAGTGAATAGTACAAAACTATAGTAATGACTGCATAACAATAGCGATAACTATAAAGCTATAGTCATTACTACATAACTATAGTAATCACTACATAACTATAGTAATCACTACATAACTATAGCTTATATTACAAAACTATAGTAAATACTACAATACTATAGTAATGACTGCATAACAATAGCGATAACTATAAAGCTATAGGTGTCACTATATAACCATAGTAATCACTACATAACTATAGTGAATAGTACAAAACTATAGTAATAACTGCATAACAATAGCGATAACTACAACGCTATAATTGTCACTCTATAACTATAGTAATTACTACAGAACTATAGCTTATACTACAAAACTATAGTAAATAGTACAAAACTATAGTAGTGACTGCATAACAATAGCGATAACTACAAAGCTATAGTTGTCACTACATAACTATAGTAATCACTACATAACTAGAGCTTATACTACATACCTATAGTAATAACTATAATACTATAGTAATGACTGCATAACAATAGCGATAACTATGAAGCTATAGTTAGCACTACATAACTATAGTAATCACCACAGTACTATAGCCTATGCTAAAAACTATAGTAAATACTACAATACTATAGTAATGACTGCATAACAATAGCAATAACTAAAAAGCTATAGTTGTTACTTCATAACTATAGTAATCATTACAGAACTATAGCTTATGCTACAAAACTATAGTAAGTAGTACAAATCTATAGAAGTGACTGCATCACAATAGCGATAACTATAAATCTATAGTTGTCACTATATAACAATAGTAATCACTACATAACTATAGCTTATACTACGAAACTATAGTAAATAGTACAAAACTATAGTAATGACTGCATAACAATAGCGATATCCACAACGCTATAATTGTCACTACATAACTATAGTAATTACTAAAGAACTATAGCTTATACTACAAAACTATAGCAAATAGTACAAAACTATAGTGATGACTGCATAACAATAGCGATAACTATAAAGCTATAGTCTTCACTACATGACTATAGTAATCACTGCATAACTATAGCTTATACTACAAAACTATAGTAATGACTGCATAACAATAGCGATTACTATAAAGCTATTGTCTTCACTACATAACTATAGTAATCAATACATAACTATAGCTTATATTACAAAACTATAGTAAATACTACGAAACTATAGTAATGACTGCCTAACAATAGCGACAACTATAAAGCTATGGTTGTCACTACATAACTATAGTAATCACTAAATAAATATAGCTTATACTACAAAACTATGTTGAATACGACAAAACTATAGTAATAACTGCCTCGTTATAGCGATGACTATAAAGCCATAGTGGTCACTACACAACTATTGTAATCACTACATAACTATAGCTTATACTAGAAAACTATAGTAAATACTACGAAACTATGGTAATGTCTGCATAACAATTGCGCTAACTACAAAGCTATAGTTGTCACTACATAGCTATAGTAATCAATACAGAACTATTGCTTATACTACAAAACTATAGTAAATAGTAGAAAACTATAGTAATGACTGCATAACATTAGCGATAACTATAAAGCAATAGTTGTCACTACATAACTATAGTCATCACAACATAACTATAGCTTATACTACAAAACTATAGTAAATAGTACAAAACTATAGTAGTGACTGCATAACAATAGCGATAACTATAAAGCTATAGTTGTCACTACATAACTATAGCTTATACTACAAAACTATAGTAAATAGTAAAGAACTATAATAATGACTGCCTCGCCATAGCGATAACTATAAAGCTATAGTGGTCACTACACAACTATAGTAATCACTACAGAACAATAGCTTATACTACAAAACTATAGTAAATAGTATAAAACTATAGTAATGACTGCATAACAATAGCGATAACTATAAAGCTATAGTTGTCACTATATAACTATAGTAATCACTACATAATTTTAGCTTATACTACAAAACTATAGTAGATAGTACAAAACTATAGTAATGACTGCATAACAATAGCGATAACTACAACGCTATAATTGTCATTACATAACTATAGTAATCACTACAAAACTACAGCTTATACTACTAAACTATAGTAAATACTACAAAACTATAGTAGTGACTGCATAACAATAGCGATAACTACAAAACTATAGTTGTCACTACATAACTGTAGTAGTCACTACATAACTAGAGCTTATACTACAAACCTATAGTGATAACTATAATACTATAGTAATGACTGCATAACAATAGCGATAACTATGAAGCTATAGTTGTCACTACATAACTATAGTAATCAATACAGAACGATAGCTTATACTACAAAACTATAGTAAATAGTAGAGAACTATAGTAATGACTGCATAACAATAGCGATAACTATAAAGCTATAGTTGTCACTACATAACTATTGTAATCAATACAGAACCATATCTTATAATACAAAAATATAGTAAATACTACAATACTATAGTAATGATCGCATAACAATAGCGGTAACTATGAAGCTATAGTCTTCACTACATAACTATAGCTTAAATTACAAAACTATAGTAAATACTACAATACTATAGTAATGACTGCACAACAATAGCGATAACCATAAAGCTATAGTTGTCACTACATAACTATAGTAATCACTACATAACTATAGCTTATATCACAAAACTATAGTAAATACTACAATACTATAGTAATGACTGCATAACAATAGCGATGACTACAACGCTATAATTGTCACTACATAACTATAGTAATCACTACAGTACTATAGCTTATGCTACAAAACTATAGTAAATAGTACAAATCTATAGTAGTGGCTGCATAACAATAGCGATAATATCGAAGCTATAGTTGTCACTACATAACTACAGTATTCACTACATAACTATAGCTTATACTACAAAACTATAGTAATAACTACAATACTATAGTAATGACTGCATAACAATAGCGATAACCATCAAGCTATAGTTGTCACTACATAACTA
>JAFFSR010000162.1:0-87500 GCA_017163975.1 Anastatus disparis
GTCCTTCTTATTTTTAAAGAAAGGATAGAGCGCCGCCCACAATATGTTCTATTTTGGAGCGCGCAGAAAATTTTTTCCACGCTTAGAAGAGAGGGATAGGGGCAGACCTTTTCACTGCGCTGCCCACTGTGCTTTTCCTTTAACGTTGCATGAAAATTTACCTGCTTTTAGAAGAGAAGGAAAGAGATGTCTTTTATCTCAATGCAGTACACTACGTGTGTGTTCTCTTTTGAGTCGCAGGTGCATGAAAATAATGGATCATGTAACCTGTATAATAAATGAGCAAACTATAAATTTGCCTTCTATTATATATATATAAATATATTTATTTTTTAAGTCACTTTGTCATGCCCCGTCTTTTTCTTTTTTTTAAAGAAAATCTTTTTTTTTTTGAGAAGATTTATTGAAAGGGTCAGCTGCCTGTTCTCTTGTTTTTTTGAGATAAACAGATATTTATTAAGAGGGTCAGTCGTATTCTTTTTTCATGTTTTAAAAAAAGGAACAAATGCTCGAAAAATATATACGAGACCCCACCTTTGTAAAAAAAAAAATCTTTTCTATTGAAAAATAATTTTTGTCTGAGGTGTGTCAGTTTCCTTAAGGAAAAACAGCTTTTTGCAGGTGGTTCGAAATTTGAAGAACGAAATTTTTTTGAGAGAAAAGTATTTATTGAAAGAGTCTTTTTCTTCTAAAAAACTATTTTTTCATAACAAGTGTGTGTGTGTGTGAGAAAAAGTTATCTTGCAGGTGCATTTATTATAAGATTTACGAGAACCTTTTTTGTAAAAAGGAGAATTCCTTTTCTTTAACCTTCAGACCTGCCGGGATTTGGAAAAATGAAAAGTCGATTTTCCCTATAGAAAAGTGCTTTAGGCCTACTAGGTTAAAAATTATTTTTTCTCATATCAAGTGTGTGTGTGGGAAAAGTTATCTTGCAGGTGCATTTATTATAAGATTTACGATAACCTTTTTGTAAAAAGGAGAATTCCTTTTCTTTAACCTTCAGACCGCCGGGATTTGGAAAAATGAAAAGTCGATTTTCCCTATAGAAAAGTGTTTTAGGCCTACTAGGTTAAAAATTATTTTTTCTCATATCAAAGTGTGTGTGTGGGAAAAAGTTATCTTGCAGGTGCATTTATTTTTCTTTGAATTTACTAAGAAAAAAATTAAGAAAGCATGATCTATCTCAGGTTTTTAAAAGTATTCTTAAGAAAAAGATATTTATTGAAGGGATCAATTATTTTCAAAGAAGGATTGCTTATTTCAGAAAATATATACATGACTTCGCTCTTAAAAATGCTCCTCTTTTTTTAAATTTGTTAGTCACAGGTATATGTATGTTTTTGAGAAAAAAACGATATTTATTTGTAAGGGTCAGTTCCACGACGATAAAAATTAAAATCTTAGAGGCGTGTACAAAACTAATGAAGGATGGACTAAATTTTCTCTAAGGAGGTGACAAATTTTTTAAAAGGAAATTTTCACCAATCGTAGGATTTTCTATGAAAAACATTGTAAAATAAGTATCCTAATTTTCTGTATAAATACCTCGTTCTAAGCTACATTTCGTCAGTTCGAGGATCATCTTCAACTTTTCCTAACTACAGAAAAAGATTTCGAAGATCAACTTAAAAGAAAATAGAAAAATGGCTCAAGACAAAATTGGAAATATTAAAGCAGTTCAAGATCGCATTAGATGGTTAATAGCAAATGGACCAACATTGCTTATGATGTTGGAACATGTGTCATGGGCGATGCATGCAGTGGATTCCCGTAAGTATGAAATAAAATATAAAAATATTAAAATGATTTTTTTTACATTAATTTTTTCTTTTCAGTGCCATCACTGCCTCCGATGGCTGCTATGCAGCAGCTATATAATCATCACACACCAGGAACTTCATCAGAGAGTTCCGCTGAAAATAATCAGCAGTCGACACAGCAGTCGACATTACAAATAAATCGGCGGTCGAGGAATCGCAGCTCAAGCTCGAGTTCATCCTCAAGCTCTAGCTCGAGTTCATCCTCGAGCTCTAGCTCGAGTTCATCCTCATCAAGCAGAGGAGCAAAACAGAGCAACAAGGGACAAAAAGATCAATTAATGATCTTGGACCGATCCCCATGAAGAAAAAGACGCTAAGTAAGTTTATTTTTTTAATGATTTTTTTTTTTAATTTTACATATAATTTTATTTCTAATATTATTTTCTTATTTTTTGTTTACAGATGATTCTGAAAACAGACATCGTCATGAAGAGAAATCAGTTCCTCTACCTCTTCAGGATATAGAGCAACGGAACCAATACCATCAACCTCCTCGGCGGGCCAAGAATTTAAGCAACAAACACCGTCTACTTCAAAAGGTAATTTATTCAAAATAAATAAATAAATTAATAAAATAATCATATTATTTAATTTTTCAATTTTACTTTATAGGAAGCAAAAAAGTTCAGCAAGAAAAAACCAACTTCAGCACGGGAGTGGATGAAAAAGTTGGCCGACAGCTTGCTGAAAAAAATAAGAGTTCGGCTACTACCAGCGCGTCATCATCAGCAGACCGACATTCGGCTACAGCGTGCACGCCATCGGCAGCAGGCCGACATTCGACTACAGCGTGCACACCATCAGCAGCAGATCGACATTCGGCTACAGCGTGCATGCCATCAGCAGGCCGACATTCGGCTACAGCGAGCACACCATCAACAGCAGACCGACATTCAGCTACAGCGTGCACACCATCAGCAGCAGTCCGACCTCGTATGCGCGAGGATATAATTATACGCGAGGATATAACTATAATAGAATAGTTATATTTAAAACTTTATATTTTAGTATTTTGTTGTAATACATATATTTATATATTTTTAATGAATATCTATTAGGATTTAAAAAAAAATAAAATAAATAGAAATAATTTGATTCTTCTTTTTTTTTCTTTATACTCATATTCCTCCTTTGCAATTCCTTTACAATAAGTAACTTACAACTCTTAATTTTATAGATAATTAAATACAATAATATCATTAATATGAAAACTAAACAGTCAAGTTAATAAAATAAAATAAAGTGTAAATAATACATACAAATTTAGTTAGTACATTAAAATTATGTAACGAAAAATTCATTATTATTGATTTGAATATTTATATCTTTAAGATTACTAACATTAGTTTACAAAGATCATGTAAATTATCTTGTTCGTATTTAATATTAATTAATTTTTTTTTTTTTTTTTTTTTTTTAATGAGGATCATAAGAAGGGTTGAGAAAAAACCAGAATTCTGTTTTTTATTTAATTTAATTTATTTCCAATATAACTTTATACATTCATCATTATTAGAAATTTTATCGACTTCATCTTTGGAAAATTTCGCATCTAGGTAATCATGTAACCATGTGCGCATCGAAATAGCATTAATAACAGCGCACATAGGTTTTCGCCTTAAAACAGAGGTCGTGGTTGAAACATGTATATCGTGTACAATTCATTATTCTTTCTAATGATGGGCATCCGAAGTCTTCAATGTTGCTGATTGTCCTGAAAATAAAGAGGAGAAGGTAATGTAACTTAAAGTATATACAACACGAAAAATAAAGTATTAATATGGTTAAATACAGTATGTTGAAGTATTAAAATAATTAAAAAGTATAAAAAGTATCAAAACAAGTATGGAAAAGTATAAAAAAGTATGAAACAAGTATGAAAAAGTATTAAAACAGCAAGAAAAGTATGAAAGTTGAAACATAAATGTATTACTTACACATTTGGTAAAAGATCAGCTAACCATTGCGCTTTCTGCTCACCCTTGACAAATACTTTCTTGACTCCTTGTGAACAAATTTCAAAAATTTTTTGAAGACGATGGTAAGGTATATCTCCAGAGTTCCATTGTATTCCATGGTGATACTTTTCCAGCCATTGCGATGTACTTTTTCTTCTTGACTCAATTCTCTCCATGTCATCGGAGGTTTAAAGAGATACGCAGTTGGAAAAGCAGTTTTTCTAAAATTCAGAAAACTGACTTCTTTAAAAATAAAAGAATCCCCAGACATGCCTTGAAATCCTTGTATGTCACAAATATAAACGTTCTCTTCAGAAAATTCTAATATTGCATTTTTAATCATTGCACCATAGTCACGGGTTCTAGCCATCGTACAACTCTGAATTTCTTTCAGCGAGAAGTGATTTGAGAGACTGAATAGGAAAATTCTTACAGTTTTTGGATAGTTTAAAAGAACAATTTATCCCTTCCTAAAAACTTTTCCCTTCTTTATTTTCCAAATTTTTCTTTTACCATTGGTCAAATCTCGAAATTTGTATCCCTTCTAAATTTTCTTTTTTACTATTGGTAGAATCTTGAAATTTGTATCCCTTCTTAAATTTTCTTTTTACTATTGGTAGAATCTTGAAATTTGTATCCCTTCTTAAATTTTCTTTTTTACTATTGGTCGAATATCGAGATTTGTATTCCTTCTTAAATTTTCTTCTTTACTATTGGACGAATTTTCAAATTTTCACTAACTTTTCCTTTTACTATTGGATGAAATTTAAAATTTGTATCCCTTCTTACATTATTTTTACCTATAAAAGCGAAGATATTTCTTGGATGACTACACTTCGTATATAACAATCAGTGAGATTTATTCTTGAATATTGTGTGAGTTGAAACTGTTGCTCTAGTCATCTTTTAGTTAAAAAAGTAAAAATGACTTCAATCGATTTTTTTGAACGTCTTGTCCAATTACTTCGTGATACTTTACGAAGTATAAACGAATTGAGCAATGAAGATATTCATTATTGGTTAGATATGTGTAATTCTGCTGTCATTAAATTAAATGAAAAAATCGTTCGACCTAACCTCACAAGAGGGGAGAAACAGAAATGTCAAACTTGTATGACACATCTTTCGTGCATACAAGTTCAGTTGGAACAAAATCTTCATCAAGGAGGCAATCTACAATCTGAAGAAACAGAAGCTAGAGTCGAGTGGCGAGACGTAGAGTCAGCTTTCCAAAAATCGAATCAGAACTGGTGTAGTGGTAAATATTAAACATGTGGACATTCTGAGTTTTTTAAGTGATGCACAAAAAACTTTTTTTAAAGTTAAGGTTCAGGCTTGCTTAGAAGAATATAATGCGTTAAAATAAATTCTGATTTCATCTCTGAATTTTCTGTGCAGAAAAATACTGAGGAATTAAATGATACTAAATATTTTACAAGTGAAAGTAATACAGTATACATGTCAACTGATTTAGAGGAATGGTTCAAAGATAATATCAAAGAGCCTATTCTTACTCAAATAGAGGAATTTCAAGAAAAGGATTCAGGGTGGACTTTGAAGAGTATAATAAGTTTGTGTATAAATATGAAAAAATATTCTCCTTTGAAGGGTAGTTCTTATATACCTCTTCCGAAGTTTATAGAAAATAAGAAAGCGTGTGTTAATGTTCGCAATAATGACAATCAGTGTTTCAAATATGCTGTACTTTCCGCATTATATCCTAGTAACCGTAATCCTCAAAGAGTGGATCATTATCTACCGCATAATAATAAGCTGAGGTTTGATAAAATTGAATTTCCTGTAAAAAATTAAAGATATTCCGAAATTCGAAAAATTAAATAATAATATTTCAATAAACTTATACATGTTGAAAAAGTATGGTCCGAAGTTTGAAGTATCGCCGTGTCATATTACATCAGAAAAAAAGGTACAACATGTCAATTTGCTCATTATTCAAGATTTCTACATAGATGAGTATGAAGAAAATAATGATGCTGATGATGGAGACATGCCTCAATATCATTATGTTTGGATTAAAAACTTGTCTCGACTTCTGGCTTCTCAAGTGTCTAAAAGCCATATAAAATCTTACCATTGTGAGAGGTGTTTACAAATTTTTTATAGTGAAGAAAGATTTGTAATTCATGAAAATAATTGTAAAAATTTAAATAAATGTAGAATTAATTTGCCTGACTCAAAAAATAATATTCTCAAATTCGAAGATTACAGCAAGAGTGAAAAAGTTCCTTTTGTTATTTATGCAGATTTTGAATGTTTATTGAAACCTACAGACAGTGAGAAGGCTTTTCAACTTCATGAAGCATACAGTATTGGATACTACATGAAATGCAGTTTTGATGATAAATTATCTTATTATAAATCATACAGAAGGATTAACGAATGTGAAGAGACACCTGCAGAATGGTTTGTAAGAGAATTGAAATCAATCAGTGAGAAAATTGATGAACTCTACAAAAATCCGAAACCAATGAAACTTACAGATTTAGAAGAATTGTCTTTCCAGAGGTCAACTAATTGTCATATATGTAGAAAACCAATCCGTGCCGAAGAACTTGCAGTACGAGACCATTGTCATCTCACAGGACGGTAAGTTGTTCAATTGGTTATAATTAAATAAAGAAAATTAATCTGGTTATTTTACGTTTATTTCTTTTAGTTTCAGAGGTGCAGCTCATAATTCATGTAATTTGAATTATAAGATTTCAAGATTCATTCCTGTTATTTTTCATAATCTCAATTATGACACTCATTTTATTCTGAAAGAAATCGGACTTCTACATTGATGAAGGGACGAATGACTCTAATACCTCATAATAAAGAGAAATACATTTCTTTCACAAAATATATGGATAATAGTGACATCAATTTTAGATTTATAGATTCTTGGCGTTTTCTACCATCATCATTGGAGAAGCTTGCATCGTACCTCGAAAACGTGCCAATAGCAGTGAGAGAATTTCAAACAGATGGATTTACAGATGATAAGATAAATCTTCTTAGACGGAAAGGTGTATTCCCGTAATGATTTTGTGGATGGATTCGATAAATTGATGTCTACAAAGCTGCCAGAAAAAAAGGACTTCTACAATAAACTAACGGATTCTCATATAGCTGAAGAAGATTATAAGCACGCTGTTCAAGTTTGGAATGATTTCAATATAAAAACTTTAGGAGAGTACTCGGATTTATACTTAAAAACCGATGTTTTGCTATTGGCTGACGTCTTCGAAAGTTTCCCGAGACCTCTCTTAAAGCCTACGATTTATGTCCTGCTCATTTCTACACAACTCCAGGCTTAACGTTTTCAGCAGCTCTTAAAATGACGAAGGTAGAATTGGAACTTTTGACAGACATTGACATGCTAATGTTTATCGAAGCAGGTATCCGTGGAGGAATAAGCCAGTGCTGTAACCGGTATGCAAAGGCAAACAATCCATACATGGGTCCTTCATATGACGAAAATCAGAAAATGAAGACCCTTCTATATTTTGATATTAATAATCTTTATGGTTGGGCGATGATACAACATTTACCGATAGGAAAATTTAAATGGATTGATTATGAAACAATTCCAGATTTCTTCAATACATCGCCAGATTCGGATATAGGATATATTGCTGAAGTGGATTTAGAATATCCTGTGGAAATCCATGATGAACATCGGGATTTACCTTTTGCGCAGAACATCGTCCACCACCAGGCTCGAAGCAAAAAACTGCTTACTACTTTGGACAACAAGGAAAGGTATGTCATACATTATCGGACGCTTAAACAAGCGTTAGATAATGGACTTGGATTAAAAAAAGTACATAGAATTTTAAGTTTTGAACAAAAGGCTTGGCTCAAACCTTATGTTGAATTAAATACTGAGAAGAGGAAGCAAGCGAAGAATGAGTTTGAAAAACTCTTCTATAAATTGCTTATTAACTCTGTATATGGAAAGTGCATCGAACGAGAGCGGTCACGTGTTGATGTGCGATTAATAAATAAATTCACAGGTAGATATGGAGCAGAAGCACGCATAGCTCAACCAAATTTTCACAGTTGTGCAATTTTCGATGAAAATTTGGTAGCTATTCAGCCGAAGAGAACGAGTATCACAATAAAAAAACCTATATACGTTGGTTTTTCCATCCTTGATTTATCAAAAACACTGCTATATGAGTTTCATTACTCATATATGAAACAGCGACTAGGACAAAAATGTAAACTTCTATATACAGATACGGATAGTTTAATATATGAAGTTGAAGACATTGATATGTATCAAACAATGAAGGAAGACATTCACAGATTTGATACTTCTGATTATGCTGAAAATAATCAGTTTAATATTCCACGTGTCAATAAGAAAGTTCCTGGATTAATGAAAGATGAATGCTGTGGCAAGATTATGTCTGAATTCATAGGTTTGCGGAGTAAAATGTACAGTATTTTGGTTGATGGAGGAGACACAGTGAAAAAAGCTAAAGGTATCAAATCTAACGTCGTGAAGAAAACAATCACTTTCGAGGATTACCGAAGTTGTCTTCAGGATCTTGTCATTATACACCGTGAACAGTGCAATATTCGATCAAAATTACACACAGTGCATACTGAAAAGCAAAGAAAAAATTGCACTAAGTCCACACGATGATAAGAGATTTTTATTGCCTGATAGTACAGACACTTTACCATGGGGTCATTTTAGAATTGAAGAGATACAGATGGCGCAAGCTGCACTTGAAGTAGAGAGGGAATATGCAAGAAAAATGGCTGCTGAAAAAGAGCAGGAGGTGAAAAGAAGAGGGGACACAAAGTATCCAATAAAAATAGAGTAACGCGAGTGGGGATGGATGTTACAGAGCATAGCAGAGAGGGGGAAATTGAGAGAGGGATGAACCATCCAATGAAAATAGTGCAGCACGAGTGGGGGTGACACTTCATGGCAACCAAGGTGAGCAAATCATTATTGAGTATGACGTATTAGAGGAGTTCATGCATGACTGGGATCCATCAATAGAGGAGATAAGTTCCGAAGAAGGTGAGAGAAGGGATTTATTGCAAGTGGCGATGGAAAGGGCAGAAATCGAGGTGGGGTATGGGCTATATCAAGGGACGGAGCACGATGAGGAGCACATTCAAGTAATCGAAGAGCTTGAGAACGATCAACCTCCTACAAAGAAACCAAGAGTCAACTAACTAATCATGTAAGTTTACAGTATAATTTTTTTTTTTTTTTCTAATAAAATATCATCTTTAACAGAAATTTTAATTTTTACTTTTTTATTTTTGATTCCAGAATGGATTTATCAACACTTAATAAGATTGCTGGAAGCGACTTCTTGCCAAGGAAAAAAGTTACAGACTTGGAAAAAGATCACCAGTACATGGTGACAGCACTTAAAGAGGTGAAGACACGATATGGTGTCAAGATTGTAGCAGAATTCGAGCAAAGTTTTCAAGTATTTCTACCAGAGAAGATTTCATCAGCAATTCTAAAAGATGAAGAATTTTTTTACAAACTCTGCGATGAAGCAAACAAACTACGTTTGGTTGCAATGTATTTGGGAGGAACTTCTTTCAAATTCGATTGGGTATAAAATATATATCTACGAAATGATTTTTAAAACTATTTATTGTAACTTGTACATAATAATACATAAATAAATAAAAATATATTAACATTATACATTTGTTTTTTTTATTTATCATCACCACCTATAGTTATAATTATATTACAATATTTTATTTAAATATATCTAAATAATATAACAAAATACAATTAAATTTTTTTTATTTATTACATTATTATATTTAAAAATACATTTTAATTTTTTCAAACAATCTCATTTTTATCTATCCAACTATTATGCTTGTTACTTAGACCTAACCACTTAACATATACACGTTTACCACTTTTCTTTAAAACTTTTTCTACTAAATGAATTTCTGGATACATAGTCTTTTGAATTTCCGTTTCATAAAAGCCTCTGGAGACTGGTTCATCATAATAATCTTTGACGTGGTAAGTTATGGGATTGGTTTTTACAACTCTTGTTATTGTGAAAATTTCAGTAGACCAATTTGGTGTATAGCCTTTTTCAAAAACTTGTTTTATCTTACTTATTCGCACTTTATCTCCTACTTTGAATTTTGGTTTTTTTACAGGTCTTTCTTCAGTTGGGTAATTTTTCTTGACTTCTTTTTCATTTATCTTCGTAACGTTTTCAGGCTCGATTCCTATTGTCCGATGTTTTCTTGAATTGTATGCTTTCACTAACTCAGGCAGAATATCCAACCATTTATAACTTCCTTGTTTGCTGAATTCTAACCACATTGCATTTTTTTAAAGTTCTATTAAAGCGCTCACATATGCTTGCATGAAGATTACTATGTGAAGAGTAGTGATTTATCTTGTACTTTTCATAAGATTCTGAAAGTTTGAATTGTAGAATTCTTTTCCTTGGTCAGTTTGTAAATTCGATGGCACCCGTCCTTGTTTTAATATTGACTTCATAGCTAGAGTAACATCATTGCCACTCTTCGATTTGACTGGTACAGCCCATGCATACTTTGAAAATATATCTATGACAGTTAGTAAGTAGCGAAAACCTTTGTTTTCCTTAAAATAAGGTATCATTTCTACAAGGTCAGCTTGCCAAGTCTCATCTAATCCACGTATGTCATATTTTCTTCGCTTGTACCTTCGACGTGCTGGCTTGTGTAGCTCTTCAACTACTCTTTGACGTTCCATCTTAAACTTCAACTTTAGCAATATCCGATCGTCTATTCATTTCTTTAATTATATATTCAATACCTGCAAAATTTCGTTGAGTCATATCATAGACATAAGTTAATTTTTCGTCTATTTCTGCTTTATATATTTCAACTTTGTTCTCATATTCTTGTATAGCTTTAGCAACTTCTATAATTTTAGAAGATAAGTAATCAACTTCTTTCTGTAGGATATTATTTAGTGAATTCAAACTAATGGCATCATTTGAATCATTAGCCTCTCCAATATTGCAAAGCCGCTTATTTTCTAAATCAAAATGACCATCTGATGTAACATTAAATCCAATACCTCGAGGACCACGACTCACTTGCGAGCCCTCAAGTTTTCTTCCAAACACATCGAGACTCATGTTACTACTGTTGATTTGAAAATTGTGTACGTCAATATATATGCCCAGCTTCACGTAGTTCCTCTATGATTGATTGGATTTCATTGTTGTGATTATTATTTCCAGCAGATCGTTCGGCTATTAATAATCGCAGTCTTTCGACAAGCTCATTCGGATCATCCCAGTAGACTAGATCTATGGAAGTATTCTTTTTTGCTATTTTATATTTAGGTATGAGACCCCCTCCGCTGGTAGATATTCTACTGCGATCACTGCGGAACATTGGTGCTATGATTTTTGAATATTTTCTACTCTTCGAAGAGCGTATATTCTCACTTTTGCTATGTCTTTTTCTGTGGGCATTTGTTGCTTCCAGGATAATGCGATAGTTCTTGCGATCTGTTGTACTTAAAAGATTATCATCTGGTTCTTTTTTGAAAAGCAATTCCATTAGACCACTGCTTTTAGGAAAACTTAAATCTTTCACTTTTATTAGTTTATCATCAAATTGAATTTGTGAATCACCCATCATGTATACCCCACTGACTTTTCTCACTCCGTATATGTTATCGATTTTGCTGCGGCTTCCATTTAGCATTGATAAAAAGTCTGTCGGTTCAGTTTCTTTATGCGCAGGTACAAATGGTGAATATATAGATTTGAATGATGAATTTGCAGAATTGAATGATGAATTCATCATTGTGCTATTTATCGGAGAAAAATCATCGCCATTAGAAGCATTATTATCAAACGCAGAACCCGAGTCATTAATATCGTTTAAAATATAACTTGATTCGTCGCATCTCAATCTTTTTTTGCCGATTTTCTGTTACTGTCTATAGCTGAAATGTGATTAGAACGTGACACACTTTCAGTTGTCGAATCGACAAGCTTTTCAAGTGGTGTAATAACTGGTTTTAAAGTATCACCAATAACCTTTTCAAAATCATCTCTCTCCTTTTTTAATAAAGAGTATTTTTTTTTAATAGCCTCACGTGCTCGTAAGAGCTCGCTAAGAACATTTTTTTCTTTCTTAAAGTCAGGCATGCTGACAAGATGCTGTCTACAATCGAACTGCAAAGATTAAGATTTATACTTCCTTTTTAATGGCAAAACAGTCAAATCCTTTTCTATATCTACCATCATTCATTGCTCTATCTTTGTCAATAACAACAAATCCATACTTGTCATTCTTCCAGCATTCAGTACAAAGATTTCGAAATTCATTTAAAGTTAAGTCAGTATTCACATGGTCTTCATAGATATGTTTAAGATTAACATCATCTTGACGATAAATTACCATCAAATTAATATTGTCCCTGATGAGATGTTTCGGTATATGAGCATATGACTGACATAGATAAAAGCTATCTACACTTTTGTGTCTCCCCCATACAGAAAAAAGCTCTGACGTTATCCTGCTTCTCACAAGCCACATCGTCAAAAATTATAATTGAATTTGGTAGGGCTTCATCTGGAGACACTACAGATGCATGTTCACTGAACGGTAGATATGATATACCTTCAATTGGCTCTAAAACTTTTGAAGAAATTGATATTTCGGTTGATTTAAGGATTTAGAGTATACATACAAATTTTCAAATCTAAGACCATTAGGGTGTGTAATTAGAGCCAATAAACTATTAGTTTTTCCACAGTTTGATGGGCCACAGAATACTGCTCGTATATTATCTGGAAGTAACTCCCCATGTCGCTTTTTTTTTCGTTTTCTCAAAATCAAAGTTGGCGACGGGAAGTTTGACGTTCTGCTCAGTAAAATCCATGTTTACGTAACAAAGTCAAATCTAAGATTGACCTTTTCAAAATATAAAAGCTTGTTTTATATTTTGATCATCAGTTGTAAATCAGCACTCGAAGAGAGATGCTCGTACACAAATCACAGAAGCACCCTAAGGGTAAAGGGTTACTTGATAAAGTAATCAATAACTTACCTATTGAAATGCATATTTCTGGATATCAATATTGTGGTCCCGGAACAAAACTGAAAAAGCGTCTAAAAAGAGGTGATGCAGGTATCAATCCACTTGATCAAGCATGTAAAGAACATGACATATCTTATTCTGATAAAAATGCTAATCGAAAAGTAGCTGACATGAAGCTCGCTGATAAAGCTTGGCAGCGTGTTAGAGCCAAAAATGCAAGTCTTAGCGAAAAAGCAACTGCTTTTGTTGTTGCAAATGCTATGAAATTAAAAGGAAAGACAGGAATGGGTGTAAAATTGAGTAAATTAGTAACTGCAAGTAAAAAATCATTAAAACCAAGTAAACATTCTCGCAAAGTTATACAGTCCGCTTTAAAAGGTGCACGTGAAGCTCTCAAGATTGTTGGCGGTAGGAAAAAAATTATCATTCAACGTATTCTACCTGTTCCATCAAAAATAGGTGGCGCTCTGCCTTTTCTCATACCATTGTTCGCAGCACTAAGTGCAACTGGTGCTCTGGCTGGAGGAGCTGCTGGAATAGCTAAAGCAGTAAATGAGGCTAAAGCTGCACAGAAAAATTATGAAGAAAGTAAGAGACATAATAAAACTATGGAAGCTATTGCTCTAGGAAAAGGTCTCTATCTTAAACCATATAAAACTGGAATGGGATTATTTATGAAACCTCATATCGGTAATGGTCAAGTTAAAAAAAAAAAACTTCGATTTAACTTTGCCAAATCGTGCACTGACTGACTATGATCTTATAAAGTATGCTCGTATGATGAAAATCCCATATTTTCGAGATGTTTTCATGAGAAATAATCTACCTTCTGATGGCCCATGGCATAACGAATCTGCTATAGTTAACTTAGATGATTTTCAAAACAAAGGCACTCACTGGGTATGTTATCGAAAACGAGGTTCTGAAGTGATTTATTTTGATAGTTTTGGTGATCTTAAACCCCTATAGATCTCATGTTATATTTTAACGTGAAAGAAGTGAAATACAACTATAAAAGATATCAAAATTTTGACTCATTTATTTGTGGACATCTTTGTCTTCAATTCTTGTGTGAAAGACTATAAAAGAAGAGTTTTCAGACAAGCAGGATCATTCTTTTTCAAACAGTCATGGAAGATAGTTTCACTTTGAGTCTTTCAGGCAAATCTTCTATCTTAGAAGCGCAATATTTTCCTTCAATAGAACTACCACAGCATAAGAATTTTGTTTTGGGTTTAGTTGAACTTTTAACATTCAACTCGATTCCCAATGTTGACGATTCGAATAATAAACTTCATATAAACGGAGAGAAGATTATTATTATTCCTACTGGCAGTTATGAAATTGATGCTATTAATCAATTTTTGCAAAAAGATTTGAAATCTAAAGGAATCGAATTTTCCTTAAAAGCTAACAACAATACTCTCAGAAGTGAAATTTATTGCAGCCATGAGATAAATCTTAGACCTCGGGATTCAATAGGCAGTCTTCTCGGTTTCACTCGTCGCGTTCTTCATGAAGACACTCATCACAGCTCTGATTTACCTGTGAAGATATTGAAAATAAACGCACTCAGAGTAGAGTGTAATATTACTACAGGTGCTTACATCAACGACAAAAAAAGTTCACACGATCCATGAGTTTTTCCCAAAAGTTCCTCCAGGATATAAAATCATAGAAGTTCCATCGCATGTCATATATTTACCACTCAATGTTAAAAGTATAGATCATCTTCAAATCCGAATTGTTGATCAAGACGGAAATTTAGTGAATTTCCGAGGAGAGGAAATTACTGTTAGACTTCACATAAAATCTGTATAATGGGAATCGTTTATAATTCAAGTGTGCATATAAGTCAGCCATCATGTCAACCCACCATCAGTCGTCCAAAGGTACTCAAACCGTTAACACGGAAGAGCATCCAGTTTCTCAAAAGCATAGGTCTCAAAGTACGTGGAAAAAGATAAATTGTATCATTCTCTGCTGCTTTCAGAAAAATGGACGAAATTCTAAGCATTCAATCAGGTGTCGCATTCGATGAGTCTATTGCTCATTATGAGGTTCACGCACATCAACCATACTCCACATTAAGTTTCAATAACAGTGATGAAATCCGTATTTCTATTCAGCATCAAGATTTATGCCTCTTACCATCATGTAGTTACATCCATGTATGTGGAAAATTACAAAAACCAGATGGACAAGCACTAGCTAAAACTAATTTCGTTAACAATGGCATTTGTCATCTGTTTGATGAAATTCGATATGAACTTAATGCTGTAGAGATAGATAAAAGTAAAAATGTTGGTCTGAGTAGTCTCATGAAGGGATGCACTTCATTTAATCCAAATCAGACTCTAACATTAGAAAATGCAGGCTGGCTTGGTGTTGAAGAAGCAAACAAAACAATTGTAGATGATCATGGAAATTTTGACGTTTCTATCCCTCTAAGTATGATTTTAGGCTTCGCAGAAGATTACAAGAAAATTGTTGTTAATATGAAGCATGAACTCATTCTCACAAGATCAAGAAATGATCTAAATGCTATAATACAGGAAGGTACTGTAGCCAACAATGTAACCACATATGAAACTTATCAAATAAAAATATCAAAGATAGAGTGGTTAATGCCATATGTTATTGCATCAGATAAACAAAAAATCCAGCTGTTAAGTTTCATTGGCAAAGATAATCCTATTTCTATGAGTTTTCGTTCTTGGGAGTTATTTGAATATCCTCTTCTTCCAACAACAAATAAACACGTCTGGACGGTAAAAACTTCAAATCAATTGGAGAAACCACGTTTCGTGATTCTTGGATTACAATCGGGAAAAAAAGGATCAAAAACTAAAAATGCCAGTCGCTTTGACCACTGTAATATTAGTAATGTGAGACTTTTCTTGAATTCGCAATATTATCCGTACAACAATCTCAATCTTGACATATCTAAGAATCAGTTTGCTATTCTCTATGATATGTATGCTAATTTTCAGAAAAGCTATTACGGAAGAGATTCACAGCCATTGTTGACGAAGTCTCAGTTTATCAACTTTGAACCACTCATAGTTATTGACTGTTCACGACAAAACGAATCTCTAAAGAGCGCTCCTGTCGATGTACGTCTAGAATTTGAGTCTCAAACTGACTTTCCAGCTAATACTTCAGCTTATTGCATGATCTTACACGATCGCATCGTTCAGTACAATCCTATTAGTGGAGATGTTCGGAAGCTTGTCTGAATTATCTTCACTTTTACGTAAAAAAATTAATATTTCGAAATGGAATATGCGGTAGACATGATTGGTTTTAAGCAAATGGGTGGTGAATATGTTCTAAAGGAAATAGCAATCATTCCTCTCAACGACAGTGGTGATCCCATCGTTCATCTATTCAAAAACCTTTTTCATGGAAAAGGCTCTCTGACAAATTGCAAGAAGAAAACATTCGACTCAAACATAATCATGGAATAGCTTGGAACACTGATGGACTAGATTACTCTCAAATTGCAAACTTACTCCGTGAACATTTACATGATGCTACAAAAATTTTTGTTATTAATGAATTCAAACGAAAATGGTTGCTAAGATTCAAATTTCCCGTTTATAACATCAATGAATACGGATACCCATTAAATCCATCTTTCAAATGCGTTACTGTGTGTACAAACCATAATCCAATTCATAAGGCTGTCTGTGCACTACACAATGTCAAACTCATGAAATTATTCTATCTCTCACAAAACCATTTATAAGAAGAAAAAAAAAAAGTAGAAAAAGTAGAAAACGCTATAGGCATACTAGTTCACATTCGGATTCTAAAACACTTGGGCTGTGCTAGAATCCGTACGGGTTCTAACACACCATGGGCTGAGCTAGAATCCGTACGGGTTCTAGCACACCATGGGCTGTGCTAGAATCCGGGTGTGCCAGTATGCCTATAGCCTATCTACTACTGATATCAAAGTTATCATTATTTTCACGTGCTACCCTATATTAAAAAAAGAAACATGTAGATCGGATCATAATTACCAGAGATATTGTTAATTTTTATATGCAATTTGAATTTTAACTTTTGAAAATTTTTTTCCATTCTTGCGTGAAGAAAAAGATACCACCGTGCACATGCGCGCTGGCCGTTAATATAGTCTGTTACCTGATATTCGCACACAATATAATGCGTAAAAAATTTAGAAACGATGATATATATAAAAACCACTTCGTATACATTAATGCTGTTTTACCAATATATAATTTATATCATAAACTGGCTATTAAACTTTGAAACGAGTTAAAATGTTTAAAAACAATGGCGCAATTGTTAGTCAAAGTCAAAGCTATGCTACTCTTTTCTTTTTCACGATAGAAAACTTTAAAAATATTCAAATTAAAGGTCTTGAAGAGACATTTCTTTTCCATTTCATAAAATTAATATATATCAAAAATTGGCTAAAATGTATGAATTTATTTATTAGAATTAGAATTGTAAAATCGGAAAAAAGCTAAAAAATAGTGCAAAAAAATAAAAAATTGAAATCTTTATAATTGTTTATGATAAAGGTATCTTATCATTACATGCTCAAGAAGTTTGACATATTTGCAATAATCATTGTTGACTTGGCATTAATCTGAATGTTTGACTTTTTTTTAATAAGCAAATTAATTGTAACTCTTCTTACGGGCTGAAACAGGTCGGCTTGGGGGAGGATTAAAGACAATAAAAAATCTTTCTTTTCCCAAAGTTTCATCAAATTTTGAATAAAATATCTATCTTTAACTTGAATTTGAAAAATTACCCATTTTCTCGGAAAAACTTCATTTCCCGAGAAAATTTAAAAATTGTAGAAAATTGCACACCCATAGTCTTGAAGAAAATTTAATTTTGAACAACTTTTGTAAAAAAAATTTTTTTCTAGATTCAAAAGCAGCGCAGTTACAGAGGAAAAAAGAAAAAAAAGTCGATTTTCCTATCTTAATTTGTTTATAAACATTTTTCCACAACTTTTTGAGATGGCGCACATCGATATTTTTATTATCATGGGGCGTGGTAGCGCCCCGAAAGGCAAGTTTGCGAAGCCGCATCGTGCGTGACGAGACCTATTTACTTTAAGTTTCAAATTTTAAAAATTGAAACTCGCAAAATATATATTAAATATATGTATTTACTTGTTAATTAATTGTAAATATGTATATAATATAATGCTAATAAACATTTCATACCAAAAACAGCTAAAAAATTATGTATTTATTATTTTTTGTATGATACTAGGGGGCAAGCCTCCTGCGCGCCAGCACGCCAACCCCCATCTAGCAAATGCTAATAAATTTCAGCTGAATTTTAGCTTGATTTTAGCTAAATTTTAAATAAAAACTTTTAGCTAACTTCTAATTAACTTATATGTAACTTTTTGCTGACTTTTAGCTTGCTTTCAGCTAAATTATAGCCAAATTCATCAAAATTTTAGCTGACTTTTAGCTGATTTTAGCTGAATTTTAGCTGAATTTTAGCTAAATTTTAGCTAAATTTTAGGAACCAAAAATAAGCAGCGTATTTCAAACGGCGATAGCGGCGACAGCGCCGACAGCGGCGATATATTTTTAATAGTATAGAGAGATATAGGCTAGACCTGCGATTTCTTGTTTTTAATAATTTTCTCATTCAGCCAAACGTATGAGACGGAAGTTGCGCGCGCAGTCGCCTGAGCAGGCGTACGTATATAGAAAAAAAAGAGAGAGAGAGAGAGAAGATAACATGTGGCATATGCATAGAGTGAATGAGAGAGAACGAGTAATAACAGCAAACAGCAGTGTATATAGGAGCGGCGGTAGCGCAGGGGCTAAGGCTCTTGGCTCGCGCTTTAGTGGACCGGGGTTCGATTCCCCAGGAAAATTTCGGAAAAATTTTTTCGAATTTTTCTGCGGAGAGTAGAACCCGGAGACTACGAAAAAACAATTATAAAGTCCCTCAGGGCAAAAATAAAAATTATTAATAAAAAGTCCCACTATGGGCAAACTAAAAAATATCAAAATAATAAAAAAAATACCAGATGATGGCCACTCATATAGACATTAAAAAGTCTGGAAAAAGCCAATAAAAATAGAGAAGAAGAAGAACAGCAGTGTATATATATATATATATATATATATATTGTCTTGAAAGTGACGAACATAAAAAAAAGAGAGTCCATTCATATTGGGAACTCACACGAAGGCGTAACCTATATATATAGTATACTAACATGGCGACAGAATTCCACAGTACAAGCTGGGCTTAAATGTAATGACATTAGTTTTTTAGTCTAAACATCATCACCGTGAAAAAATATTTGTAAATACGCTAACACCAATCATGCACAACGTAAATTTATACAAGGAGAAATGGTTTATCAGACCCCATTCGATATAAAATGTGAAATTAATAAGAAATATACATTCAACGGTGAGGTTTACTTCATATAGCTTATTGCTTACAGACGTCTACTTGTCCACGCTTCACACAAATCTATCTTCGCAGAGTTGTCAAATATATTCTGCTTGTTTACATAACCTCGATTTGTTCTCGGGAAGAGATGAAAACCAACATTTAAATTCTTGACTGCTCAAATTTCACGACCCCTTACTACACAATAATCTCTGTTGGAATTTTTTTCACGCATTTTGAACTCTCTTTATTACATTCCCTACTGAAAAATATATATGAGATCTCATATGAGATCTCACATGCGATCTCATATGAGATCTCATATGAGATCTCACATGCGATCGCATATGAGATTTTGGCACGAGAACTCATATGAGATCTCATGTGAGATCTCATATGAGATCTCATTTATATTTTACATTTTCAACCCCACTAAAAAATATATATGAGATCTCATATGAGATCTCACATGCGATCTCAAATGAGATCCCACATGAGATCTCATATGCAATCTCATATCAGATCTCATATGAGATCCCGTATGAGATCTCATATATATTTTCTATTTTCAACCCTACTGAGAAATATAAATGAGATCTCATATGAGATCTCACATGCGATCTCATATGAGTTCTCGCATGAGATCTCATATTACAATCTCATATGAGATCTCATATGAGATCTCGTATGAGATCTCATATGAGTTCTCGTGCCAAAATCTCATATGAGATCGCATGTGAGATCTCATATGAGATCTCATATGAGATCCCATGTGAGATCTCATATGAGATCTCATATATATTTTTCAGTAGGGTTGTAATTAGTTTTTAATTAAAAAATAAGAATTAAACACCAATTGCTATGCTACTTAATGCAAAGTTCTGTTCTAGATTATTTCACAGCCTTGCCACGAGAGGTCATCGCAACTGTGTGAGTTCCCAGTACATTAGAATGAGTACGAAAGAGACAGCAAGAATAACAGCAGTGTACATACACATATATTAAATCTGATTGTTTTGATGCTATCGTATATTTGATGATTAATCAGCTGTTGCGTTGCTCCACATTTGCTTCAATTTTTGAAAATACAGTACAATTCTTAGTGTGATTATTATTATTTATTTACTTCGTCTTTACAAAAATAATAATTAATAAGTGAATATATATTTAAATAAACTAAATTGATTGTGATTTGTAAAGAGACAGTTTTTTAGGTTATATATGTGAAAAATGTATTTTATAAATTTATTATTAATAAGCAGATAATTTTTTAGGTTAGATTTGTGAAAATGTTATTTGATAAATATATGACAATTTTTCATTAACTCTGTCTCAAGGTTTAGCAATTGTATACTAAAATGGTGTACATGAATATTGTACATTAATTGAGATTAAAAATAATATTTTGGTTGTATATGATAATATGTGAAAAACATGTATATACATGTTTGGTATTACATATTTTGTAACATTATTAATAATTTTATTATAAAATCTACTAACATAATTATTAATACAAATCATTAACTTTATTTTTAGTTTTAAATTTAATAAATTAAATCTATTAAATTATAGTTTTGAGAAATTAGCTTTTTGTTTTAACTTTTAATGTATTAAATAATAAGTAAAAAAATACTACATTGAGCACTTTATTAAAAAAAAATACTAAAAAAATATTACATAATACACTTGGCAAAACTGAAATCTTGGAGTAAGTAGAAAATCCCAGTAACGTAAAAGGAATAATAAGTAACATTTTATTTTTTCAATTAAAAATTGAAAATTTAGCAAGCATTTTGTTAATTGAAATTGTTATGTGACTGTCCAAATAAAAATATACACTATGATATTAAAAATGTGTATTAAGGTATCTGGACTAATAAGTGAGTTTAAGCTCGAAGGAATGTTTAAAAATTTGAATGTGATAGTAATCTCTTCTTCTTATAATAATAAATAATGAAACTTTTTTATCTTAAATATATATTAAATACAAGTCTTTGGTCCATGAGTAGCTTTAAAAAATCTGATCTGATGCTTAAAATTCATTTTATTGATCAAAGAGATTATTCGAAAAAGTCAAAGAAATTATTGATGACACTTTCTCAGTTAATTTTAAACTAATTGACTTCATAATTTTCAGAGATCTTCAATATATATATATATATATATATATATATATATATATATATATATCTTTACAAAATAATAATGCTAGAATTATGATAATATATGTTTAAGTGAATGTTGAACTGAATTACATACATGAAATTCACAAAAATATCTATTTTTTTCCCATATTTTAAGGTTTTTCTAAACTAAACTTTTAAATTCTTTTTTATAATCAGAACTATTATTTTGTGAAGATATAAAAATTGAAAATCTATGGAAACATTTAAGTTATTTTGTTGAAAATTGACTGAGAAAGCTTACGATAACCACCACAATCAAGTGTTTGAATAAAAGAAAAGATTTTGATCAGTGGATGAGATTTTTTAAAATTATTCATGGACCAAAGTCTTGTATTTAAGATAAATTTAAGGTAAAAAGAAATTTTATTAATTGATATAAAAAAAATGTATAGTTACATTTAAATTTGATTTTTTTCCAGGCCTACCTTAAGAGCAATCAATAAGTATATATCTTTGACATTTTAATGTATGCTTATTAAATCTGATTATGCACAAAATATAATATTACATAACTACATTCTACTTTACTTAAGTGGATTGTAATAAACTTTCAACATATTAAATAATAAGTAAGAAAATACTTCATAGAATATTGACAATAATAAAGTACTGGGAAATACTGCATAATACACTAACAAAAATGATATCTCAAAGTAGAATTCGAATAAGTGAAGTAGAACCCAACAGGTCCATGTGGCCCAAGTACTGAAATTCACATAGATAGATAGATAGATATGTATTTATTTGTAAAAGTTTACAAAAAGTGTGTAACAAAAAATATAATATATAATATACATAATAAAATACAGAAATGAGATAATACTGTAAACGTTACATGTAATTATTGCACTCATGATAGATCATACAAGGCAATTACAAAATCAAGCTTTTAGAATTAATAAAGGTCATAATGATCTTACAGAACTTTGCAATATTGTATTTATTCAATATGAAAAGTAGAAGAATTTTAGACTTTGAAAAATTTATGAAATCTCCCCTAAAAAAACCTTTAAAAAGGTAAAAGTGCGGCAAGTTTGCTTTTTTCTCTTAAATAATAAGAATTTTAATTCTATCTTCATAAACAATTTTTTAAATTACAAATAATTTTAATTACATTCTCCAAACATACCTTTTAATTTTATTAAAGAACTTTATTAACATTAAAACAATGTTCATATATACAATATTAATAACAAAAATACGCCATAGAAAGTTCTGAAATCATTATGAGTATAGCTAGGTAGCTTCATTTTTGGAAACCTTAAATTATAACGATGGGTTATTGCTTTCTAAAGCTTTAAAAAGTATATTATATATTATTAGAAATTGATAATAGCTTTATTTTTATGTTAAGATTTCATGTGAATTAATAAATTAATAAAGTTAATTAAAAAATAATGTAAAAAATGCAGTCATAATAGAAATAAAGATGATGAAATTACTTGTTATTTAAACATCTAATGCAAAACTAAAAATTAAAGTGAGTAATGTTATAGTTATAAACACACTTGCCAGGCCCATACTTCCATACTTAAAGATGTTTTCGGTGTTTTGACACTAAAATGTTTAATAACCATTATTTATAAAAGGTTAAAGTTTTTATACAAAGTAATTTTTCAAATAAAAATAAAAATAATTTAATAGACATTCTATGAATTATATCATAAAAATTTAAGGTTTAAAAGAGCTTTTAATATGACAGTGGTCACTCGCTAAATATTGTTGTAAGATATGTAAGATGTAAGTTAAGTAAAATAGTATATAGTTGTTGAAACAGTCAAAAAGATAAGGAGTGATAATGTTTCATCTATAGCTATGGGAGTATGGGCCTGGCAAGTATGTTTATAACTATAACATCACTCTCTTTAATTTTTAGTTTTGCATTAGATGTTTAAATTATTTGTAATTTAAAAAATTGTTTATGAAGATAGAATTAAAATTCTTATTATTTAAGAGAAAAAAGCAAACTTGCCGCACTTTTACCTTTTTAAAGGTTTTTTTAGGGTACATATTATCTACAATATATTCCTGCAAAAAACCGGCCTGTAGCACGTTTTGCGAAAAAATCGATTAAAATGAACTAATTTGATTGGACTACAAATCTAGAAATAAAACAAATAAAAAATTGAGAAAGAAAATAACTTTTTTTAACAAACAATTTATGTGATTATGGATAATAACATTTATGAAGTTATTACTAAAAATTAGATTACCTTAATTATATTGTTCCAAATTTCATACGCAAGTTGTATTTACTTGCCATGAAAGGGAAAATATTTACAGATGATTTTTATGCTATTTTATATTCTTAATTAATTTAGGTACATAATAAATAATTAATAAATATTTCCAAGTAAAAAATACTCAAAACCTGGTAAAACTAAGATTTATTGGTAATATCGTCACTACATATTTGTGTGTTTTCTTCAAAACAAAATGCGTTTGAAAAAAGAAAATCTTATGATTGACTAAAAATGACTGTTTTTAATACTTTTCCGCAAATTCAGGTGTTTTTAGAAATTTTCTTTGCTATCGCTGAAATTTATTCGTTCTTTATAAAAAAATATTAAGTCAAGTCATTAAATATCAAATCAATTTAGGCTGTTTTTGTGTATATTCAATAATGACTGTTCACCTAACAGATAAGTTAAAAAATCTACATATTGTCATTTTTAAAAATCCAATTATATTGTACATGTTATTTTCAACAAAAATAGTTCTATTAAGTTTTTACAATAGTTTGATACTCTTTAATACACTGAGAAAAATATATAATTAAAAATTACTATATTTTTCACTAATGGGGAGACAAACTCGACATATGCAGGAAATTTAACATACTTTTATGAAAATTTACTATACTTCTACGAGTTTATGATATACGCGCTCACAAAAATTGCTATTCAGTATCGTAAAAATTATGAATACAGAGAATGACACAACGAGACTGCTGTTGCCGCGCTTAATCACTAGGTGGCGACTCATTTTTTCAATCTGCGAGCGGTAAGAGAAGTACTTGGTTGGTACATAAGAGAATTTGAAACAGAGACTTTTAAATATTTTCGCGTTCGTGATAATACGCGTTAGATAGAATATGCGTTAGGTGTAGCGTGTGAGTGCGATTAACTTCCCTGTTCAAAACAATGACGTCTTTCCAGTACGTCTTTGAAAGATGTCTTTGAAGACGTCTTTGAATACGTCTTTGAAGACGTCTTTGAATACGTCTTTGAAGATGTCTTTGGTCGTGTCTTAGATTGGAACAAAATAAGACGTAATTTTTTTAATGTTCCGGAAATATAGTAACAAAATGACGTCTTTTTTATAAGTAATAGTACATTATTGACCAAGGATGCATATTGATCATTCTCGGCGAGTGCGAACTTTTGGGGCTGAGCGTAGCGAGGCCTCGAAAGTCGCACGAGCTAGGATGATCAATATGCATCCATGGTCTAATATACTATTTTTTGTCCCGAGGCCGAGACATTTAAAGTTTTTTCGTTGGACGCAAAATGGTCATTTTGCGGCCTAGGGCAAAAAAATAATTCCAAAGACGTATTTTTCCAATAAATACTCATAGTAAAAGACATGAATTTTCAAAAAAAAATTCTTTTTTCAAAACGAATGACGTCCTTCTTGTTGAAAATAATGACGTCTTTCTAAGACGTCTTTGAAAGACATCTTTGAAAGACGTCTTTGAAGACGTATTTGGTCGTGTCTTAGATTGGAACCAAAAAATACGTCATTTTTTCAATGTTTAGAAAATTCAACAAATGACGTCTTTTTATTATTTCAAAGACGTATTTTTTTTAATAAAAATGACGTCTTCTCTTACGAATTTTTATTTAAAAATTACGTCTTTGAAATCATAAAAAGACGTATTTTTATTTAAAAAAATACGTCTTTGAAAATGTAAAATGACGTTATTCGTTAAATAGCTTTTCGAAACATTGGAAAAATAACATATTTTTTGTTCCAATTTCAGACACAACTAAAGACGTCTTTCAAAGACGTCATTTTCTCCGAATTTAGGGAAAAAAAACGTCATTTTTCATGAATTATGTCATTGAAAAATGACTTTACATGATAATCATTTTCTACCCTGTTGAAAATAATGATGTCTTTCCAGTACGTCTTTAAAAGATGTCTTTGAAGACGTCTTTGAATACGTCTTTGAAAACGTCTTTGGTCGTGTCTTAGATTGGAACAAAATAAGACGTCATTTTTTTAATGTTCCGGAAATATAGTAACTAAATGACGTCTTTTTTATAAGTAAAATAATTTCAAAGACGTATTTTTCCAATAAATACTCATAGTAAAAGACATAAATTAAAAAAAAAAAATTCTTTTTTTAAAACAAATGACGTCCTCCCTGTTGAAAATAATGACGTCTTTCTAAGACGTCTTTGAAGACGTCTTCGGTCGCGTCTTACATTGGAACCAAAAAAGACGTCATTTTTCCAATGTTTAGAAAATTCAACAAATGACGTCTTTTTATTATTTCAAAGACGTATTTTTTTTAATAAAAATGACGTCTTTTCTTACGAATTTTTATTTAAAAAATACGTCTTTGAAAATGTAAAATGACGTTATTTGTTATATAGCTTTTCTAAACATTGGAAAAATGACATCTTTTTTGTTCCAATTTCAGACACAACTAAAGACGTCTTTCAAAGACGTCATTTTCTACGAATTTAGGGAAAAAAACGTTATTTTTCATGAATTATGTCATTGAAAAATGACTTTTCATGATAATCATTTTCCATTCAAAGGAAAAAATAACAAAAACGAGGTTAACCTCGTAGTTTCAACCCTTTGAAAAACGAAGAACATATGCGATTGAACTGATAGCGTTCTGGCCTTATATATCTGCGTCTTTGAAATTTGTATAAGGGATCGCAAAACTTGAAAATCGCCACCTGGTGAGTTAAAATAAAATTGACGCAAGCGCAACCATCAATTTGACTGTAAGTCACTAGGTGGCGATTTTCAAGTTTTGCGATCCCTCCCCTATTGAAAATGAAGACGTCATTGGACGTGTTCGGATTTGGAACAAAAAAAGACGTCTTTTAAAGACATCTTTTGAAGACGCCTTTTGAAGAATTGTTTTTATAAATATTTTTATGAAAATATATACAAAAATGTTTAAAAAAAGTAGCTATTAAAATGTTTCAACAAAGAAAGTACCCTATTGAAAATAATGACGTCTTTTAAAGACGTCTTTAAAAGACGTCTTTAAAAGACGTCTTTGGACGTGTCTGGATTTGGAACAAAAAAGACGTCTTTTAAAGACGTCTTTTTTATCAATATTTAAAAAATAATACCTACTAAAATGTTTCAAAAAAGAACGTACTTAAGCTAAAGTGTATATACTTGAAGTACGTAATTGAAGTATGTATACTGATTTTCAACTGTGAATAAACACGCAAAATTATAACCTCATATACCTGCATCTCTGAAATTTGGATAAGGGATTGCAAAGTTAAGAAAAACGGCACCTCACAGTTAAAAATGTAACTACTGAAAAAATTATTCGAATCGACTATTAATTCTGTCTTTAAATGTTAGGTGGCGTTTTTCTTAATACGCGAACTCCTACGAAAATTTTAGTGACTCGGGTATATACGGTTATAACATTTCCAGTTTGTTCGCTCAAGCTTTTCGGTCTGCAGAGAGCTGATACTTATTTTGTTTCTATATTCTTAAAGAAAGATACCCTATTAAAAATAATAACCTAATAAAATAATACTTTTTTGGAACATTTTAGTAAGTACCTTTTTAAAAATTTTGATAAAAAAGACGTCTTGATTTAAAAGACGTCTTCAAAAGACGTCTTTTTTTGTTCCAAATCCAGACACGTCCAAAGACGTCATTATTTTCAATAGGGTCATACAAATTTCAAAGACGCAGATATATAAGGCCAGAATGATCTCAGCTTAATCGCAAATGCTCTTCGTTTTTCGAGGAGTTGAAACTACGAAGTTTACCTCGTTTTTGTTGTTTTTTCCTTTGAATAGAAAATGATTATCATGTAAAGTCATTTTTCAATGACATAATTCATGAAAAATGACGTTTTTTTCCCTAAATTCGGAGAAAATGACGTCTTTGAAAGACGTCTTTAGTTGTGTCTGAAATTGGAACAAAAAAGATGTTATTTTTCCAATGTTTCGAAAAGCTATTTAACGAATAACGTCATTTTACATTTTCAAAGACGTATTTTTTTAAATAAAAATACTTCTTTGAAATAATAAAAAGACGTCATTTGTTGAATTTCCTAAACATTGGAAAAATGACGTCTTTTTTGGTTTCAATGTAAGACGCGACCAAAGACGTCTTCAAAGACGTCTTAGAAAGACGTCATTATTTTCAACAGGAAGGACGTCATTCGTTTTGAAAAAAGAATTTTTTTTTTTAATTTATGTCTTTTACTATGAGTATTTATTGGAAAAATACGTCTTTGAAATTATTTTACTTATAAAAAAGACGTCATTTAGTTACTATATTTCCGGAACATTAAAAAAATGACGTCTTATTTTGTTCCAATCTAAGACACGACCAAAGACGTCTTCAAAGACATATTCAAAGACGTCTTCAAAGACATCTTTCAAAGACGTACTGGAAAGACGTCATTATTTTCAACAGGGTTGTTATAATGTGTGTAATTTAGGATAAATGTAATATATACAACTTCGAAAAGAGCGTTTCATAATTTGCGAAAAGTGTCTTTCTAACAATAACACACAAACAAAATAATTCTTCCTAAACTGAATTTGAAAACACAAGCGAAATTCTCAGAACGTCAACGAGCATCGGAAAATAATATTTTTAGAATTTAAAAAAAAATTCATATCCATAATATTTAATACATGATATTTATAAAGTCTAATATGCAGTATAGTAAAATTTGCTAAAAGGTGTAGAAAAATTTGATATATAGTATAGTAAAATTTGATGCTTTGAAATTTTACTATATACATATACTAAAATTTAATACATATCGAGTTTGTCTCTCCGATGTTATACAGTATAGTAATTTTTTCATTGAGTTTGTGCTAATATTTAATCATACATTTCTCTCCGTGTAGAAAATTTATTAAAACAATTTTTTAACCAAAAAATTTGAGTAAATCAAAATATTCCATTACTTTGAATTTTTAACCACAATTTTTTATATATATTCATAAGTTCTATGGATTTAATGTTATGACTAAGAGTATTATTTTATTAAAATTTCATAAAATTTCATAAAATACTATATGAACGAAAATCATTTTAAATAAATTTTAAAGATATATTGGTAGATCTTTAAAAGTTTAGACTTTACATATCACTTTTTTCAAACAATTTTTAAACAGTGACTATCTAATTACATTAAAAAATACACAATTGTTTGTGAATAAATTATTCTTTTTTAAAACTATTAAACAAAATTCATTTTTTCAAAAGCCATATGGCACGGTACCTCAAAAATTTCATTAATAGTATCAAATATTTTCGAAAAATGATATGAATGGTTTTTGCATAAATGGTATGGAAAAAAGCAAATTTTCGAAGGTTCTTTCATTAAATATAATTTAAACCACGCAAATAATTTTTAAGAAAACTAAAACAAAAAATTCAAGAGCAGGTCGAGTATATTCGTCTTTTTCTAATCAAAGAATTGTTTTTTTTTACAATAACTAATATAATCAAGAAAACGTTGAAAAATTTAAATATATTTTATTTCTTATTTCTCATATTTCATTCATATACTGAATGTTTAAATTTAAATAAATGAAAAATGTTTAAATATTGTGATTTTAACTGTTGAGACGTGCGCATTACTCAGTATCGAAGTCAGTATAACTTAAGAGGCGGTCGGAACCGAATCGGTGGCTTGCGGTATATATCAAGTCAGCATTTTTCGCTTTACAATAATATTTTGTATATTTTTATAGCTTAAACTATTTTAAATTATTCTTTATATACATGACTAGATGAAATGACTATATTTTTACCATATGAATAAGTAAATAAATTAGTATAAGCATTGTTAGATTTAGATATTTTATAATTAGTCTCTATTTAAAAGTTAGTGAGAAAATAATATAATTGGATATAGGATAATAAATAACGTGTATGTAACACCACTTCAATAATAAAATTAACGTTTATTATAATTAAATGAATTTAGATAATACAAAATAGCGTCAGGCTTTTACAAAAACACCGCTTGCGGCCATAAACGCGTACTACACGCCTGCTCATTTGCGTCTCGCTCGATCTCTCCCGCGCGACTCTCAGTTTCTATTTGGTTCTATTCCGTTCCTACCTACTCTATCTCTGTCGCATACATTTGAGCAGACTTATATCTTATATGTATAAGATTTCCTAACACTCGGCCATTCTTACATGCGTTTGGCCTCCAAACGGTTATAATAATATTTTTTTTTATATTACATTAAAACTTTTAAGAACAATCGTAATCTAATAATCTATTTGGTATTTTTCTAATTCTTTTTGATGATTTTATTTCTATCGCGTTATCTTCGTTCTTGTCAGTTTCTGTAGTGTTTTCTAACTTTTCATCTAGTTGTTTGTATTTATTCGATTTTCTTTCAACCGGTTCTTCTTTATCACTTTCTTCCCCATTTTCACTTTCGGTTATTGATTGGTTATCATATTCTGTTTCTTCGTCAGTATCTCCTTTCCAAATTTTCATTTGACTGACGTGTGCAGTAGATTCAAATCCTCTATCTTGGAATTCGTTTACCTTTTTAATTCGATAGGTATCAGATGGGAGTACTTCTACTACGACCATTGGACCTCCAAATAGTGGCTGCAGTTTTGTTGAGTTTCCTGTTGCTGTCACGTTTCGTTTCACATATACTATATCGCCTACGTTATAACTTACATTTTTATACCGCTTCGCATCACATCGCGTTTTATACTGAGCCTGTTTTTTAAAGATATTTTTACGAATTTTTTTTGGAATATCGGTCGGTGGACAATATGTTTCACAATTCTCAGTTAATACTCGCGATTTACCGTCGTTAAAACGAGGTAGATATCCGTAAAGTGCCTGTCGAAATCGTCTAATAGTGTGCTTTAATAAAATCCTGTAGCTGAATTAATATAATTTTAAATAATCAATTTCCTAGACTATTAGACACCTACCACATAAACCTTCTTTTTGAGTCTCTAATATCAAAACCACCAAAAAAAATTTTTATTTACATAGTGTTAATGGCGTTTTCCCTGTAGCTTTACTTACAGTCGCATTAATGTCTCTTTCTAACTTCTTTAGATTGACATCCCAGTCATTCTGTTCATCGTTTTGTGAAGCAATTCGCATAGTTTGCAAGATTGTTTGATTTAATCTCTCTATTAAACCATTCGCCTGCGGATGACGACTTGAGTTTAGTGTGTGCTTCACTCCGTAAGTGTTACATAACTCCTGAAATTTTTGAGAGGTAAAAGCAGGACCACGGTCACTAACGATTCGACTTGGTGCGCCAAATCTGTCTATGAACTCGCGCACTTTTTTCACAGTGATTCTCGCGCTTGCATCTTTGACTGGCTCTATGTGTGCATACTTTGTTAAATTATCTATTATTTCTAGCACGTATCTATAACCACGTACAGAAGTTACGAATGGACCTAAGTGATCCATATGAATTGTTTCAAACGGTCTTTGCCCTGGTGGAATAGGGTGCAACTCCCCTTCGGGTTTTCCTGTTTTACGTTTCGCTAATATACACTCTAGACAATTTCGAATATGCACTTGCACATATCACTTCATACCTGCAAAGTGGTAATATTCTCTCATACGCTTGACAGTTTTTTCGACGCTAAAGTGGCTTCCTAAATCGTGATATCGTATAACTAACGCTTTTCGCATCGCTCGTGGTACAACATAAAGTTCTCGCGTTTCATTATTTTTCATACATTTCTTATACAAAACTCCTTCCTTTAAAACATAATCTTTTACTGTTTCCTTTTCTAGTTTGGTTCTTTCTTTTTCTGTTTTTTGCAGTATTTTAACCTTTTGTAACAATGTTGGATCGCTTCTTTGAAAAATAAGAATCTCGTCCTTTCGCGTTGATATACTGTATATTTTCTCGTGTGTTTCGTTATCAGATGCATTTTCTACGGGCGCGCGCGATAATGCATCAACGTGTTTCATCTGATCCCCTTTTCTATGCTTTATTTCGAAATCATATTCGCATATTTGGCTTACCCATCTAGCTACTTGCGCGTTTTGTGTTTTCCACGTATTTAAATTTATTAAGCACTGGCAATCTGTTACAATAGTAAACTTAATACCTATCACAGATGATCGTAACCTTTGTAATGCCCAAGCTATCGCTAAGAGCTCTAAACGAGATGAGTGATACAATCTTTCAGTCTCTGATGTCCTTCTGCTTATTGCATATGTTAGTTGCGGTTTCTCTTTTTCATCATTTGTTTGAAATAACATTGCGCCTAGTCCAGACGAAGACGCGTCAGTATGCAACTCCGTTCTCAATGCTTGCGGACTATAAATTCGTAACGCTGGTCGTGCTATTAAAAATTTCTTTATCTTTTCAAACGCGTTTTCTTGAATCTCCGACCATATAAACGTTTGTGACTTTTTCAATAAGTCTGTTAATGACGATGCTATTTGTGCAAATCCTGGTATAAATCTACGAAAGAAAGAAGCCAAGCCAATAAATCGCCTTACGTCGTGTACATTTTTCGGTCTCGGAAATTCTTCAATTGCGCGTATTTTTCTCTCACCCTGAGTAATAACACCTTCACCTAAAACATAACCTAGATACTCGACTTTTCGCATTCCAAATCTGCACTTTTTTAAATTTAAAGTTAAGCCTGCATCTTTTAACATTTCTAATACCTCGACTAAATATATTAATAATTCCTCCCACGTTTCTGCGAAAATGCACGTATCATCAAAGAAATTAAATGCGATCCCTTTTCGCTGCGCTATCCCTAGTACTCGATCCATTAATTTTGCAAAATATTTTGGCGCATTTATTAATCCAAACATGGCACGTTCAAATTGGCCTGTCTGTGTTTCAGTAATGAAAGCTGTTAATTTCTTAGCGCTCTCAGTGAGTGGTAATTGTAAATAGCCATGTGCTAAATCTAGAATTATGAAATATTTTGCAGAATTAAGCATTTTTAACATATTATCAAAATTAGGTATAGGAGCATTAATTCGTTTCGTCATTTTATTAAGTCGCCTATAATCTACGACCATACGTGGCGTACCGTCCTTTTTCCTAACAACAAACGCTGGACTTGCGAATTCTGACTTTGTTTCTGTTACTAAGCCCGCTTGTTTATATTCCGTAACTATTTTATCTAGATCAGTTCTGTCTTTCGCACCTAACCTATACGGTTTCATTTGAAATGGTTGTGCTTTCTCCTCTAACTCGATATCCATTTCGATTAAATTTGTACGTCCTATTTCGCTCGGTGTCATTGCGATACATTCTCTATAATTATTTAATATTCTTACTAGTTCACCTTTTTGTTTTTCGGTTACTATTACGTCAGTTACTACCTCTTCTAGATTTATTTCCTGTTTCCGCGCTTTTAGTTCACACGTTTCTTCTATCGACATAATCTGCTCGTCTACTTCATCACCGCATTTAATAATTTTTACTCGATCGTTAAAATTTGATACCGGCAATTCAATATTACCTACATTCGTTCTCAATTTTACAAAATTTATCGTACCTGGCTCAAGAGTAACATTTTCTAACGATCGCGGTCTTCCTGGTGATTTATCAAAATCTGAAAATAAGCTCGGATCTATATTCGAGAACGTAAGATCATAACCAATACACTTGTAGGTTATATCTAGTGCTTCGGTAAACTTTCTACCTAGAATTACATCGCACTGCTGTGCTGTGTCCGGTACTACTCGAAATTCTATTTTTCTCGGTTTGAGGTTATCTAATTTTACTTCTGCGTTCACCACGCCCGAAGACTGAACTGCACTTTCACCGAAGCCCTCTAGAATCGACATCTTTTTCTCCATATTTAAACTCGCGCATAAAACTGCCGAAGCTTTCATTGTGCACACGGATGCACCCATATCTATTAACGCAGTAATACTTATTTCGTTAACCGTGATCTCACGAATAAATTTTTCGCTTGATGCGTTTCCATCGCCTATATGAATTGTATTAACCGTTCCTTTCTTCGAATCTTCGTTTTGTTTACAACGCGACGCGATATGGCCTTCACGCTTACATAAATAACACGTTACTACTTTTCTATCACTCGGACAATTCTTTGCGATGTGACCGATCTCTTTACATTTAAAACATATTCGCGTATTATCGCTTGACGCCGCAGATGCTACGCTCGCGTTGTTACTTAGGTCTGCCGTTGTTGATCCACTTATCGTCGCTGTTGCAGCTGTAGAGCCCGATGATGCTTGTTGCTTGTTCACGCCATTCGTTGTTGTTAACGTTCCTTTTCCTATTATGCAATCTCTTTGATGAGAATCTAGCTTTTCAAATTTGACCATATCTTGTAGCATCAGTTCAATTGATGCATATTCTTTGGCTAGAATATAATTTGCCAACTCTTTAGACCACAAGCCGTCTGCTACTTCGTCTCGCATTTCAGCCACAGAAAAGTCTAAGCCATCGCATAGCCAAACCTTATCAAAAACATACTCTTGTAAGCTTTCCTTATTTGTCTGCGTTCGCGCTGCCATTCGACGCAACTTTTCACTTTTACTCAGTGCTGCTGTAAATGCTATTTTAAACGATGCTTTGAACGCTTCATAGTCCGCTATTATATTTACACGTGTCAAATACCATTTGAATGCTGCATTCTTCAAGTGAGCCTTTGCTATATTAAAAGCTACTGCTTCAGACCAACCATAAATATTTTTCATAACATCCAGCTCTCGGATCCATGCGTCTGCTTTTTCTGGGCCTTCTGTGCCGTTAAAATCTCTAATTGCGGCTTGAATGTTTGGTGTAACCGTCACAAGCGTTCCACGCTCATTAACGCCATCATTTCTTTGTGCTCTTGCCGACTCATCTACGCTTCTCAAAGCCTAAGTTTGTTCCTGCAGGACACCTCCTAATGACAATAATACCCGCACTAAATCTATTTCAGTAGCCTGATCGTTATCGGTATTCGTTTGTCTTTGATTTTCAATCGCTGCGTTGATCTTAAGTATTTCACTCTCATACTTTGCTCTTTCTTCAGCTCTACGAGACTTTTGGCGTTCAATTTCAGCTAGCGCCGCCTTTAATTGTCTATCTGCTTCAGTCTCCGCCATCTTGTTTCTTTGTTACTATTCTTAGAATCCAACCGTTATTTTCTCACTTTAGTTGTCTTTCAAGCGCTTTTCACCGCTTTCACACACTAACTTGTTTCTACCTATCAATCTATATACCTCTTTTTTTGTAATTCTTACACTTTTCTTCTTTTGTGATTCTTACACACCTTTTTTTTGCAATCCCACTTCTGAATTGTTAGATTTAGGTATTTTATAATTAGTCTCTATTTAAAAGTTAGTGAGAAAATAATATAATTGGATATAGGATAATAAATAACGTGTATCTAACACCACTTCAATAATAAAATTAACGTTTATTATAATTAAATGAATTTAGATAATACAAAATAGCGTCAGGCTTTTACAAAAACACCGCTTGCGGCCATAAACGCGTACTACACGCCTGCTCATTTGCGTCTCGCTCGATCTCTCCCGCGCGAGTCTCAGTTTCTATTCGGTTCTATTCCGTTCCTACCTACTCTATCTCTGTCGCATGCATTTGAGCAGACTTATATCTTATATGTATAAGATTTCCTAACAGCATTTATTACAAATATCAAACTGACTTGACATATACTGCATACAAAAAACTGTCGTGTCGATTGTTCGGTGGCATTTTTCGCTTTATAACAATATTTTGTATATTTTTGTGGCTTTAACTATTTTGAATTATTCTTTATATACATGACTAGAGGAAATGACTATATTTTTACTATATTAATAAACGAATAAATTATTATAAGCATTTATTACAAGCACTGAATTAAGTCACCATTTTGGTTCCGACCCCCTCTTAACAGTTAACTTATTTTCTCATTGTAAAACATTGTATAGAAATTCTTTCTTAATTTCAAACAAATATTTTATTAAAACTTTATTTTATGAATGCAATTACATTTATTTTTAAAAATTTTAGATTAGGTTTTTTAATTAAAACCTATGTCTTATGATTATTTATATTATTTGTTCAAACAACATAAATATTTAGTACTGTACAACAACATATATTTTTAATTAAATGCTTTATATATTAATTTAGCAAAACATAGGGTCGAATGACCAGTTACCATTCCTCTAAAGTTCAGGCAGATACATTTCCTTTAATAAAACAAATCTCAATGAGTCTCAAGGTCTCAAATCTCAACCTCTCTCGTGGTTTAAATTATATTCAATGAAAGAACCTTCGAAAATTTGTTTTTTTCCCATACTATTTATGCAAAAACCATTCATATCATTTTTCGAAAATATTTGATACACTTAATGAAATTTTCAAGGTACCGTGCAATATAGCTTTTAAAAAAATGAATTTTGCCTAATAGTTTCAAAAAAAAATAATTTATTTGCAAACAGTTGTGTATTTTTTAATGTAATTAAATAGTCACTGTTTAAAAATTGTTTGAAAAAAGTGATATTTAAAGTCTAAACTTTTAAAGATCTACCAATATATCTTTGAATTATATTTAAAATAATTTTCGTTCATATATTATTTTATGAAATTTTATGAAATATTAATAAAATAATACTCTTAATCATAACATCAAATCCATAGAACTTGTAGATATATATATATATATATATATATATATATATATACATACGAAAAATAAGTCGCCACCTAGTGATTAAGCGCGGCAACAGCAGTCTTGTTGTGTCATTCTCTGTATTCATAATTTTTACGATACTGAATAGCAATTTTTGTGAGCGCGTATATCATAAACTCGTAGAAGTATAGTAAATTTTCATAAAAGTATGTTAAATTTCCTGCATATGTCGAGTTTGTCCCCCCATTAGTGAAAAATATAGTAATTTTTAATTATATATTTTTCTCAGTGTATTAAAGAGTATCAAACTATTGTAAAAACTTAATAGAACTATTTTTGTTGAAAATAACATGTACAATATAATTGGATTTTTAAAAATGACAATATGTAGATTTTTTAACTTATCTGTTAGGTGAAAAGTCATTATTGAATATACACAAAAACAGCCTAAATTGATTTGATATTTAATGACTTGACTTAATATTTTTTTATAAAGAACGAATAAATTTCAGCGATAGCAAAGAAAATTTCTAAAAACACCTGAATTTGCGGAAAAGTATTAAAAACAGTCATTTTTAGTCAATCATAAGATTTTCTTTTTTCAAACGCATTTTGTTTTGAAGAAAACACACAAATATGTAGTGACGATATTACCAATAAATCTTAGTTTTACCAGGTTTTGAGTATTTTTTACTTGGAAATATTTATTAATTATTTATTATGTACCTAAATTAATTAAGAATATAAAATAGCATAAAAATCATCTGTAAATATTTTCCCTTTCATGGCAAGTAAATACAACTTGCGTATGAAATTTGGAACAATATAATTAAGGTAATCTAATTTTTAGTAATAACTTCATAAATGTTATTATCCATAATCACATAAATTGTTTGTTAAAAAAAGTTATTTTCTTTCTCAATTTTTTATTTGTTTTATTTTTAGATTTGTCAATAGATTTTCTAGTATAGTTTTTTAACTATTTAACTTTAAATATGACCTAATAAGTCTAAAAATAAAAAAAATAATGAAAGATATTAAAGCATCAATAACTGTACTTGTAAATTATAAATTTTTAAAAATTGTTCAAAATTATGAATTCACATAATTACATGAACATTAAAAAAAAATATAAAAGGAAGTAGAAATTATCATTTTTTTCAATGTTTTTTATTAATCAAGCAAGCGTGTTCAAAGCGTTGTCGCAATGCTTGAGATCGGTATTCGAAGCGAGTGGCCACGCAATGAATCGCTGTGTTCGAATTCAGCTTTCTGTATACGTTAGAGAACGAAGAGCCGTAGCGAGCGACAAAGCAGTTTAGTTGCTGGGCTTGGATTCAGCTTTCTGTGCCGTAGACTACGGAGAGCCGTAGCGAGCCACAACGCAGCTTAGTCGCAGCTCCGATCAATGTAATCTTTTATACAGAAAGTTGGAATGATTGGCTGCGATATTGTTCCGCACTCTTATATTGCGATTTTCCGTTATTAATAGCTGCGAATGTTGTCCGAATCATTCACAACAATCGACTTCACAGCGCGTGCATTCGGCTTTTTTTCAGTGTGGGTTGAAATGCGTAAAAACCAAAAAAATAATTACATGAGATTTTGGCACGATAAATCACCCGAGAAATCAGGTGATCTCTCATCTGATTTTTTTTTGTAGGGAGACTGGGGCTAGTTATCAATTTTTTTTTTAATAATTTTTTTTGTACAAAAACTATAAGACCTATAAAAGAAATCAAAAGCACTCGTACAAATATTCCGCTATAGCAACATTTGAGAGTTTTTTGGGAATCGAAAAAGTTTTTAGAGACACATTTTTATGCCAACTAGGCAAAATCTTGGGGTAAATTCTCTGAGGGGTAGGGGTAAGTCGAAAAATAAATTATTAATCTTAAAGTATTAATTAAGGCGTTGAAAATAAGTATCCATTATTTATTTCAACAAAATTTATTATTTCTATTATAATTTTACATTGTATATCAAGAGGCGCGGTAGCGCCTCGACGGCGAGTTCAGGTACAAATACGAAAACGTCGAGGTGCTCCTCATCAAGAAGCGTGGTAGCGCCTCGACGGCGGGTTAAGGTACGAATACGAAAACGTCGAGGCGCTCCTCATATACTTCAAAATAGAGTTTCAAAAATTTCAATTAATAATATTTAAAGATTTCCATTATCTTTAATTTAAAAGAAATTTGATTATAATCGGTTCACTCAATCACGAGAAAATGCAGTTTAAAATTTCGAAATGTCGTACCCTCGTTATTTTTTTTCTTCTTTATCGTTTTCAGCCAGCAAAAACTGCGCAACCGGAAATGCGCAGTATCAACGAATATGTATGCTTTATAATATATTTTAATGTTCATAGTATATGCGCATCGATACATATGTTATGTATATATATATATATATATAATATATATATATATATATATATATATATATATATATATATATATATATATATATATATATATATATATATATATATATATATATATATATATATATATATATATATATATATATATATATATATATATATATATATTTATATATATACATGGTCCGTTTCATGTCAACTTACACCCGTTGACCCATATATTTTTGGTTTATACATATCTATATACATACATACATACATACACATATGGGACATTTCATGTCATCTAGCGCGTACTCATAAGTACAGGTTTCCTATATATGTGGTACAGTTAATGACAACACGCACACACCCACCCGAGTACCCTTAGGTTTATATAGATGGGACATTTCATGTCGATTCGCATGCATGCACACGCACGTTGATAAACATAGGATCTCTCACGTCAATTCAAACACACACCACATATATATATATATATATATATATATATATATATATATATATATATATATATATATATATATATATATATATATATATATATATATATATATTGAATATGAAGAGATATATAATATATGGGACATTTTATGTCTATTCGCATGCATGCACACAGACTTTAATGAACATGGGATTTCTCACGTCAATTAGAACGCACGCACATACAGGTTTATATATATGAGACATTTCATGCCAATGCGCACGAACACATACAGAATTATATATATATATATATATATATATATGACATTTCATGTCAACTCGTACGTACTCATAATCATAACCTTTTCCATATATGTGGAACATTTCATGTCAATTTGCATGCATGCACACGCACGTTAATATACATAGGATTTTTCACGCAAAATCAAACGCACACACATAGGTTTATATATATATATATATATATATATATATATATATATATATATATATATATATATACGTGTGAGTATATATGTGTACACATATACATAGGATATTTAATGTTAAATTACACGCGCGCGCGCACACAAATTTATATATACGGGACGTTTCATGTCAATTAACATACATGACACACGTACTTGAGTACACATATATTTTTCTCTATATATATATGGGACTGTTCCTGTCAAGGCGCATGCACGCACACACATGGGCTTATGAATATATATATATATATATATATATATATATATATATATATATATATATATATATATATATATATATATACATGAGATATTTTATGTCATTTCACATCGCGCACAAACACACACACAGTTAAAAATATATATATATATATATATATATATATATATATATATATATATATATATATATATATATATATATATATATATATATCTACAAAACGTTTTATGATAATTTTTCCATGTATATTAATATGTCAATTCACATGCACGCACACACATGGGCTTATGAATATATATGGGACATTTCACGCCAACTGATAAAGCAAAAAAATAAAATTCGTTGAAACTAAAAATTCATTCTCTTTGTTACCCGAAATATGTAAAAAAATTTTCAAGGATCTAGATTGAAAGGATCAAGAGTTACAGGACCTTGAAATTTGAAAATTTTCCAATATTTTTGGAAAAGTCCCGACTTTATCATTTTTTCTGGAAATCCTGATGTTTTAGAGAAAAGTGCATAATCAAACTTTTTGTTGTAAATGAAGAAGAAAGTTAGCAGGATTTTTCACAGACCTGAATCTCATAGTTTTCTGATTGGCTCTTATATGTAAAACATGGTTATTGAAATTATTTAATGTTTGCCGCTGCCAAAATTGGCTTTTAAAAGCTTATTTTTTTCTATTTTTTATTAACTTTGAAATAAATTTTGGTTTGTGCAAGCAAAAGTCACCAATAAGTAGTTATCACAGTTTTAAATATACATTTTTATGTAAAATTTATTTTTCTCATTGAAAATAGCCTGTCACATACTAAACATGATCATCTGGTTTTAATACTCAAAAACTATTTAAATAAGTTCAAAAATCATTTAGTAAAATGTCATTTATCAATTATAAGCCAAATTATTAATTAAACAACACTCGTTATTATTATAATTACAATTAATTTTAAAGGGAAATTAGACTCTGAATTATTTCAAAATCAAATAATTATTTTTCAATAAGAATTTACTTATTTCAAAGAATTGATTCATCAGTAAAAAAGAATTATTGAATAATCACTATTTTCCTTGCCTTAACTTTCTATAAAAAGTATCAGTAAAATGGAAAATGATGATATCATTTTGGAAAATATGTTTAAAAGAAATGATAGAGGCTTTTATTACAATAAATTACATTAAATGAGCTGTTATAATTATAATACTGATTCTTGCTTAAATTCTTAACTTACGCAAGAATATTTCTCTGACATCAAAAGTTCAGGGGTTACTTTAATAATACTAGGGCTGTCCAATGAATTTTCAATAATGTACGTTGATGTAGATTTAATATATCATCAAGAACTCTTTTATAATCAATAAGGCAGTCTTTGCCTTCCATATACGTTGGATCCATAGAATCTACACGATAAAGAATTTAAACAATATCAACAAAAGAATTTTCAACTGTCATATCATAATGTAAACTAAGATCTTCTAAACTCTTACCATTCTTCTTCGCGTGTATCCAGTTTCAGCAATTTTAACAGATGTATCTACAGCTGTTTATGGATCAAAATCCATTTTTCTTTCTCCACCTAATGAATATAACTTGAACTATATTTCTATTATTTGTTCTTCATAATATTTTAAAATAAAAAACAATTTATAAAACTAAGAGAATTTTCTAGTAATTAACATCTTAATTACTTTTCATATATAACGGTCTTAAGGGCATACCAAAACTCCTCCTTTTAACAATATTTCCAATCCAAGTGTATCAATGAACGGTGCGTTAAATCTAGTTTTTCGCTACAGTAAAAATATTTATGAGAATAAACTTAAGTGCGGATAACTCAAAAAATCCATTAAAATACTATGCATAAAAAGTTATAAACTAACATTCAATGTATAGTATTTTGAGTTAAAGAATACTTCTATTGGTTAAATAAAAATAAAAAAAATATATATATATATGGGACAGTTCCTGTCAAGGCGCATGTACGCACACACATGGGCTTATGAATATATGTATATAAATATACATGGAATATTTTATGTCAATTAACATGCGCGCACACACACACACACACACATATATATATATATATATATATTCATAGGACGTTTTATGACAATTTTTCTCATGTATATCAATATTTATTAAGAAAGTATTGGAATCAATCAAGCAACCGTCGAATACTTCTGTATTCAATTCATTCATCTTAAAATAATATTAAATTCATAAAAATATCATCACACTATCTTTTAATTTTCTAATGTAATAAAATTTCTTTAAAGCTTTTGAATATTATGTCTGTTATTTTTTGCTTTAAGTCATTATTCAAACTAATAAATACTTTTTTATTATATTATTATTAATTTTAAAAAAGTATATTTCAGGCGAGCTTAGGTATTAAACAGTTTAGTATTCCTTAGAACATTTTTTCTTAATATTTCTTTTTTCTTTACTATATACATCATATTTTTTTTTAATTTCAGCTCTTGAGAGTATTGAAATGAATTAAGTATTCATTATTAAGTTTATACCTTTGACTAGATTTATCTATAGTTTTTGCTTAAGAAAGTTTTGAAATCAATCAAATAATCGTCGAGTACTTCTGTATTCAATTCATTCTTTTTAATAATATAAAATTCATAAAATATTTACAGTTTTGGCTAAAAAAAAGTGTTGGAATCAATGAAGCAATTGTCGAAAACTTTTGTATTCAATTCTTACTTTTTAATAATATAAAATTCATAAAATGTTCAATTTATATTCTCTTTGATGGACGAATGTTTGGAAAAACTTTGCCAAATAATTTATGAAAAAAAAGGATTATCGAGATGAAGATAGCGATGATAGTACACATCAAACTTGAAAATAGAAATAATATACCAGATCAACTTATTATTTCATTTATGAGTAAATATTACCACTTAAACATTGATGAACTATACTTCCTCGTGATATCTATTTTATTTTATTCCTGACGAAAGACTTACTCAATAAACAATTTCCGAAACGATTAACTTCGAAGTTTCGGAATAATTTTCTATTTAATATGCTACGGTCAAAGACCAAAATTGTGCAATTTTATTTCTAAAAACTTGGCAGAAGAGCCATTAGCTTCTACCAATTTATATTTGAGAATTTGCTGCCATCAACTTCAAAATTATTTATGCCTTTTTAAAACTTTCAGGGAAGATACCTATTTTAATTGTAATACTTTTAATAAAATAAAATTATGCATTCTCTATCTCATCATTTTTATTTTCAAGTGCTGTAAAATATATTAAATTTTACTAAATATCTACAAAATAACTCGTCAGGCCCGTGGTTTAATATTTTGTTGGTGAAATGCTCAATGTATGTGAGTACTGCTTTATGATTGAATTGTTAGCTTATTCAAGTGTGTTGAATAACAAGTAAAAATATGAATCTATAAACCAATTGTGTACATGTACAACTTTTATCTGTCACAATATATTGTCAATGTAAAGGAGTAAAAAAATTCAGTTTTGTAGAATATGCTTTTCCTATTGTCTATGTTCTGACTTTTTTAAATAAAAGAGGATAAATACTAACTTGTATATAGTAAAGCTCAAACGTTAAGAATCAATCCTTATTTATTATTATGTTATGGTTAACATGATCTACTAATTTTCATATTTTCCATATATATATATATATATATATATATATATATCTACATACATATACTTTTTAATGATTATTTACATCCGATGGATAGTAGTTTTCTATATTTAAAGAATATTATTAAAAACATTAAAATTCCGCTCAAAATATTGTACAATATATTTTTACATCACGGTGCGTGTGATTTTTTTCTGTATTCTATTGATAGAAAATATTTTATTTAATATTCAACGATAAAGAACAAAGATACATCCTAATACAATGAACAAAATTCTATTTTGACCTCGAAAATAATTTTTTGTAATGCATGCAATCTAATACAAAATAAATTCTTAGTTTTCTCTCACTTATCTTTACTATATAAACCATCCAATTTTTAATTACACCATAAAATATTAAACCACGGGCCTAGCGAGCTATTTTGTAGATATTTAGTAAAATTTAATATATTTTACAGCACTTAAAAATAAAGATGATGAGATAGAGAATGCATAATTTTATTTTATTAGAAGTATTACAATTAAAATAGGTATCTTCCCTGAAGGTTTTAAAAAGGCATAAATAATTTTGAAGTTGATGGCAGCAAATTCTCAAATATAAATTTTTAGAAGCTAATGGCTCTTCTGCCAAGTTTTTAGAAATAAAATTGCACAATTTTGGTCATTGACCGTAGTATATTAAATAGAAAATAATTCCAAAACTTTTAAGTTAATCGTTTCGGAAATTGTTTATTAAGTAAGTCTTTCATCAGGAATAAAATAAAATAGATATCACTAGAATCAAGTTCATCAATGTTTAAGAAGTGATATTCACTCATAAATGAAATAATAAGTTGATCTGGTATATCATTTTTTTTTCAATTTTGATGTGTACTATCATCGCTATCTTCATCTCAATAATCCCTTTTTTCATAAATTATTTGGCAAAGTTTTTCCAAACATTCGTCTATCAAAGAGAATATAAATTGAACATTTTATGAATTTTATATTATTAAAGAGTAAGGATTGGATACAGAAGTACCCGATGATTGCTTCATTGGTTCCAAAACTTTTTTTAGCCAAAACTGTAGATATATCATGAATTTCATATTATTAAAAAAAAAGAATTAAATACAGAAGTACTCGACGATTACTTGATTGATTTTGAAACTTTCTTGAGCAAAAACTATAAATAAATCTAGTCAAAGGTATAAACTTAATAATGAATACTTAATTCATTTCAGTACTCTCAAGAGCTGAAATTAAAAAAAAATATGATGTATATAGTAAAGAAAAAAGAAATATTAAGAAAAAATGTTCTAAGGAATAATGTCTATACTGTTTAATACCTAAGCTCGCCTGAAATATACTTTTTTAAAAGTAATAATAACAATAAAAAAGTATTCATTAGTTCGAATAATGACTTAAAGCAAAAAATAACAGACATAATATTCAAAAGCTTTAAAGAAATTTTATTACATTCGAAAATTAAAAGATAGTGTGATATTATTTTTATGAAATTAATATTATTTTAAGATGAATGAATTGAATACAGAAATATTCGACGGTTGCTTGATTGATTCCAGAACTTTCTTAATAAATATAAATATACATAGGAAAAATTGTCATAAAACGTCCTATGGATATATATATATATATGTGTGTGTGTGTGTGTGTGTGTGTGTGTGTGTGTGTGTGTGTGTGTGTGTGTGTGTGTGCGCGCGCGCATGTGAATTGACATAAAATATCCCATATATATATATATATATATACAGAAAAATATATATAAACTCAAGTACGTTCAATTGACATAAAACGTCCCGTATGTATAAACCTGTGTGAGTGCGCGCGCGTGTAAATCAACATTAAATATCCCATGTATGAGTGTACACAGATATACACACACATATATATACGTATATATATATGGGACATTTCACGCCAACTGATAGAGCAAAAAAATAAAAATCGTTGAAACTCTAAAAATTTATTCTTTTTGTTACCCAAAATATGTAATAAAATTTTCAAGGATCTAGATTTAAAGGATCAAGAGTTACAGGACCTTGAAATTTGAAAATTTTTCAAAATTTTTGGAAAAGTCCCAACTCTATCATTTTTTTTCTGAAAATCCTGATGTTTTAGAGAAAAGTGCATAATTACACTTCTTGTTGTAAATGAAGAACAGAGTTAGCAGGATTTTTGACAGACCTAAATCTCGCAGTTTTCTGATTGGCTCTTATATGTAAAACATGGTCATTGAAATCATTTAATGTTTGCCACTGTCGAAATTGGCTTTCGAAGGCTTATTAATTTCTATTTTTATTACCTTTAAAATAAATTTTAGTTCGTGTAAGCAAAAGTCACCAATAAGGAGTTATCACAGTTTTAAATATACATTTTTATGTAAAATTTATTTTTCTCATTGAAAATAGCCTGTCACATACTAGACATGATCATCTGGTTTCAATACTCAAAAACTATTAAAATAAATTTGAAAATCATTTAGTAAAATGTCATCTATCAATTATAAGCCTAATTATTAATTAAACAACACTCGTTATTATGATAATTACAATTAATTTCAAAGGAAAATTAGACTCTGAATTATTCCAAAATCAAATAATTATTTTTCAATAAAAATGTACTTATTTCAAAGAATTGATCCATCAATAAAAAAGAATAATTAAATAATTACTATTTTCCTTACCTTAACTTTCTAGAAAAAGTATCTGTTCAATAGAAAATGATCATAGAATTTTGGAACACACACTAAATGAATTTTTTGGGGATGATTATAAGCAAAAGCTTTCTGACTACCCATCTTTATTTATTTATTTAACTATATATTTTTATTTTTATTTAACCAATAGAAGTATTCTTTCACTCAAAATACTATACATTGAATGTCAGTTTATAACTTTTTATGCATAGTATTTTAATGGATCTATTGAGTTATCCGCACTTAAGTTTATTCTTATAAATATTTTTACCGTAGCAAAAAACTAGATTAAACGCACCGTTCATTGATAGACTTGGATTGGAAATGTTGTTAAAAGGAGAAGTTTTGGTATGCCCTTAAGACCGTTATATAAGAAAAGTAAATAAGATGTTAATTACCAGAAAATTCTCTTAGTTTTATAAATTGTTTTTTTTTTTTAAATATTATGAAGACCTAATGATAGAAATATAGTTTAAATTATATTTATTGGGTGGAGAAAGAAAAATGGATTTTGATCCATGAACAGCTGTATATACAGCTGTCACAATTGCTGAAACTGGATACACGCAAAGAAGAATGGTAAGAGTTTAGAAGATCTTAGTTTACATTATGATATGACAGTTGAAAATTCTTTTGTTGATATTGTTTAGATTCTTTATCGTGTAGATTCTATGGATCCAACGTATATGGAAGGCAAAAACTGCCTTATTGATTATAGAAGAGTTCTTGATGATATATTAAATCTACATCAATGTACAAAATTGAAAATCCATTAGACAGCCCTAGTATTATTAAAGTAACCCCTGAACTTTTGATGTCAAAGAAATATTCTTGTGTAAGTTAAGAATTTAAGCAAGAATCAGCTCAATTTTTGAAAACAGTTGCAATTATAAACGCTAGGATTAGACAACATACTAAACCAGATGTCCCAGTTTACAGGTATATTCTACGTTTAACTGTGTCACAACTTCTTGAATTTATTCATACGAGCAAGAAAAAATATATAAAAGCAAAACTTGAACCAGTCACTGCAGTTGGTGCTTTAACTGCACAAAGTATTAGAGGATCTGGTACTTGAATAACCTTGAAAACTTTTCATTTTGCTCGTGTAGCACCTATAAACATTACTCAAGATGTACGTTGTATTAATGAAATTATTAATGCTAATCTAAAAATCAGTATTATTATTATAACAGCTCATTTAAGAGACGGCCGTATAGCTCTGTCCTTTTCTAATCTAAATTTTCTTTATTATTAATAAATTAAATATTTTCATAGAAAAGTAAGACAACCGCCCAATAGAGCAAAAGACAAGCAAACGATTCTTTTTTATGAAAAAATATGAAATTTTGATTATTTTTCGAGTGAAGTCTGAAACAGAAAAACAGTTGAATCAACTCAATCAAGTTCAATTGTTTTTCCGTTTCAGACTTTACTCGAAAAATAATCAAAATTTCTTATTTTTTCATAAAAAAGAATCGTTTGCTTGTCTTTTGCTCTATTGGGCGGTTGTCTTACTTTTCTATGAAAATATTTAATTTATTAATAATAAAGAAAATTTAGATTAGACAAGGACAGAATAATACGGCCTCCTCTTAATGTAATTCATTGTAATAAAAGCCTCTATCATTTCTTTTAAACATATTTTTCAAAATGATATCATCATTTTCCATTTTACTGATACTTTTTATAGAAAGTGAAGGCAAGGAAAATAGTGATTATTTAATTATTCTTTTTTATTAATGAATCAATTCTTTGAAATAAGTAAATTCTTATTGAAAAATAATTATTTGATTTTGAAATAATTCAGAGTCTAATTTCCCTTTAAAATTAATTGTAATTATAATAATAACGAGTGTTGTTTAATTAATAATTAGGCTTATAATTGATAAATGACATTTTACTAAATGATTTTTGAACTTATTTTAATAGTTTTTGAGTATTAAAACCAGATGATCATGTTTAGTATGTGACAGGCTATTTTCAATGAGAAAAATAAATTTTACATAAAAATGTATATATTTAAAACTGTGATAACTACTTATTGGTGACTTTTGCTTACACGAACCAAAATTTATTTCAAAGTTAATAAAAAATAGAAAAAAATAAGCTTTTAAAAGCCAATTTTGGCAGCGGCAAACATTAAATAATTTCAATAACCATGTTTTACATATAAGAGCCAATCAGAAAACCATGAGATTCAGGTCTGTAAAAAATCCTGCTAACTTTCTTCTTCATTTACAACAAGAAGTTTGATTATGCACTTTTCTCTAAAACATCAGGATTTTCAGGAAAAAAATGATAAAGTTGGGACTTTTCCAAAAATTTCGAAAAATTTTCAAATTTCAAGGTCCTGTAACTCTTGATCCTTTCAATCTAGATCCTTGAAATTTTTTTTACATATTTTGGGTAACAAAGAGAATAAATTCTTAGAGTTTCAACGAATTTAATTTTTTGCTTTATCAGTTGGCGTGAAATGTCCCATATATATTCATAAGCCCATGTGTGTGCGTGCATGCGAATTGACATATTAATATACATGGGAAAAATTATCATGAAACGTCCTGTAGATATATATATATATATATATACCTGTGTGTGTGTGTGTGTGTGTGTGTGCGTGCGCGCGTGTGATTTAACATTAAATATCCTATGTATATGTGTACTCAGATATACACACACGTATATATATATATAAACCTGTATGTGTGCGTTTGATTTTACGTGAAAAATCCTTAGAAGTAAAATTTAAAAACGATGATATATATAAAAACCACTTTGTAAACATTAATGCCGTTTTACCAATAAATAATTTATATCATCAAGTGGCTATTAAACTTTGAAACGAGTTAAAATGTTTCAATACAATGGCGCAATTGTTAATCAAAATCAAAGCTATGTTACTCTTTTCATTTTCACGACATAAAACTTTAAAAAAATTTCCTTTTAAAGTTAATAGACCTTTCTTTTCTATTTTAAAAAATTGAAATATATTAAAAAATTGGCTGAAATATATAAATTTATTTATAAGAATTAAAATTGTAAAATCGGAAAAACACTAAAAAATAGTGCAAAAAAATAAAAAATTGAAATTTTTATAATCGTTTATGATAAAGGTATCCTACCATCGTATGATCGTAAAGTTTGACATATTTGCAATGATTATTGTTGACTTGGCATCAGTTTGAATTTTCGACTTTTTTTTAATAAATAAATCATTGGTTGCTCTTCTTACGGGCCGAAACAGATCGGCTTGGAGGAGGATTGAAGACAATAGAAAATCTTTCTTTTCCCAAAGTTTCATAAAAACGAATTTTAATAAAAACGAATTTATATTGTCAAAATATTTATGATATAATAAGCATATGTATAATGAATCTTACTATGTATTTTATTATAAATTATATCTTTTAGGGTTACTTTTAATTGTAAAACATTCTTCTGTTTTAAACAAACCAGCATTAAGTTCATAAGATTAAATACTTAATCTGTAATAATAAAAAAAGTTAAGAATTAATAGTATATTGTAATCATTGATTCATCAATGTAAATATTAATTAAGTGTAAAAATGTAGTTATCATGATATGTCATTGATTTTGATAATTTATTTCATAAGAAGGTGTATTTTCAGGATAAAGAAATTTATAAAGATAAAAGGGACGATAAATATAGTAGTATTTCAAAAATTTCTATACGTTTGTAAATATTAGGTATTTGATTTTATAAAGTTAATATTGGTTGGTAACAAAAAAATGTTTTACTTTTGTACGTTTATAATTTATGAAAAATTTCAAATAATGAAAATTTACCCTAAAAAATATAATTTATAATAAAATATATTGTAAAGTTCATTATACATATATTTAATTAAACTCATAATTCTAGATTTGACAAAAAAATATTAATATTATATCATAAATATTTTGACAATATAAATTCGTTTTTATTAAAAAACCTATTTAATAAAAACTGGTCGTTTTATTTAATAAAAACAAAATTCTTCTTTAAATTTCTTTACCCAAACTTATAATTTTGCAAATAATTCGAAAATATTTTTCATTTATAATCATCATTATTCATAACAAATGTATACAGAACTTTCCAAAACTGATATCAAAGCTATTATTATTTTTACGCACTGCCCTACATTAAAAAAAGAAACATGTAAATCGGACCATAATTACCAGAGATATTGTTAATTTTCATATGCAATATGAATTTTAGCTTTTGAAAATTTTTTTCTGTTCTTGCGTTAAGAAATAGATACCACCGAGCGCATGCGCGCTGGCCGTTTATATACTCTGTTACCTGATATTCGCACACAATGACATGCGTAAAAAAATTTAGAAACGATGATATATATAAAAATCACTTTGTATACATTCATGTCGTTCTACCAATAAATAATTTATATCATAAACTGGCTATTAAACTTTGAAACGAGTTAAAATGTTTAAAAACAATGGCGCGATTGTTAGTCAAAGTCAAAGCCATGTTACTCTTTTCATCTTCTCGATAGAAAACTTAAAAAAAATTCAAATTAAAGGTCGTGAAGAGACCTTTCTTTTCCATTTCATAAAATTAATATATATTAAAAATTGGCTGAAATATATGAATTTATTTATAAGAATTAGAATTGTAAAATCGGAAAAACGCTAAAAAATAGTGCAAAAAAATAAAAAATTGAAATTCATAATCGTTTATGATAAAGGTATCCTATCATTACATGCTTAAGAAGTTTGACATATTTGCAATAATTATTGTTGACTGGGCATTAATATGAATTTTCGACTTTTTTTTAATAAACATATTAATTGTTACTCTTCTTACGGGCCGAAACAGATTGGCTTGGAGGAGGATTAAAGACAATAGAAAATCTTTTTTTTCCCAAAGTTTCATCGAATTTTGAATAAAATATCTACCTTCAACTTGAATTTAAAAAATTAACCCATAGTCTTGAAGAAAATTTAATTTTGAACAGCTTTTGTTGGAAAATTTATCTTCTAGAGTCAAAAGCAGCGCAGTTACAGAGGAAAAAAGAAAGAAAAATCGATTTTCCTATCTTAATTTGTTTATAAACATTTTTTCACAACTTTTTGAGATGGCGCACATCGATATTCTTATTATGCATATTATCTACAATATATTTCTGCAAAAAACCGGCCTGTAGCACGTTTTGCAGAAAAAAATTCTAATTTGACTGGACTTCTAGTAAAATTTCTTTGGATCTCCTGCTCACAAAAAATATATCTTTTTCTTTATAAAGGGCTGGCTGTAATCTGCTATATGTTGTTCTTAAGCGACTTCAAATGCGTTTTACATCTTTTCCTGAAAATTATATTTCATCGTAATTTTTATTAATAATTATTTTATTAATATGTATAATTTAATAATGTTAATTAGTCTAGCTTGTATTTCATTGTTCAACAATCGTCTTACTTCTGACCCAATGTTAATAAAAACAGTTCTCCTACTATTATCCTACTAATATCCCTGTAGAATAGATCAACTGGATTAAAAATAACTTGATTTTCACGAATTGATCTCGCAATCACAATCTCCGTTTCATTCATTTTTAATAATTTAATAATTATTTAGTCAGTCAGAGACTTGAAGCGAAAATGACCACTAATACTATATTAAAAACTAATAACAATCAAAGTTGGCGCTTCAACTTGTCTAGCGCATAAGGACTATTTCTAATTTTTCTGGAGTTTCGCATAGGTAGGATTTTCAACAGGCGATTATTTTTTGGTCTTTTTGTTACTTTTTATTGTTTTTAATTACTTATTGTTACTTTTTATTATTTGCTGTTATTCTTTATCTGAATTTATACACTTTAACAAAAAAAATAACAGAAAATAACAAAAAACACTAAATAATTATAAAAAATAATAAAAAATAATATAAAATACCTATGTATAACAAAAAATAAAATATTTTCAAGAAATAACATGATAATAACAAAAATATTATAAAAATAAATTAATTTTACATCACAACCCTAATGAAAATTGGTTTTACTAATACCTGTTAATAGCTACTAATTCTTTTTAATCACTGCAAATAACTGATAATGAATGTTATAAATAGTTTGGTTTGAGACAGCAGTAACGTTTATTTGCAGTCAATAACAATTAATAGTAGGTATAAACAGTTATTGGCAATTATTATAATTTATGAGCAGTTATTTCTAATTTTGTTAATTTATTACATAAAATAATAACAGTTATTAGCAATTATGTGCATTTATTTACTGTTATTTACAACTATTTGCAATTTCTTACAATTATTTACAGATATTAAAATTTATTTTTTTTTTAAATTTTCTAAGTTTTTAAACCTAAAAAAATTATTTCAAGAAAATTAATTTCTATAGATAACTATTAACTGTAAATAACTACAAGAATTTGCGAATGACTGAAAAAGTCAGCAAATAACTGTAAATAACTCCAAAATAACTATAAATAATTGCAAACAACATAAGATAACTATTACAAACTGGTAAATTAAGTTAATAACTGTTAGTATTATCTTTAGTTTTTTAGTTTTTATTCTACAAAATTGCTAGTATTTATTTATAAATATTAATAACTACTAAAAACAGCTGATATCTGCTAATAAACGTTACTATTGTCTCAAACCCAACTATTTATAACATTTATTAGCAGTTATTCTTACAGTTATTTACATTTATTAGCTAAATCGATTTCAATTAGGGAAAGTATAATAGTAATTAACTTTAATAAAAATAATGTAATGAAATTTAATTTTCAATAGCAAAATCTAATATAAAAATAGCACAAAATAACACAAATTGTGAAAAATCAACAAAAAATTTTAATAATATTTCATGTTATCATTTATATACGTTTTTATTTAAAACTAATTTTTGTTATATATTTTTATATGCAGTTAACTTTTATTATATTTCATTATTTCAAATTAATATTGATACATTTTGTCACTCAAAACTAATTTCTATTATTTTTTCATCTTCTGATATTATATATTTTGTTTTGTTATTCGTTGATATTTTATATTGTTGTTTGCAATTTTTACTATTATTCATTATTATTTATTCTTTTTTGTTATTTTTTTGTTAAAGTGTCCAAATTCACCCAAAAAATAACATAAAATAATAGAAAATTAGTAGATGGGCTATAGGCATTCTGGCCCATGCGGGTTGAAGCCCACCCCCTCTCCTCTTCCAAGTGTATTAGAATCCGTGTCATTTAAAATACATATGAAATCCTCTCCCCCTGTTGAAAAAATGAAAAAGGATAAAACACTTGTCTCCCTCCACTAAGTGTGCTACAATCCGGTCTATTTAAAATACGTATAAGTCTTCCCTTCCTTAAAAAATGTATTTTCTTTTAGGAAAGGGCTATCCCTTCTCTCTTCTTATTTTTAAGGAAAGGATAGAGCGCCGCCCACTATATGTTCTATTTTGGGGATGCAGAAAAATTTACCTGCTTTTAGAAGAGAGGGAAAGGGGCGACCTGTCTCTAAATGCAGTACACTGTGTGTGTTCTCTTTTAAGTCACAGGTGCATGAAAATAATGAATTGCGCCTTTTTTTTAGGATATAGTACATAAGCAAACTATAAATTTGCCTTCTATTATATTTTTTAAGTCACTGTTTTTGAAAGACTATTATTTATTTTTTTTTTTAAGAAAAAAAAGATTTATTGAAAGGGTCAGCTACTTTTTCTCTTCTTGTTTTAAAATAGAGAATCCTAATTTGAAGAAAATATACGAGGCTTTACTCTGTTAAAAAAGGAAAATGCTGTTTTGAAAATATTTCTTTTATATTCACAGGTGCATGTCGGCTTTCTTGAGAAAAAGTATCTTGCAGGGAGCAAAGATTTCACGTGCGAAAGTTTTTTAAGATGAAGAGATATTTTTTGAAAGGGTTATTTGTATTCTTTTTTAACTTCTAATATATTGTCTTAACGGTAGGCCGGAGTAGAACCTGATACCGACCGAGTAACAATTGAGTTGTTTGTTATTTACTCAAGTTTTAAACGGTGTATCTTCAAATTAAAGAACGAGCGCAATAGATATTATTATTATGAACATCCATGCACAAGAAAAAAAATATCTATCGGTTTGTTTTTGAGAAAAGTAAGTAACGCGAAAATATTATAAACATAAACTTTTACTTTGGCGTTACTTACTTTTCTCAAAAACAAACCGGTAGATATTTTTTTTCTTGTGCATAGATGTTCATAATAATAATATCTATTGCGCTCGACCTTTAATTTGAAGATACACCGATTAAAACTTGAGTAAATAACAAAAATGCCAATTAGACAAGGACAGCGAATCCGGCCTGCTCTTAAGAGGAGGTCGAGTATATCTGTCCTTTTCTAATCAAAGAATTGAATTTCCAGAAAAATTAATGATTATAGCAAGAAATAAGAAGAAAGCCCCATCTCGTATAATAAAAAGCAAGATTCTCTTTTATGAGGAAAAATTATTTTTATCGCTTCGTTTTTAAGAAAACCTTGAAAAACTGAATTGTCTATCTTAACCTCTATTTTTTAAGTTTTTCAAGGTTTTCTTCAAAACGAATCGATAAAAATAATTTTTCCTCATCAACGAAAATCTTGCTTTTTATTATACGAGATGGGACTATCTCCTTATTTTTTGCTACAATTATTAGTTTTTGCAAAAAAATTAATTCTTTGATTAGAAAAGGACAGAGATATACGACCTGCTCTTAAGTCACTTTTTGTGAAAGAAAAACTTTTTTGAAAAAAAAGATTTATTGAAAGGGTTAGCTACCTTTTCTCTTTTTGTTTTAGAAAAAAGAGAATTCTTATTTAAAGAAAATATCTGAGGCTTCACTCTGTTAAAAGAGGAAAATCCTCTTTTTCCTCACAGGTGTATGTAAGTTTTTTAAGAAAAAAAGTATTTTGCAGGTGGACGAAAATTTTACATGTGAAAGTTTTTTGAGGTAAAGAGATATTTATTGAAAGGATCACTTGTATTCTTTTTCTTTTCATGTTTAAAATTTTTTTTGTAACAAGTGTGTGAGAAAAAGTTATCTTGCAGGTGCATTTATTTGGAAATTTTTAAGATTGATCTATCATAGTTGTACAAAAATATTCTTGAGAAAAAAAGATATTTATTGAAGGGGTCGATTGTTTTAAAAGGAGACATATTCCAGCAAATATGTACATGACTTCTTTCTGTTGAAAATCCTTCTTTCAAGAAAATCTGATATTCACAGGTATATAAAAGTTTTTTTAAAAAAAAACGACATATATTACAAGGGCCAGTTGGATGAGAATATAAATTAAAATCTTAGGTGTGAACAAAACTAACGGAGGATGGACTAAATTTCTGTAAGAGAGGTAACAAATTTTTGAAAAGAAAATTTTCAACAATCGTATGATTTTCATGAGAAACATAAGAAAATAAGCATCCTGATTTTCTGTATAAATACCTCGTTTCAAGCTACATTGTGTTAGTTCAAGAATCATCTTCAACTTTTTCTTAATCTGAGAAAAAAAAATTCAAAAATCTTCATATATTATTCTTTATATAAAGAAGAAAAAATGATTGAAGGAAAAAGTGAAACAATAAAAAAAGTTCTAGAGCATGTAAGGTGACTCATGAGCAATGGGCCAACGCTGCTTACGATGCTGGACCATCTAAACTGGGCAATGGAAGCTGTAAATACACGTAAGTAGATTTAAAATAAAAATATTAAAATTATCGAAAAATATTTATTAACAATGATTCATTTTTTATAGTACCACCTATTCCCCCAATTACTGCTTTACAGCAGTTGTATAAAAGAACACAACCGGCGGTGAGAGTGGAAATTGATGATTCTTCAAGAAAAAGAACTGCATCTAGTTCAAGCAGTTCCAGCTCGAGTTCAAGCAGTTCGATCAGCTCGAGCAGTTCCATCTCGAGTTCGGCTTCGAGAGGACAAAAGAGACCGAAGAAAAATGATTCTTCGGTTTCAAAAAAACCAAAAACAAACGGTAACCTTCGGTTTATTTTTCTTTTTTTTTTAATTATATAGAAATAAATTTAATTTTTACTTTTTTTCTTTTTTACAGATGAAGCAGCAAATAAGAAGATGACCACATCTTCAGAAGCGATTTCCTCCACCTCTTCAAGTTCAAGTAGGCTTACCTCATCGGCAAATAAGACGGAGCCGTCTTCAATTAGTAAGAAATCAGAAATGTCTTCATCAGGTAAATAGCAACTTTTTGAAAATATTTATTTTATTATTTCATTGTTTTTCAAATTTTTATTTTTAGTCACAATTCCATCCACCTCTTTGGCTAGTAAAGTGGAATCGTCTTCAGCCAGCAAGAAATTGGAAACATCTAGCTCATCAGGTAAACTGTAATTTTTTTTTTTTAACAAAATATTTATTTTACTAATATATTTTATTTAATTTATTTCATTATTTTTCGTTCAAATTTTCTGTTTAGGCACCAGGAATGAGAAGTTATATTCATCAGCAAGACAATGGATGAGGAAAGTAGGCCAGGAACTGGCGGAAAAAAATACGAAATTAACGGTCCAGCAACCTCACACACCACCTTCAACAGGTGGACCTCCGATAATTGAAGACGTGACATATTTAGATTAAAATGTATATATTTTTATATTTTTTATAATTTAAAAAAATCAATTGTAATGTATTTACTAGTGTAATTAATGTATGTTTTATTATTAGATGTATAAAAAATATATACAAAAAGTATAAAAACAATAAGGTAAAACACCCAATTGTAGGACAGTTACGGCAGTATAAGTATATATACTTGATTTTTATTGATATGCCATGGGTTGTTTGCAAAATAAAATTATCTCAGTTGGATAATTAGATATTTTAAAGTATGTAAAAAGAAAAATGAACCGATTTACATTAAAAAATTTTAAATTATCGTCTTATTTTCATATGAGTAAGAATCCCTAATTGTAGGACAGCAAATTTTACTAAACCCAAAACTAAGACAGCACTTAGACCAAAAGTAGGACTATATAAATTCGTTTACACATAACCTTAAACAATATAATTTATTGGACAGTTACAAAGTTCTAAACATTCTAACAATATCAAAATTTTTTATAATTAATATAAGAAAGCAAAGTTAATAAAAATGAATGTAAGTTCAATTGCATGCTCTAAAATTTATTACTGATTATAATTTTTCTTGTTTAATTTTTTTCTTTATTTGTAAAGCATTAATTTTTTCTTCAAAAATTGTAATATACACATTTTTAATAATATTTTATAAATTTTAGTAACATATAAAAAGTTGCCTTAGGTTAATAACAATACGAGACAGTTAAATATTTAGTTTTAAGGTTACCTCCGAAAATCGTATTTCTTGAATGTTTAAAGTCACAATCGATATCGATTTACACACAGAGAAACATTTTATCTCTGTTGGCACTTAAACGATATAAACTTTTGTCAATAATGGCTTTTATTTTCAATAATAAATGATTAAATAAACTACATCCTACTTCTCGGTCACTTAGTCAGCTGTTGTTGGACAGATATTGCGCTTTGTCTTACTTTCGGGAACTCTAATAAAAATTTGAAGGTATACTAAGACGAATGAAATAATAAAAAAAAGAATTATTTAAACCATAATAAAATATAAAATAATACTCATAAATTTAATCAGATTCGATACAACTAGTTATTTTATGTAGGTTACATATGAGTTATATCTATAATTAAGCAAAAACGACATTGCAATTTTACATAAAAATTAGAAAATTTAAGAAGTAATTTACAACCGGAATACACGCTTTGCATAATCATTTTTTTTTATTTTTCAGTAAACCGGTGTTTAAAAATGACTCAAACATTCGTTTTAATGAGAGTACGTAGAATCTATAAATATTTAAATGAATATTTTTTGGTATTATTTTACTGTTAAAAATTACTGCTTTTCTTTCATGTCCTACTATTAGTATCATTTTTTGCAATGTCTTACTTTTGGGTGTTTTACCTTAACAATAAATTAGTCTTGTTTTTCTCTAAAAATATATGCACATAAGTAAATGGATAGTTATTAGATTAGATTAGATATATTTTATTTTGTAACATATATACAAAAAAGAATGTGTAATACATAAAAAATATTGCACAGTATAATATCACAATCTTAAGAGATAGTAGAAATAAAAATACTATATTAGTAAGTCAACGGGTTAAATTAAAAGTGATATCACAGATTAAAAAAAAATACCAAACAAAACATAAATGCACGCAATGAATATAGACAAAAATATGCTAAAAATCAGTGCAATTAATTTATACATAGAAACAATTTATTATCTTTGTCTTATTTATATTTAATATTAATTTATTTTCTAAAATTTTTAACTTTTTAAAATTAAAGTTGTTATTTATTTTCCTAATTAAAACCATAAAAGAAATTAAGAATCAGAATCATGTTTTTTATTCAATTAAATTTATTTCCAATAAAACCTTATACATTCATCATTATTAAAAATTTTATCGATTTCATCTTTGGCAAATTTGGCATCTAGGTAATCATGTAACCATGTGCGCATCGAAATAGCATTAATAACAGCACACATAGGTTTTCGCCTTAAACAGAGGTCGTGGTTGAAACATGTTTACCGTGTACAATTCATTATTCTTCCTAATGATGGACATCCGAAGTCTTTGATGTTGCTGATTGTTCTGAAAATAAAGAGGAAAAGGTAATGTAAATTGAAGTATATACAACATGAAAATAAAGTATTATAAAGTATTAACATGGTTAAACACAGTATGATAAAGTATTAATATGATTAAACACAGTATGATAAAGTATTAAAATAATTAAAAAAAGTATAAAAAAGTATGAAACAAGTATGAAAAAGTATAAAAAAGTATCAAATAAGTATGGAAAAGTATGAAAAGTATCAAACAAGTATGGAAAAGTATGAAAAAGTATCAAACAAGTATGGAAAAGTATCATACAAGTTTGAAAAAGTTTGAAAAAGTATTAAAACAGCATGAAAAGTATGAAAGTTAAAACATAAATGTATTACTTATACGTTTGGTAAAAGATCAGCTAACCATTGCGCTTTCTGCTCACCCTTGACAAATACTTTCTTGACTCCTTGTGAACAAATTTCAAAAAATTTTTGAAGACGATGGTAAGGTATATATCCAGAGTTCCATTGTATGCCATGGTGATACTTTTCCAGCCATTGCGTTGTACTTTTTTCTTCTTGACTCAATTCTCTCTATGTCGTCGGAGGTTCAAAGAGATACGCAGTTGAAAAAGCAGTTTTTCTAAAATTCAGAAAACTGACTTCTTTAAGGGGAGACACAAGTGAAACTGTGTTTCTCAACAAAAAAATGACGTTTTTTATTTTTAATTCTTAACTCATAGCACCTACAACGTAATCCATGCGTAATGTTGTTCAAAATCATCTGAAAAATCTATAAAAAAATTTTCAGCCTGAAATATTAAAAACTGTGAGACTAGTTCCATTTTAGCTGCTGCCTCATTTACCAGTAAACCAAGCAGCAGTTAAAATGGAACTAGTCTCACAATTTTTAATATATCAGACTGAAAATTTTTTTATAGATTTTCCAGATGATTTTGAACAACATTACGCATGGATTATGTTGTACGTGTTATAGGTAAAAAATGAAAAGTAATAAACGTCACTTTTTGTAAAGAAACGCAGTTTTACTTGTGTCTCCCCTTAAAAATAAAAGAATTCCCAGACATGCCTTGAAATCCTTGTATGTCATAAATATAAACGTTCTCTTCAGAGAATTCTAATATTGCATTTTTAATCATTGCACCATAGTCACGGGTTCTAGCCATCTTACAACTCTGAATTTCTTTCAGCGAGAAGTGATTTGAGAGACTGAATAGGAAAATTCTTACAGTTTTTGGATAGTTTAAAAGAAAAATTTATCCCTTCCTAAAAACTTTTCCCTTCTTTATTTTCCAAATTTTTCTTTTCACTATTGGTCAAATCTCGAAATTTATATCCCTTATTAAATTTTCTTTTTACTATTGGTAGAATCTTGTAATTTGTATCCCTTCTTACATTGTTTTTACCTATAAAAAGCGAAGATATTTCTTGGATGACTACACTTCGTATATAACAATCAGTGAGATTTATTCTTAAATATTGTGTGAGTTGAAACTGTTGCTCTAGTCATCTTTTAGTTAAAAAAAGGAAAAATGACTTCAATCGATTTTTTTGAACGTCTTATCCAATTACTTCGTGATACTTTACGAAGTATAAGCGAATTGAGCAATGATGATATTCATTATTGGTTAGATATGTGTAATTCTGCTGTCATTAAATTGAACGAAAAAATCGTTCAACCTAACCTCACAAGAGGAGCGAAACAGAAATGTCAAACTTGTATGACACATCTTTCGTGCATGCAAGTTCAGTTGGAACAAAATCTTTGTCAAGGAGGCAATCTACAATCTGAAGAAACAGAAGCTAGAGTCGAGTGGCGAGACGTAGAGTCAGCTTTCCAAATTCAAATCAGAACTGGTGTAGTGGTAAATATTAAACATGTGGACATTCTGAGTTTTTTGAGTGATACACAAAAACTTTTTAAAGTTAAGGTTCAGGCGTGCTTAGAAGAATATAATGCGTTAAAAATAAATTCTGATTTCATCTCTGAATTTTCTGTGCAGAAAAATACTGAGGAACTAACTGACACAAAATACTTTGCAAGTGAAAGTGCTACAGTATACATGTCAACAGATTTAGAGGAATGGTTTTAAAATAATATCAAAGAGCCTATTCTTACGCAAATAGAAGAATTTCAGGAAAAAGATTCAGGATGGACTTTGAAGAGTATATTAAGTTTGTGTATTAATATGAAAAAATATTCTCCCTTGAAGGATAGCTCTTACATTCCTCTTCCAAAGTTTATAGAAAATAAGAAAGCGTGTGTTAATGTACGTAATAATAATAATGAGTGTTTTAAGTATGCTGTACTATCCGCATTATATCCTTGTGACAATAATCCTCAAAGAGTGAATCATTATCTTCCACATAATAATAAGCTGAGGTTTGATAAAATTGAATTTCCAGTAACAATTAAAGATATTCCGAAATTCGAAAAATTAAATAATAATATTTCAATAAATTTATACACTTTGAAAAAGTATGGTCCGAAGTTTGAAGTATCGCTGTGTCATATTACGTCTGAAGAAAAGAAAAATCATGTCGATTTGCTCATTATTCAAGATTTCTACATAAATGAGTATGAAGAAAATAATGATGCTGATGATAGAGGCATACCTCAATATCTAGTATCTATCTTTGGGGTTTAACCACCTGCAGCCTATTTGGCCTAGTAAGTGACACCTCGACCACCTTTGTGTTCCGGTCTTTTCGCGTTCGAAACCATACCTCAATTTTTTCCCTAACTTCGGTAGGTGGCGCTCGATCGTGCAGACCTACTTAGGCAGGGAGCATCGCTCAACTCATCCTTTTTAGCGCATCGGGAGCTCAACACCTACCCGGCAGAACGGTCCGGCTCAACTACAATAGTGAAACAGTCGCGTTCTGCCTTACCGGCCCTCGAGTGACTTTCGTCGGTTTTTGTTAAAACCGAAAAAAGTCTCTCGGGGGTGGTCCACCGCGATGTCAGTGAGCTCGGGACATCCTCCACTTTCACTATTTAAATTAAAAAATGGAGATAAAATCCCGACCTCACCGGGATTCGAACCCCGGCCCTCTGAGTGAGAGTCGGATGCTCTAGCCCCTGAGCCACCACGGCTCTTACGCCTTAATATCATTATGTTTGGATTAAAAATTTGTCTCGACTTTTGGGTTCTCAAATGCCTAAAAGCAATATAAGATCTTACCATTGTGAGAGGTGTTTACAAATTTGTTATAGTGAAGAAAGATTCGTAATTCATAAAAATAATTGTAAAAATTTAAATACATGTCGAATTAATTTGCCCAACTCCAAGAATAACGTTCTCAAATTCGATGATTACAGCAAGAGTGAAAAAGTTCCTTTTGTTATTTATGCAGATTTCAAATGTTTATTGAAACCTACTGACAGTGAGACGACTTTTCAACTTCATGAAGCATACAATATTGGACACTACATGAAATGCAATTTTGATGATAAATTATCTTATTATAAATCATACAGAAGGATTAACGAATGTGAAGAAAAACCTGCAGAATGGTTTGTTAGAGAATTAAAATCAATCGGTGAGAAAATTGATGAACTCTACAAAAATCCAAAACCAATGAAACTTACAGATCTAGAAGAATTGATTTTCCAGAGGTCAACTAATTGTCATATATGTAGAAAACCAATCCGTACCGAAGAACTTGCAGTACGAGACCATTGTCATCTCACAGGATGGTAAGTTGTCTAAGTGGTTATAATTAAATAAAGAAAATTATTTTGGTTATTTTACGTATATTTCTTTTTAGTTTTAGAGGTGCAGCTCATAATTCATGCAATTTGAATTATAATATTTCAAGATTTATTCCTGTCATTTTTCGTAATCTCAATTATGACACTCATTTTATTCTGAAAGAAATCGGGACTTCTACGTTGATGAAGGGACGAATGACTCTAATACTTCATAATAAAGAGAAATACATTTCTTCCACAAAATATATGGATAATAGTGACATCAATTTTAGATTTATAAATTCATGGCGTTTTCTACCATCATCATTGGAGAAACTTGCATCGTATCTCAAAAACGTGCCAATGGTTGTGAGAGAAATTCAAACAGATGGATTTACAGATGCTAAGATAAATTTTTTTTTTTTTTTATTATAAAGGCGTACCCAGACCTTCAGTTAAGGTCTATATGGCCATAAGATAAATCTTCTCAGACGGAAAGGTGTATTTCCGTACGATTTTGTGGATGGATTAGATAAATTAATGTCTACAAAGCTGCCAGAAAAAAGGACTTCTATAATAAACTAACGGATTCTCATATAGCTGAAAAAGATTATAAGCACGCTGTTCAAGTTTGGAATGAATTCAATATAAAAACTTTAGGAGAGTACTCCGATTTATACTTAAAAACCGATGTTTTATTATTGGCTGACGTCTTCGAAAGTTTCCGAGAGACCTCTCTTAAAGCCTACTCATGTCCTGCTCATTTCTACACAACTCCAGGCTTAACGTTTCCAGCAGCTCTTAAAATGACGAAGGTAGAATTGGAACTTTTGACAGACATTGACATGCTAATGTTTATCAAAGCAGATATCCATGTAGGAATAAGCCAGTGCTGTAACCGGTATGCAAAAGCAAACAATCCATACAAGCGCAAGCTGCATTTGAAGTAGAGAGGGAATATGCAAGAAAAATGGCTGCTGAAAAAGAGCAGGAGGTGGAAAAGAAGAGGGGACACGAAGTATACAATAAAAATAGAGTAACACGATTGGGAATGGATGTTACAGAGCATAGAAGAGAGGTGGAAATCAAGAGGGGGGATAAATCCAATGAAAATAGAGTAATGCAAATGGAGATGAATGATACAGAGCATAAGAGAAAGGGGGAAATTAAGAGAGGGGATGAACCATCCAATGAGAATAGTGCAGCGCGAGTGAGGGTGACACTTCTTGGCAACTAAGGTGAGCAAATCATTATTGAGTATGACGTATTTAGGGAGTTCATGCATGACTGAGATCCATCAATAGAGGGAATTTCTGAGGAAGGTGGAAGAAGGGATTTATTGCGAGTGGCGATGAAAAGGGCAGAAATTGAGGTGGGGGATGGGCAATATCAAGGGACGGAGCACGATGAGAAGCACATTCAAATAATTAAAGAGCTTGAGAACGATCAACCGCCTACACAGAAACCAAGAGTTAACTAACTAATCATGTAAGTTTACAGTATAATTTTTTTTCTAATAAAATATCATCTACAGAAATTTTAATTTTTTTTTTCTTTTTGATTTCAGATGGGATTTATCAACACTTAATAAGATTGCTGAAAGCGACTTTTTGCCAAGGAAAAAGTTACAGACTTGGAAAAAGATCACCAGTACATGGTGACAGCACTTTAAGAGGTGAAGACACGATATGGTGTCAAGATCGTAGCAGAATTCGAGCAAAGTTTTAAAGTATTCCTACCAGAGAAGATTTCATCAGCAATTCGAAAAGATGAAGAATTTTTTTACAAACTCTGCGATGAAGCAAACAAACGTAGTTGCAAGTATTTGGAAAGAACTTCTTTCAAACTTGATCGGGTATAAAAAATATATCTACGAAATGATTTTTAAACTATTTATTGTAACTTGTACATAATGATACATAAATAAATAAAAATATGTTAACATTATACATTAGTTTTTTTATTTATCATCACCATCCATAGTTATAATTATATTACAATATTATATGTAAATATATCTAAATAAAATAAACAAAATAAAATAAAATTTTTTTATTTATTACATTATTATATTAAAAAATACATTTTAACTTTTTCAAACAATCTCATTTTTATCCATCCAACTATTATGCTTGTTACTTAAACCTGACCACTTAACAAATACACGTTTACCACCATTCTTTAAAACTTTTTCTACTAAATGAATTTCTGGATACATAGTCTTTTGAATTTTCGTTTCATGAAAGCCGCCGGAGACTGGTTCATCATAATAATCTTTGACGTGGTAAGTTATGGGATTGGTTTTTACAACTCTTGTTATTGTGAAAATTTCAGTTGACCAATTTGGTGTATAACCTTTTTCAAAAACTTGTTTTATCTTACTTATTCGCACTTTATCTCCTACTTTGAATTTTGGTTTCTTTACAGGTCTTTTTTCAGTTGGGTAATTTTTCGTGATTTCTTTTTCATTTATCTTCGTAACGTTTTCAGGCTCGATTCCTATTGTTCGATGTTTTCTTGAATTGTATGCTTTCACTAACTCAGGCAGAATAGCCGACCATTTATAACTTGCTTGTTTGCTGAATTCTAACCACACTGCATTTTTTAAGTTCTATTAAAGCGCTCACATATGATTGCATGAAGATTACTATGTGAAGAGTAGTAATTTATCTTGTACTTTTTCATGAGATTCTGAAAGTTTGAATTGTAGAATTCTTTCCCTTAGTCAGTTTGTAAATTCGATAGCACTCATCCTTGTTTTAATATTGACTTCATAGCTAGAGTAACATCATTGCCACTCTTTGATTTGACTGGTACAGCCCATGCACATTTTGAAAATATATCTATGACAGTTAGTAAGTAGCGAAAACCTTTGTTCTCCTTAAAATACGGTAACATTTCCACAAGGTCAGCTTGTCAAGTCTCATTTAATCCGCGTATGTCATATTTTCTTCGCTTGTACCTTTGACGTGCTGGCTTCTGTAGCTCTTTAACTACTCTTTGACGTTCCATCTTAAACTTAAACTTTTGCAATATCCGATTGTCTATTCATTTCTTTAATTATATATTCAACACTTGCAAAATTTCGTTGAGCCATATCATTAAGATAAGTTAAATTTTCATCTATTTTTGCTTTATATACTTCAACTTTGTTCTCATATTCTTGTATAGCTTTAGCAACTTCTATAATTTTAGAAGATAAGTAATCAACTTCTTTCTGTAGGATATTATTTAGTGAATTTAAACTAATCGCATCATTTGGATAATTAGCCTCTTCAATATTGCGAAGCCGCTTATTTTCTATATCAAAATTACCATCTGATGTAAAATTGAATCCAATACCTCAAGGACCACGACTCGCTTGCGAGCCCTCAAGTTTTCTTCCAAACACATCGAGGCTCATGCTACTACTATTGATTTGAAAATTGTGTGAGTTAATATATATGTCCGGCTTCACGTAGTTCCTCTATAATTGATTGGATTTCATTGTTGTGATTATTATTTCCAGCAGATCGTTCTCTATGCGCAGATACAAATGGTAAATATATAGATTTGAATGATGAATTTGCAGAATTGAATGATGAATTTATCATCGTGCTATTTATCGGAGAAAAATCATCGCCATTAGAAGCATCATTATCAAACGCCGAACCCGAGTCATTAACATCGTTTACAATATAACTTGATTCATCGAATCTCAATCTTTTTTTAGCTGATTTTCTGTTACTGTCTATAGCCGAAATGTGATTAGAACGTGACACACTTTCAGTTATCAAATCGACAAGCTTTTCAAGTAGTGTAATAACTGGTTTTAAAGTATCACCAATAACCTTTTCAAAATCATCCCTCTCCTTTTTCAATAAAGAGTATTTTTTTAATAGCCTCACGTGCTCGTAAGAGCTCGCTAAGAACATTTTTTTCTTTCTTAAAGTCAGGCATGCTGACAAGATGCTGTCTACAATCGAACTGCAAAGATTAAGATTTATATTTCCTTTTTAATGGCAAAACAGTCAAATCCTTTTTTATATTTACCGTCATTCATTGCTCTATCTTTGTCAATAACAACAAATCCATACTTGTAATTCTTCCAGCATTCAGTACAAAGATCTCGAAATGTATTTAAAGTTGAGTCAGTATTCACATGGTTTTCATAGATATGTTTAAGATTAACATCATCTTGACGATAAATTACCATCAAATTAATATTGTCCCTGATGAGATGTTTCGGTATATAAGCATATGACTGACATAGATAAAAGCTATCTACACTTTTGTGTCTCCCCTTACAGAAAAAAGCTCTGACGTTATCCTGCTTCTCACAAGCAACATCGTCAAAAATCATAATTGAATTAGATAGGGCTTCATTTGGAGACACTACAGATACATGTTTACTAAACGGTAGATATGATATTCCTTCAATTGACTCTAAAACTTTTTAAAGAAATTGGTATTTCGGTTGATTTAAGGATCTAGTGTATACATACAAATTTTAAAATTTAAGACCATTATGGTGTGTAATTAGAACCAATAAACTATTAATTTTTCCACAGTTCGATGGGCCACAGAATACTGCTCGTATATTATCTGAAAGTAACTCTCCGTGTCGCTTTTTTCTTTTCGTTTTCTTAAAATCAAAGTTGGCGACGGGAAGTTTGACGTTCTGCTCAGTAAAATCCATGTTTACGTAACAAAGTCTTATATTTTAAGTTTTATATTTTGATCATCAGTCGTAAATCAGCGCTCGAAGAGAGATGTTCGTACACAAATCACAGAAGCACCCTAAGGGTAAAGGGTTACTTGATAAAGTAATCAATAACTTACTTATTGAAATGCATATTCCTGGATATCAATATTGTAGTCCCAGAACAAAACTGAAAAAGCGTCTAAAAAGAGGTGATACAGGTATCAATCCACTTGATCAAGCATGCAAAGAACATGACATATCTTATTCTGATAACAATGCTGATCGAAAAGTAGCTGACATGAAGCTTGCTAATAAAGCTTGGCAGTGTGTTAGAGCGAAAAATGCAAGTATTAGCGAAAAAGTAACTGCTTTTGTTGTTGCAAATGCTATGAAATTAAAAGGAAAGACAGGAATGGGTGTAAAATTGAGTAAATTAGTAACTGCAAGATAAAAATCATTAAAACCAAGTCAACATTTTCGCAAAGTTATTCAGTCTGCTTTGAAAGGTGCACGTGAAGCTCTCAAGATCGTTGGTGGTAAGAAAAAAATTATCATTCTACGTATTCTACCTGTTCCATCAAAAATAGGTGGCGCTCTGTATTTTCACGGAAGAGCATCCAGTTTCTCAAAAGCATAGGTCTCAAAGTACGTCAGAAAAGATAAATTGTATGATACTCTGCTGCTTCCAGAAAAATGGCCGAAATTCTAAGCATTCAATCAGGTGTCGCATTCGATGAGTCTATTGCTCATTATGAGGTTCACGCACATCAACCATACTCAACATTAAGTTTCAATAACAGTGATGAAATTCGTATTTCTATTCAGCATCAAGATTTATGCATCTTACCACAATGCAGTTACATCCATGTATGTGGAAAATTACAAAAACCAGATGGACAAGCACTAACTAAAACTAATTTCGTTAACAATGGCATTTGTCATCTGTTTGATGAAATTCGATATGAACTTAATGCTGTAGAGGTAGATAAAAGTAAAAATGTTGATTTGAGTAGTCTCATGAAGGGATGCATTTCATTTAATCCAAATCAGACTCTAACATTAGAAAATGCAGACTGGCTTGGTATTGAAGAAGAAAACAAAACAATTGTAGATGATCATGGAAATTTTGACGTTTTTATGCCTCGAAGTACGATTTTAGGCTTTGCAGAAGATTACAAGAAAATTGTTGTCAATATGAAGCATGAACTCATTCTCACAAGATCAAGAAATGACCTGAATGCTATAATACAGGAAGGTACTGTAGCCAACAATGTAACCACATATGAAACTCATCAAATAAAAATATCAAAGATAGAGTGGTTAATGCCATATGTTATTGCATCAGATAAACAAAAAATCCAGCTGTTAAATTTCATTGGCAAAGATAATCCTATTTCTATGAGTTTTTAATCTTGGGAGTTATTTGAATTTCTTCTTTCAACAACAAATAAACACGTCTGGACGGTAAAAACTTCAAATCAATTGGAGAAACCACGTTTCGTGATTCTTGGATTACAATCGGGAAAAAAAGGTTCAAAAACTAAAAATGCCAGTCGCTTTGACCACTGCAATATTAGTAATGTGAGACTATTCTTGAATTCGCAATATTATCCGTACAACAATCTCAATCTTGACATATCCAAGAATCAGTTTGCTATTCTCTATGATATGTACGCTAATTTTTAGAAAAATTATTACAGAAGAGATCCACAGCCATTGTTGACAAAGTCTCAGTTTATCAACTTTGAACCACTCATATTTATTGACTGTTCATGACAAAACGAGTTTCTAAAGAGCGTTCCTGTCGATGTACGTCTAGAATTTGAGTCTCAAACTTACTTTCCAGCTAATACTTTAGCTTATTGCATGATCTTACAATATCGCATCGTTCAGTACAATCCTATGAGTGGAGATGTTCGGAAGCTTGTCTCAATTATCTTCACTTTTACGTGAAAAAATTAATATTTCAAAATGGAATATACGGTAGACATGATTGGTTTTAAGCAAATGGGTGGTGAATATGTTCTAAAGGAAATAGCAATCATTCCTCTCAACGACAGTGGTGATCCCATTGTTCATCTATTCAAAAAACCTTTTTTATGGGAAAGGCTCTCTGACGAATTGCAAGAAGAAAACATTCGACTCAAACATAATCATGGAATAGTCTGGAACACTGATGGACTAGATTACTCTTAAATTGCAAACTTACTTTGTGAACATTTACATGATACTACAAAAATTTATGTTATGAATAAATTCAAACGAATATGGTTGCTAAAATTCAAATTTTCCGTTTACAACATCAATGAATACGGGTATCCATTAAACCCATCTTTCAAATGTGTTACTGTGTGTACAAACCATAATCCAATTCATAAGACTGTCTGTGCACTACACAATGTCAAACTCATGAAATTATTCTATTTCTCACAAAACCATTTGTAAGAAAAAAAAATAGAAAAAAAGTAGAAAACACTATAGGCATCCTAGATCAGATTCTAAAACACTTGGAGGAGAGAGGGGGGTGCTAGAATCCGTACGGGTTCTAACACACCTTGGGCTGTGCTAGAATCTGGGTGTGCTAGAATGCTTATAGCCTATCTTCTAAAATAACAAAAGATAGCAATAAATTAGAGTAATAATACAGAAAATAATAAATATTTTAAGATAACATTTACATTTTCCTGCGAGCGTTAAGATCATAGAAAATATTATGACACAATCTTTTAGCAGTTTATCCTTCTGTATACAAAAATATCTTTCAAGTTGTGCACGACTTACGAAGTTGTGTTGAAGACTGCAAGGTGAAAGGTACGACGTCATCACGTTCTCCAGTCGCACAAAAGTGTTCACCATACACAAGCGTTTTGGGGATGGGTCAATGGTGATTGCTGGGGTCGATTAACTCACATAGCTAGGAGGTCAAACGCACAAGGATTTGAAAATATTCTTTCAAACGAATTTTTACCTAGATTGCAGGGAAGATCCCCAGACGATAACAGCCCAATCTTCGTCGTAGAGGATAATAGCCCCGTACATACTGCACACATTGTGCGCCAATGGTATGCAGAGCATCCTCGATTGCGTCGACTAGACTGGCCACCACGTTCGCCCGACCTAAACTTTATTAAAAATGTATGATCACGAATGGTGCGGGAATAAAGATCAGGGATGGCCCGAAATCAAGAACAGTTAGTCGATACAGTAAATGAAGCATGCACGGAGAAAGTTTTGCCTCAATAAAGATGATGCGCGTCGCACTAAAAAAAGTGATGCCTTTTGCACCGTAAATCACGAATAATGCTTCGCATTTCATAATTCATGCATCACTTTTTGTAGTGCATAAGCGCCGAAACACAATGTGCGAGGAGACGGCGCACTGTATTTCGTCGCCTACGGTGGTGCTGCATCGAAAAACTTGATGCATGTTCGATATTTATTGTGCATGCGAGCCACTTTGTGGAGCATTTTAAAAACGCTCTATCTTTTATGATGTGAAACTTTCTCGGTGTGGACTGGCTTAATCAACCGGTTTGCATTTTTCCATGCACTATGTGATTCTATACCAAGACGTTTACAATGCGTCATTGAAAACAATGGTGCATTTCTTAATTATTAATTATATTACCGAATTGTGATCATAAATACTGTCAAGTGATTAAAAATTAATATGTAAAATTATATAATTCTAATCTAAAACGTTAATCGCGCCCCGCGCATGCGCGCTTACAATATCACATCATATTTTTCAGCTCCTTATTAGAAACTCTTACATCAACATCGTGAAAAAATTGAGAGCGCCGCATTTCCAAAGTGCACATAAAATTATCGTGATATAATCAGTGCAATTAATAGTAAATGATTTTTGTTTTTTAATTGGTATTACTTTATCAAAAAAAGATATCAAAATCCAATTAATTATATTTATACCCCCTTTGCAAATGAACAATTGTATTAATAACCTAAAAAATTATTATATTATCGATGAAAAATATTTTATTTAAAAAGAAAATTTAAATAATGAACTGGTATACTTATTGATACTTTCACAACAATTAAAAGAGAATATGAGTGATGCAATGCATTTTGTAATTATGAAAGTTTTTAATAAAGTGACAACTTAAGGTTCTTGAAGGTAATGTATTTTATACTTGAATCTCTGAGTTGTGAAACCTATAGTGATAGATGAAAACCTTGACGATCTATATCTGCACTAAAAAGATAGTGGTGAAGGCACTAATAAGTCTACGAATATCATATCATATATTCCTGTTAAGCAAGGAATGATAGCAGCTAGAGGTTCCCTTACCCGTTACTTTATAATAGATCGCATTTTCAATTAAAGAGTAGAAGGGACTTATCTTAGAAAATAAGAAAATAAAATTAATGTCAAGTATTTTGAGTTATTACCCCAACTCTTATCAAGCTTTCCTTCTTTGTTTTAGAGAACTTATGCAATGAAATACCTAAAGTAATCACAACACTAATATAGTAAGTAAGAAATTTTATAAATTATCAATTCTTTTTACTACTTATTCATGTAAATAAATAAAAACTATTTTTAGTTACAGAGTTTACCACGAAAGAGGTGTTTTCTATATTGGTAAGATTGGAAAGACACTTGGAATTGAAAAACAAAAGTTTTATTTTACTTATTCTTTTTAAAGCTGCTACCATTTACAGACTTCTTACAGCTATTGTAATTCATGGTAAGGAAACAGACTCTGATCCTGAATCAGTTGGTGACAATTTAAGCGTTAAAGCTGAAAAGTGTTTGACCAGTTATATCATATTTGTTGCTGGTCTTACTGTAGTAGGGGAAAGGACATCACTTTTTTTTTGGCTCATAACTTTTCTCTAAGTGCATATTTTTTGGACTTATAGGTGTCTATAGAAAGATGAAGACCTTAGCTAACTACCAACAAAGGGACAAAATCGATTCCGTCAAATAGAATAATTTTTTTTTGTTAATTTTGGGAAATGCCCACAACCGAAAACCAAAAAAGATTTTGGTTCGGTTGTGAACAATCATGCCAAATTGTTGGTGTTAAGATATTGGTTGCAATCCATATTGCATCACAAAGTAGAAATAAATTGCTATTGAATAAATGTGCATTACACTCAGCTTCATTGATTCACTTCGATTTGTAATTCTTTTAGAAAAATATACATAAGTATAAATAAATTTTTGTGATTTTTTTTCAAGCACAGAAAAATTAATTTGCTTACAGCACAAAGCAGACGCGTTTGTTAGCTTTGATATTTGGCATAAAATATCATACTGCTATAACACATTAATGACATTTGTCAAGAAAACCTCACCTGCTTTCTGTCAGTAGAAACGAAGGGGTGTCCACAACCAAACTATGCCCACAACCGAACCTTTTACCCTACTGTTAAACTTGTTCATTGGTATAGCTGATGGAATCGTTGGAACTGTTGCAGCTCTGTACCTAACCCTCTTCGCAAAAACTTATTGCTACACTTGCAGAAGTTAGTGGAGAGTATGAGTATGCATTACCTTCCAACATGGATGTAATCCTAAAGGTACTTCATAAAGTTTCATAACTGCAGTACCTTGGAGGTTATCAATTGAATGCTAGAATCTATAAGTTGTAAAATTTGTGCAGATTGTGAAAGGTTTTTTTACTGGTTACTTTATACCAGCTCTCAAGTCAATTCAAAATTACATCACTTCCAAGGACTCATTAAGGTAACTAATGAATTGACAATTCAATAAAGTTAATGTCATCTATTTCAAGTGATTACCCTAACTCTGATTAAACTCTTATTATTTACGTTATAGGATTTTTTCGGAATGATACCATAATCTACCACAACGCTAATAAAGTGAGTTAGTAATTTTATAAGTTATCAATTTTTTCCTATTTATTCATGTGAATAAATAACTATTTTTCATTACAGAAGTTACCATACAAAAGGAGTTTTTTTATATTGGTCAGATTGGAAAAGCACTTGGAATCGAAAACCAAAATTTCATTCAGCTTATCCTTTCTAAAGCTGCTACCATTTACAGACTTAAAGCTATTGTAATTCATGTTCAAGAAACAGACTCTAATCCTGATGCAAATGGAGACAATTTGGGCGTTAAAGCTCAATTGAGGTTGGCTGGTTATATCATATTTGTTGCTGTTCTTGCTGTGTGGCTAGAAGGCTTGTATTTTGGTATAACGGCTGAAATCCTTGGATCTATTGCTACTCTGTTGGATGCTGTGAATCCAGCTCTTTTTGCAAAAGTACTTATTAAGAAATTAAAGAAGAAAATTAATGATTCTTTATTGTTATATTTATTGGTACTCTTGCAGAAGTTAATGGAGATCATAATTAATGCATTACTTCTCTACGTGTATGTAATTTGGTTGTTTCATGAAAAAAAATGTATTATATCCGTCAGATAGAATACGAAAAAATAATAGATACGTATTTTTTCTTTTCTTATTAAAATGAAAACTCAAAGAGATATATGACGTCATGATGTGTACACATCGTGACGTCATATATCATAGCACTATATCTATTAAAGTTATTTTAATTTATATCGGCTGTAACTCTTGTAATTCATCATATTTCAAAAAACAAAAAAATATGGGTCTATTATTTTTCCGTATTCTATCTGACGGATATAATTCATTTTTTTCATGAAACAATCCAATTGTAAAATTTCATGATAAAGAGACGCAACTTAAGTTATATAAAGTTGATCAATTGTATACTGTAATTGCAAAGTGGCCAACCATCCATCGGTAGTCAAAGTTTTCGGTATTGTGGGTCTGACAGTCTAGCCTGATGTAATGTGTTAAACGGGCACCGGGCTGGACTCCCTCGACTTCACCATATAAAAAAGGTTAATCATATAGAGGACAATATCCTTTATATAGTATTTTTAAAAAAAAAAAAAAAAAAAAAATCTTATTTTCTCTAAGCATATATATGTAGAATAATTATTAATATCAATCTTGTTTGAAAAGTCTAAAATATTGTTATAAAGCAAAAAATGTGACGCGAGGTAGAACCGACGTAAACATTGGTATACATCATTCTTTAGTATTGCTCTCTCTGTTGCACTAAAGGAAGGTGCACGCATGTTTACATCGGTCCTACGTTGCACCGCATTTTTTGCTTTATAACAATATTTTATACTTTTCAAACAAGATAAGTATTAATAATTATTCTACATATATATGGCTAGAGGAAATGACAACATTAAAAGTATATTGTCGTCTCAGAAAATTACAAATAGCTGTATAAAAAATATTTGATAGAGTTCTCTCACGTGGCCGCAGCGCCACCCTATATGTAGCGGCGAATAGACCCGACCGCCTCTTAATACATCCAGTAATATCTAATAATTTATGTTCCTGTGAAGCAAAGAATGGTAGCAGCTATAGGTTTCCTTACCCGTTAATTTCCCTAGTGGAAATCGAATCTGTGAATAACTGGGAATAACTGTGAATAACTGGGAATAACTGTTATAAACTGTTCAGTTTGAGACAGGAATAATAGTTATTCCCAGTTATTCCCAGTTATTCCCAGTTATTCACAGTTATTCCCAGTTATTTACAGTTTAGTTTAATAATAATTTAAAAAATATAAATTTGAAAAAATGAAAAAAATATATATTTTATTTTTTTTTCTATTATAAATATATTTGGGAATAACTGTTATTCGTACCTCTGTTTTTTCAAATTATTTTTAAGTTATAAACTGTGAATAACTGGGAATAACTGAGAATAACTCGGAATAACTGGGAATAACTGGGAATAACTGGGAATAACTGTTATTCCTGTCTCAAACTGAACAGTTTATAACAGTTATTTCCAGTTATTCACAGTTATTCCCAGTTATTTCCAGTTATTTCCAGTTATTCCCAGTTATTCACAGATTCGATTTCCACTAGGGTTATACCACCTTTCCAGTCTATTAACAATTACTTTACACAAAGGACTTATCCAGGTAAATAATAAATTGATTTTATAATAAAGTTGAAGCTATTTATTTCAAGTGATTACCCCAACTTATATCAAACTCTCATTTTTTACGTTGTAGAATTTCTTCAAAGAGATACCAAAAGTAATTACAACGCTAATAAAGTAAGAAATTTCATAAATTATCAATTTTTTTTACTACTTATTTTTGTAGATAAATAATAACTATTTTTAGTTACAGAGTTTACTATGAAAGAGGTGTTTTCTATATAAGTGAGATTGGAAAAACATTTGAAATCGAAAACAAAAGTTTTATTTCACTTATCCTTTTTGAAGCTGCTACAATTTACAGACTTCTTACAGCTATTGTAATTCATCGTAAAGAAACAGACTCTGATCCTAATGCAAATAGAGACAATTTTGGCTTTGAAGTTAAATTGAGGTTGGCTGGCTGTATCACATTTGTTCCTAGTCTTGCTGTGTGACTAGAAGAATTGTATTTTGATATAACTGCTGAAATCCTTGGATCTATTGCTGCTCTGTTGGATGCTGTAAATCTAGCACACTTAACGAAATCCATTATTAAAAAATTGTTGAAAACTTTAACGATCCATAATATCCATACTGAACAGATTGTGGTGGAAGCACTGATGTTAAGTCCATTAATATCACATGATATATTCCTATAAAGCAAAAAATGGTAGCGGCTGAAAGTTTTTTTACTGGTTACTTTATACAAGTTCTCGAGTTTATTCAAAATTACATCACTTTAAAGGACTCATTAAGGTAACTAATAAATTAACAATTCGATAAAGTTAATGTCATCTATTTCAAGTGATAACCCTAATTCTGACCAAACTGTTATTCTTTACGTTATAGGATTTCTTTAGAGGCATACCATAATCCATCACAATGCGAACAAAGTGAGTTAGTCATTTTCTAAGCTATCAATTATCACGCAAAAGGAGTTTTTTATATTGGTGATGTTGGAAAAGCACATGGAATCAAAAAGTAAAATTTGATCATCCATATCTTTCGTAAGGCTGTTACCATTTATAGTCTTATTACAAATATTGTAATTCATGGTAAAGAAGCAGACTTTGATTCTGACTCATTGTCACTTTAGTTATATCATATTTGTTGCTGATCTTGCTGTGGAACTAGTTGACTTATTTTTTTGATATAAATAAAAGAATTGTTGGATATGTTGCTGCTCTTTTTTATGCTGTTAAACCAGCTCTCTTTGCAAAAGTACTTATTAAAAAATTGAAGAAGAAAATTTAGGATTATTTATTGTTATGTTTATTACTACTTTTGCAAAAGTGAATGGAAAGTATGAGTGATGCATTGCTTTTCTACATAAAAGTCTGTCCAGTCATGATGGTGAAGGTGCTTCAAATAGAAGGGCAGAGAATAATACGACAAGTGTATATAAATCACTTTTGCTACGAACAAGTGAATCTATAATACTTTTATTATTAAAATTAATGTTTCTTTAATTCTTTGCTATAGCCCAGTGTAAAAAAATTTATAAGACCTTAATTATAATTATAAGAATTATGTTTACTATTGACAATTGTATTTATATAATATGAAATTGAAGAAAATAATAAAATATTAAATTTAATGTTTTCATTTTATTTAATTTATTACATCTAATTAATAGAATAATATACTGAATAATTAATAATTTATAATCGACTGATTAATTAATTTATTATCAATAATTTAATATTATGTGTTTTATTTTGATTGTTTTAGTTCTATAATTAATTATTTTTAAAAGAAAATAATTTTTTTATTGTAAATTATTAGATTTAGGGTTCATATCGCCATCTGCATTTTACACCTTTAATTAATTGAACTAATTTTCTTTACCAACAACGCACGGATTACCAGTCACGGAGTAACAAAGTATTTGTGATCGGAAACTCTACGTAAAAAAAAAAATTCTCTCACGCCATGAACTAGATATGCGACGTTGCCAGTCGGCGTACACGTTCAGAAAAATATCATTAACGGTGGGTGTACATTTAAGAGCATGACGAAGCTGCGCGCCTCCTAATAATATTTCCAATCCTAACTTATGAATAAACGATGCGTTTAATCGAGTTTTTTACTACAAAGAATAAATTTGTAAGATTAAACTCTAGTGCGGACATCTCAAAAAATTTACAAAAATACCACACATAAAAAGGTATATTACAAACTTTTAATGTATCGTATTGTAAGGTTAGGTTTGTTGAGTTTTATATCTAATCTCCAATCCAAGCTCATAAAAAAATAACAAGTCGAAATGATTTTTTATTTTAACAAAAATTATTGTATTAACATAGCTTAAGTGCGGACAAGTCATTATATTTGTTTAGTTTATGAATTGGAAAAGATATTAATAAAATAAGAAAAGCAAAACTTGATTGTTAAACACCACTGCGCTAAGACTTTTATTTGTAAACTTATTCGCGATTTGTCTACATACTCCAACTGACAAATAGCCCTAATCTTCCTTAATTAACAAAACAAGCAGTCGGATAAGATGTAAAATGGGCATTTTTCTTAAAGAATTTTTAATTATTTTCAAACAATTGATCTCTGTATAACCTCAATTTTAAAGACATTTTTGCAATTTTGTAAAAATTAATGATATAAAAATATGATTTTTAATAAAAAAAAAGATGAAAAATGTCTGATTTTAAAAAATATCAATGGTATTTACTGTAATATTTATCGAATTCGTAAAATTGTTTAACATTTATTATTTTATTCCATCAAAATAAAATTAGATTTATTCATATTCGATTTTGTATTTTTATTAATAAATTTAAAATGTTATCATAAATTTTTCTAAATTTGGAAAAGATTCTTTTTTTTAAAAAACAAAAACGCTTCCAAGTGCTTTGGCGTAATGCTTTCTCATAGAGCTCATTGAGTTAGAGCAACAAATATAGACGCTTATAGAAGCGTACTTATAAGAGGGAAATTTCTGCCAAAAATGAGTTAGTTCTGTTATCCAGCTACTTGGAAGCGCCACCAAATTCCATGTATTTTTATATCTATATATATTATATATAGAGCACATTTTTCATATGTATAGATATACAAACAATGTTAAAGTGTTACCCAAGCTTTTCGACGGAAATTGTAACCCAGAAGAATCCTTCTATAAGCGTCTATCTTCTTTGGTTAGAGTAAGTTGATTTTATTTTTTTAAGTGTGATTTCAATGTTAAAACAGAATTTCTATTTTAGAAAAATTAAGAAAGAAAAGGAAGAGTGAAGGTGGAAAAGTGATTAGGAAATAGAAAGAGAGAGAGAAAAAGGGATAGATGAAAATAGCGTAGAAATGAGTATCAGGGTGAGATAGAAGGAAATAGAGAAAGTGAGGAAGAAAGAAAAGAGTTAGTGATAGCATTAAATAAAAAGACAAAGTGATCGAAAAGCTACGCTAAGAAAATTATTATTTTCCAAAATTTTCAAAATGCTCGAAAATTAAAAGTAGGCTAGGAAAATTAGTTTTCGAATTTCCCTTTTTTGGACAGTCGCTAATAATTCTGGGCAAATTTTAGAAGAAATCTATTGAATACTTTACATTAGCTAAAAAAAAAAAATTAGGAAAAATCAAATTTATTTCCAAAATCTTTAAAATTCTCTAAAATTGTGACTACACTAAGAAAATTTGTTTTCAAAAGTTTATTTTCTTCAAACAATAGTGAATGAATTGTATACAAATATTAAAGCAAATCTATCGAATGGTTTACATAAAATAAAAAAAAAATAGGAAACGAAAATTTTTTTCAAAATTTTCAAAATGCTCTAAAATCAAAATTGCGTTAAGAAATTTAGTTTTCAAAAGTTTGTTTTCTCCAGACAGTAGCGAATAACTTGTATACAAATTTTGGAGTAAATTCATCAGATAGTTTAAGTAAAGAAAAAAAATGAAAAATGAAAATTTTTTTTTAAATTTTCAAAATGCTCTAAAATTCAAACTCTAAAAGTAAACTAATTTTCAATAGCTTCCGCACCAATTGGACAAACAGTTAAATTGTATGCAAAATTTAAAGCAAATCCATCGAGTAGTTTTTGAGATCTAACTGGCGTAATGAATACATACACACGCATACACATACACATACACTCACACACGCATACATACAGACATCTTCTGGAAATAACTTTTTTCGACTCCCTGAGTCCAAATAAGTACAAATTAATGAAAAAATAGAAAAAAATTTATTTATCGCTTTACAATGCTTTCTTTATGAGAAAGCATAAACATTATACTGTTCGCAATTGAGAGAAAATGAAAAATAAACTATAATTTTTAAATAATTTTTTAATAAATAAATTAAAAATAATTTAATAAATTACAGAACTACGTTTTTACTTTCTATTAATATTACTTATATAGCCATGTAATATTCACAAACTTTTTGTATCTCTATCAGTAAAATATATTGATTTGTTTAAAATAAAATGTGTTAAATAAATTATTAATTCTACTATTTTTTCTATAAAAATAGATTATGAAAATATAATATTTAAGAAGAGGGCGAAAAAAACCGAGCATCGGATTTGAACTTGGCAAAATTAGGATAAGAATCGACGTGCGTAAAAATTTAGTGACCAAAACTACCGTGAACATTAGTTAATTAGGATAAATAGTTATTTACGCGCCTTGGGTGGGAGTCACGTGATTATTTCGAATATACTTCTCTTACTATAAATAATCTGAGATATATCAAACGACTCTCGGCCATAATGCATAAATAATTTTTCGGCTCTCCGTATCCGTGCTTTATTTGAATAGAAAATTTCATGATCTCGAAAAATTATTGATTAATTTGAACTATCAGAAATTGTAAAAATTATATTAACTTAGAAACCATTAATTAATTATATGAAAAATTTCATACACTTGAAAAATATATAAGTAAAATTATAAATAAGGAAAATTATATATAAGTTCATTTATTTTATTATCCTAATCATCATCACTTTCACTACCACTTATGTAATTTTCACGTGTCTCATTAGTTGGTGAGAATGAAAGCTTTGTTTTTCTTTCTTTTTCTCTGTTGTTGCTGTAGTTATTAATATAAGTGGAGCCTGCGTATCTGCGCAGAGGGGAAATTCTAGTATTATCGCACGTTTTTCTTTCTGTGGTACTTCTTCTGTAGCTTGAATCGATAGGTCTTGAACCTGCTCCACCCTCTCCTGATGATTATAGGAGAGCAGAAATGATTATAGTCGAGGAGCGGTCCTCTGACGGAATCAATCCTTTTCCATGTTTAGCGTGCTCTATACGTTGAAGCCTAGTTATGGACACTTGAGCCCAAAATAATTTTTTATTCAGGTAGGAGGACCGCTCCTCGACTATAATCATTCGCCTCTCGACAACAATCATTCCTTCTCCACCATAATCATCGCGAGAGGGTCGAGGAGATCTAAGATCTATTGATTCAAACTACAGAAAAAGTACCACAGAAAGAAGAAGGAGGAATAATGCTAGGAATTCCCCGAGGCACAGATATGCAAGCGCCACACACATAATAACTACAGCAACGATAGAGAAAAAGAAAGAAAAACAAAGCTTTCAACATCAACTAATAAGTCACATATCTTCGGAAATAAATCTAAAAATAAACATATACCAACGTGTCGATAACAGCTGCAGTAACAACAGAAATCATTTGTTCTTAGTACTCACTGTTCCCCTATTAAAAAAATCTAGATAAATATCCACGTAGATGATCCTCATGGATATCCACGTGGATGAACATGGATTCCACGTGAATTCGAATGGAAATCTGCGTGGATGATCCACGCGGATATCTATGGGAATCATCCACGTGGATTTTCCAGATAAAATAATGTAGATTTTGAAGTAGGTAAATTTGTTGTTAATAACGAAAGATATTTTTGATTAAAAATATCTTTCATTGTGATCAACAAATTCACCTACTTCAAAATCTACGTTATTTCATCTAAATTTGTTGTTAAGAGCAGACCAGAGCAGATTCGATACCAACCGAAAATCAAAAATCCGTTGTTTAATTTTCTCTTACTATACGTAATGGAATGCACCCAAATTTCAAATACATTCACGAAATTTATTACTCTATTGCGCTCACCAAAAATAATTGAAGGAAATTCAAAAAAATTAAAAATTTTATACTGCGGTTGTTTATTAAATTCTAAATACGCTTATTTACTTTTCGTTTAAAATATGGTGAATTTTAAAAAAAAAACATCTATTATGCAATCATGTATGTATAAAAAATTGCGCTCGATAACAATTTGTTTTGAAAACAGTATAATTATTTTATTTATATTAAAATAATATTTGCACTTCTCGGTCGGTGATTAAAACTGCCCCGGCCTACTCTTAACAATGAAAGATACCCCGTTAAAAAATCCAATTGTATTTCCAATTAAAATTTTAGAAATCTAACTATGGATATTTTTAAGTGACTAAATATTTATTCTAAAAAAATATTTAGTCACTTAAAAACATCCATAAATTTACGTTGGATTTCTAAAATTCTAATTAAAATTTCATTATCAATTTCCAATTAGAATTATTAACAACAAGTTTAGAAGAAATAACATAGATTTTGAAATAGGTGAATTTGTTGTTCACAATGAAAGATATTTTCAATCAAAAATATTTTTCATTATTAACAGCAAATTTACCGACTTCAAAATCTACGTTATTTTATCTGAAAAATCCACGTGGGTGATTCCCATGCATATCCGCGTGGATCATCCACGCAGATTTCCATTTAAATCCACGTAAAATCTATGTTTATCTACATGGATATCAACAAGGATCATCTACGTGGATATCCATCTGGATTTTTTCAATAGGGTATACATAAACATTTTTTTTGAATTTCAAAATATGTTTATATTCTTAAATAAAAATCAAAATTACACAAGCGAAAGTGAAAGTGATAATGATTAGAATAATAGTATATTGTGTACCAAGGGCGCAAAATAGGGAATTCCGGTCAGAGTGCGAATGAGCGCCAGAGCGAAGCGAGGGCGCTAAATTCGCACGAGGGCCGCGAATCCCCTTGCACCCGTAGTACACATATTGTTTTTTGATCCAAAACCCTAAGGCGAGAATGTACTATTTTGCACCCACTTGACAAGTATAAAAAATCGAATTTCGCGCCCTAAGGGTCAAAAAATTATTTATGCACCGTGGCTAAGAGTCACTTGATATGTTTTCGGCTGCTGATGCGGCCTCGACTTTTCTATGCCCTCTCGCTACAAATATCCCTTGATATAATTAAGTGACTTCCGCCCAAGGTGTGTAAATAACCAATATGATTATCACTCCCCAATTGATTTTATTTAATATTATTCGTTTGATTACTTATATGATCTTTATCATCAAAAAATATATTTATGTTCAAGATAAAAATATGTAATTAATCAACAATTTTTCGACACGTTTAATCACATTCACATGAAGGCAATCAAAACGTATCTCTGCAAAAATGAGTAAGTCGCATGTATGTCGTGTTTCTCTCCTTCCTTCTTGCTGGTTTCTTTACGCACGTGTAAAGACATGGAGTGGTTACGTGCGTATAGTACAGGCATTTGTCCATGTTTCGGCAGTAGTTTACATTGAATTTTAAGGGGCACGCTTTCGTACATGCTCATTAACAATCTCTACTAATCTCTGTTATAGGTTATTTTTGATTCTTGATAATTATAAAATAAATTGAGCGTCTTGGACAATTTTTGTTAAATCGGAAAATTTTTATTTAAATTTTCATGCGATTTAAGTGAAAAGATATTTAGTTAATAAATTAATTAGGAGTTATCATTTTGTACGTGTTGACTATAGAGTATGCCAAGATTTCTGATAATAGTATAAGAATTTGCAAATTTTCCTTAGCAGTTTAAATTTTCCATTTTCATTAAAACAAAATTGAAAGCTTTAATCTAGAATTGTATTTAATAATTTAAAAAAACAATAAATTCTTTAAAAGGTATTTTCTGAAAAAAAAATATTTCTCTTAATAAAAAATTACGTAAATAAATTATAAATTTGTAATTTTTGAGATTAACGAAGTGTAATCTTCTTCTAACATATTTTCACTCTCCTATAGTTTATTTTTCTTTAGCCTTTTTCTGGTTTTTTGTTTCACTCCTTCTCTCCCTATCTTTCTCTCTCTCTCTTTCTCTTTGGGAAAATCGATCTAAAACTGGGAGTCGCCGCAGTAACCACTGCGAGGAGGCTGTTGTAACAATTTATCTCCGTATAAGTAAATGTGTTAGAGTATAGAACTTCAAATGATATTCAGACACGTTAAAATAAAATGAAATTTCCAAAACTAGATTGTCCTTCTAGGAGGCACTTATTAATGTAATAAATAAGGCTTATTACAAGCTGAAATTTAAGTCTTTTGATTTTATTTGAATTTGGTCTACTGCTAGAGCACAATTAAACTTGTGCTGTCTATTTATCAGTTTCTTTGAAATGCAATAATAGTTAATATTATTCTAAAAATCGTAAGATATTTTGTTAATTTCAAAGATGTGATTCTATAAAATAGAGGTAGGATTTTTTTTGCTTATGACCGCACTCTTTTTTTTATAATATAAACCACGCACTTATACTAGGAATTTGTATGTATACATATTAATTCCTCCCTTGACTGATCTCCAACTTATTATCACTTTATTATGCATTATTTATATTACTCGTAATAAATTATTGAATTATCAATCGTTATAACCAGTATTAATAAAAATATAGTTATTTATATTAATAAACTTATAATTTATTTTAATAATATTTACCGATAATTTATTTTAATAATATTTACCGATAATTTTTTTAAATAAATAAAGTGACTAAAAAATTAATTACATTATTTCGTTAGCAAAAACTTTTTTTTTAATAATCAAATAAAACTATTTTTAACTGCAACTTTTTTAAATCTCGTAATTATAGTTTCAAATTTGACCTACGTTTAATGATGCATTTGAGATGAGTTTTGCCTTTGCTATTTTAAAATTGCCATTCTCAATAATATTAATATATCATAGAAGGATGAAACAATAAACAGTTATGTTCATCTACTCATCAATGTAATAACAAGTTTCATTATTAAAATGTAGATTGTAATTAAAGTTCAGTGAATGCAGTAATAATTATTTATTTTATAATTGAAATTGACTCAATTTATTAATTTAAAAAATATATATAATATAAGTAATTGATAAAATGAAAAATAATAAAATAAAATGCATAATATTTTTATAATTAATTTAAATAAATAATATTTTATTATTACTTATATTTATCTTTCTGTGTTAACATATTTTCCAGATTCTAAACAAAGAATCATTTTTTTCAGGATTACGCAATAAAATTAACATCACGAGTGATAGTGTTCTTCTCAGTAATGATCAACTGAAATCAATTTCTTCAGAATTTTAATGATGTTTGAATCCGAAACTTGATTAACAGATATTACTTTATCCAGAATCCATAGAAATATAAACTAATTTTTTTCTTCAAAGAAATAGGTCTACATTATTTTTTAATGCTGGTTTGTATGCACACTGTAATCTTTATATACATGCATGTATGACATATGGGGTGAATAATATTAATTCAGAAATCTTCTAATTCATTAAATCTTCATATCTTAAAATAGCTTCTTAAAATGAACCAAGAGTTGAAAAAAAATAAAAATTATATTTCTGAAATTGAAAAGAAAGTAAATCTATTACAGGGGAAAATTGAAGTTTTAGTACAAGTTTATTTCACTATTAATTAAATAAACTTGTTGATCTAAATCCAGTGTTATTCATTAGAGTTTTTGTTCTTCAATTTATAAGATAAAGTTTATTAATAAATATTTTATATTATTCATCACAATAAAGAAAAGGTTAAACACTGTTATACTATTATTGCAAAACGAAGTAGAATGAAAATATTATTCTTTTTTTTTCAAGAATAATTTACATCACAAGAAAATATGTTTATATTTATCATATTTGCTAAGAGATTTTTTTGCAAAACCGTAACAACGATATATTTTTTGGACAAAAATTACTTTGTACATGCATGTATTGAGTGTTTTACGGGATGTTTGAGCCACAAGAAACAATTTTTGCTTTTCTTTATTTTATTAATATCTCTTTCAAATCATTATTAAAAAAAAAGCTATGTTAAGACATTCATTTTAGTTAACTGAAAATTAGTTTAATGCGTTTTTTTTTAAACTTTCAATAAAAATAAGATATTAAGCTCCTTTAGACCAAACCTTATAATACTACACGTTGAAAATTTGTTTATAACTTTTAATGTGAGTATTTTAGTGGATCACTTAAGCTATCTGCACTCAGGTTTAATCTTACGAATTGTCTTACTATAGCGAAAAAAAACTTGATTTAACGCGTTATTCACTCATAAACGTTGAATGGAAATATTACTAGAAGGAGAAAAGGGAGCTCAATATACCCTAAAATGCTAATTTCAATGACAATAATCAATAATTCATGAGATTCAAACATTAGTCATCATAATCACTTTGTTACTAGATTTAAATATAAGTAGGAGAGACCGAAGCTAGTATTAACACTTTTGAAAAAAGTATCTCTACCACACAGCATCAAAGGTTACTGCAAGGTTTCATTAATAATAATAACATTACTGAAACCTTGCAGTAACCTTTCTTGCAGTGTGAGCTATTATTTGATCAACGTATTTTTTGAGTACGCCGCCTATCGAATATGTTAGTGATTTACTTCAGGTATAATTTAGTGCAAGAACTTTTGAAAAATCATCATAAGATTTTTCTTCAAGACACCATATAAAAAGTTTCGTTTTAAGGAGATGTAAAACGAACACTGCACCTGTACTCATTAATATTATCTTTTTTTTTTCATTTCATGGCTAAATTTTCAGAAAAAAATGCATTAACTTGTAGTGTGGACCATGATAATAATTTAGTTAAATTTTTTAATAAGTTAATTGATTAGTTTTTAAGATATTTGGATTACTAGTACCTAATCGAAACATTTTGATGAATAATATTGGTACTCAAAATTTTTTAAAACTAATAAATAAATTTATTTCAAGATTTAACTAAATAAGCTTTATGGTACATACTACAAACTAATGCAATTCTTTACACAAAAATTTGACATTAAATAAAATGATAGTCACTATTTATGAGTACAGGTATAGTGTCCATTTTGGATTGCCTTAATATTTACCCCCCGCGTTCAGGGTAAGTATGAGCATCACATTTTTTTATGTATAAAAATGCAATTTAATGATATGAACAAGTATTTAAATATTGTACACAGAAATTATAAAGTTTGAATGTATATCCAGAAAGCAAATAAATTACAAAAACAAAATTTCAACACGATTGGAAAAGAATATTTTCTTATTATTTTTTAAAGTTAATCTAACATCAATTTTTGTCTTATAGAAAAAATATAACTGAAAACATCATATAGTCGGGTAAAAAGAGAAAGGTTACTTCCTACTCGGGCTATTGCTGAAAACAAAAAATAAAAAACTTCAATTTGCCCATGAAATAGTACTAACTCGACTTGGCCACAAAGAGATTACATATCAGCTTCCCCCATTAAAATTCAAAAATAATAATAATAATAATAATAATAATAGAAATAACCAAAATAATAATAATAATAATAATAATAATAGAAATAACCAAAATAATAATAATAATAATAATAATAATAATAATAATAATAATAATAATAATAATAATAATAATAATAAAATAATAACAACAACAACAACAACAGCAACAACAACAACAACAACAATAATAATAATTTTTTTTTGCCTTTGATTTGACTTGGTGTGACGATGAAAATCTGCAAACAGACTGCCGGGAGTTTCTTGGGCCTGGAAAAAGATACAGGCGGAAGAAAAACCACGGTTTGTGAGGGGTTACTAGTTCACGTCTAGCGACCCTCTAAAAATCGTATTCCCCTTGCCCACGAATGACAAGTCATTTGAAGAGGAAGGAATACTATAATTTGACCACTTAGGGCGTTTCCCCACCCCGGGATCTGTTTATCACATTACTTCAGGGTGGCGCCGGTCTTTGATCGTTTCAGATGTTTTCTCCTGGTTTCTTTGGTATTTGACTAGATTTGTTTCCTTAACCTACAAGGTGTATAAAAAATAAATCTAACGCGTTTCATTCTCACATGCATGCATAGCCACGTGCGTGAAGAAAAACTCAGGTTCGGAGTTAAGTCCGGTGACTCTCTCCCGCGACATACATTCCTTGGGAGTGCAAAGGGTCGCTCTAGGAGGGTCGGCTTTGTTTTCCATTAAAACA
>JAFFSR010000162.1:92500-119860 GCA_017163975.1 Anastatus disparis
TTATTATTATTATTATTATTATTATTATTATTATTATTATTATTATTATTATTATTATTATTATTATTATATTATTATTATTATTATTATTATTATTATTATTATTATTATTATTATTATTATTATTATTATTATTATTATTATTATTATTATTATTATTATTATTATTATTATTATATTATTATTATATTATTATTATTATTATTATTATTATTATTATTATTATTATTATTATTATTATTATTATTATTATTATTATTATTATTATTATTATATTATTATTATTATATTATTATTATTATTTTATTATTATTATTATTATTATTATTATTATTATTATTATTATTATTATTATTATTATTATTATTATTATATTATTATTATTATTATTATTATTATTATATTATTATTATTATTATTATTATTATTATTATTATTATTATTATTATTATTATTATTATTATTATTATTATTATTATTATTATTATTATTATTATTATTATTATTATTATTATTATTATTATTATTATTATTATTATTATTATTATTATTATTATTATTATTATTATTATTATTATTATTATTATTATTATTATTATTATTATTATTATATTATTATTATTATTATTATTATTATTATTATTATTATTATTATTATTATTATTATTATTATTATTATTATTATTATTATTATTATTATTATTATTATTATTATTATTATTATTATTATTATTATTATTATTATTATTATTATTATTATTATTATTATTATTATTATTATTATTATTATTATTATTATTATTATTATTATTATTATTATTATTATTATTATTATTATTATTATTATTATTATTATTATTATATTATTATTATTATTATTATTATTATTATTATTATTATTATTATTATTATTATTATTATTATTATTATTATTATTATTATTATTATTATTATTATTATTATTATTATTATTATTATTATTATTATTATTATTATTATTATTATTATTATTATTATTATTATTATTATTATTATATATTATTATTATTATTATTATTATTATTATTATTATTATTATTATTATTATTATTATTATTATTATTATTATTATTATTAAACCAATCAGGGCAGCTAAAACCAATCAGGAGCGGCTAGTAATAGCCAAAACAATACCGAAGGCCAGATGTCGCAGGCTGATCCCCTAAAGAATACAGGGGTAGAGATCACCTGCTTGACAATTGAAGAAAGATCTCAAAGAATGAATGAGATCTTTTTGCTCATGCAGGCAGCTGTTAGGTCCATGCCTAACATGAACTCGAAAGTGAAAGATAACCTGCCAGAATTGATTGAGCACGTAGAAGCTCTGAAAAGGGAGTTTTCGCTTGCGCGAAGCAAGAACGGTCACTGAACAGATGGAAGTGACCGAGACGCTTCAGGCAAGCGCTGCAGCTAAGCGGCCAGAGAAGAAGACTCGCTGGAATCAGGAAACAATTCTGATCCGCGAGCTCTTCTTAAGAAGGGCAGAGCTGAGGAAGACGCAGACGACTCTTTTGTGACTGTCCAAAGTCGCAAGGATGTTAAGGCTGCAAAGAAACAAAAGAAGCTGCAGCTGGAACAACAAACACAGCAGCAGCGGCAACAAACGCAACAACAACAGCAGCGATCACAGCAGCCTAACTCCAAACCACCAACGGCCAGAACATCGGCAAAGTGACGGAGCAGCCTGCACAGCAGCTGCCAAAAAAGAAGAAGAAAAGGAGGAGAAAGACGAAGAAGCGTTCTGCCGCCGTCCTTATAAGACCAGAAGAAGGTAAGACTTACAGTGAGGTCCTGCAGAACATCCGGCAGGAGCTCATCCAGAACAGCCCGACGAGTAACATCAAAGGGATCAGAAAAACCAGGACCGGAGATGTCCTGATTGAGTTGGGCAACACCAAGGAACTTGAGACCTTCAGTGACTTTTTTTGAAAAGAACGGTTGGTGGAACAGGCAAAATTAAGGAGATCATCCCCAAAGAAGCAGTCGAAATCAGAGATATAGACTGCCTCGCAACGGTGGATGAAGTGAAGACAGCAGTAAAAGCTGTTTTCACACAAGCAAATAAGGACCTGGGCGAGTTTAGCGTCTCGCTGACGAACCCCAACAGCAGAGAGCTTCGCTTGGCCATCGTAGAGATGGAACAAGACCAGGCATCGTTCCTGCTCTCTCAAACCAGAGTAAAAATCGGCTACACTAACTGCCGTATCAGAAGTTGGCAACGGGTTCAGCGCTGTTTCAGGTGCCTGAACTACGGTCATCAGGCGCGTGACTGCCGAGGACCTGACCGTAGCAAGATGTGCTACAAGTGTGGCAAAAGATGGCCATAAAGGGATCGGCCTGTAGGCTACTGACACTCAGTGCATACTATGTACTGAGCGCGAAGTAGAACCTGCAGAGCGAAAACATATCCCTGGGTCAGGTCAGTGCAAAGTCTTTCGCGAGACCCTAGACCGATTCAAAAGGCAACGCTAATGATGGGCCGCGTAACGGTCCTCCAAGCCAACTTACACAGAAGCGACCCTAGCCAACAGCCTTTTGACCCAAATCAAATTCGAAACAAAGGCTGATGTGCTCTTGATAAGCGAGCAGTACACAAACTGGACCGTTAAGACCTGGTTTAGAGACAAGCTTGGCACTGCTGCGATTTACGTAGACCCAAAGACCATCAGAGAAGACGCAAATGGAGCTGAAGAAGGCTTCGTATGGGTTAAAAGCAGAAACGTTACATACGTGAGCTGTTATTTTACACCAAACTCAACAGCAGACACGTTTAGGCGCCGTCTGGATCTGCTGGAAGACTCTGTCCGAAGAATGGAAGGTGACGTCGTCGTCGCAGGAGACTTTAACGCGAAAGCGTTAGAGTGGGGAATGCCACTGCAGGACAGCAGAGGAGGATACATCATGGAGATGGCAGACAGACTCGGCCTAACAGTGCTAAACACCGGAAGCACTCCAACATTCAGACGAGGAGCTAGCGGTACGATTCCTGACGTATCCTTCGCATCAGAAAATCTTTCACGTAAAGTGTCAGATTGGAAGGTGCTGGAGACATACAATGGAAGTGACCACCAGTACATCACATTTCAAATCCATGATGGATCCCAATCATCGAGGCGAAATGTCGCTAGACCAGTCAGATGGAACGTTGCCAAGCTGGACTCTGAGAAACTTGTCCAAGTACTGCAGCAAGGATCAGACTATCTACCGGACGCGACAACTGCCACCGGAAACGCCGACGCTGCAGAGGTTCTCGTAAAAGAGACGATGAGTCTCATTCACAGAGCCTGTGATGCATCTATGCCGCGCAAGGGATCGCGACATCATAAGCGTCCAGCGTATTGGTGGAATGACGAAATCGCTAGAACGAGGTCAGAAGCTCTTAGTCTCAGAAGATCATCACAGAGAGCAAGAAAGAAGAACTCACCAGCAGCAGATCTTTTGTCTGCGCAATACAGAGACGTGCATAAAAAGCTTCGTAAGAAGATCAATCGAAGCAAAGCACAATGCTGGAAAGACCTGAGCGAAGACGTCAAACAGAGGTGTGGGGCTTGGCCTACAAGATCGTGACCAAGAAGCTTAACGCCGCCCCCACGTTGCCATTCGAAGAAGAGACCATGGCGAACATCGTAAACCACTTGTTCCCTACGCATCCACCACTCGAAGAACAGGAGAATACAGGAGAACCAGAAGAGATCCCGCTCTTTACAAGCGGAGAGCTACAGATAGCTGCAAGAACGATGAAGAACAATAAGGCACCTGGGCCTGACGGAATACCATCCGAGGTCCTTAAATGCATAGCGGTGAAAGCGCCATCTCTCTTGTTGAACATGTACAACGCGTGCCTCCAGACGGGTGTGTTTAGCACTCCCTGGAAGATTGCGCGTCTTGTGCTGATCAACAAAGGAAAGGGAGGTGATCCCCGGCATCCATCGTCCCACAGGCCACTCTGCATGTTGGACGAAGCAGGGAAGCTATACGAGAGGCTGCTTAAACCGCGATTACAAGGAGCTGTACAGGCGGCTGGCGATCTCGCTGACAACCAGTACGGCTTCAGGAAAAGCGGTCTACCGTAAATGCAGTAGAAGAAGTAGTAAAGGTAGCAAAAGAAGGATGGACTGGGAACCATCATTCCCGTCTTATTGCGTTTCTAGTCATGCTGGATACGAAAAACGCTTTCAACTCAGCAAAATGGCCTGACCTCCTTGCTGCGTTGAAAGAGTTTAATGTACCAGAATACCTTATGCGAGTGATACGAGACTATCTGAGAAACCGTATCCTCCGCTATGAAACAGAAGAAGGCTGGCGTGAAAAAGACCTTAGCGCAGGCGTGGCACAGGGCTCGATCTTCGGCCCAGACTTCTGGAACATCCTGTTCGATGCATTACTCAGACTTGCAATGCCGGATGGGGTGAAAATGTTTGCGTACGCTGATGATGTCGCTTTAGTCATCTCCGCGAAAAACGAAAACATTGCCCAGCACATACTAAACACGGCGATGAGAAGAATTTCCGAGTGGATTGTGAAGCATGGTCTCGAAATAGCGATGGCCAAAACAGAAATCGTGCCCTTAACTTGGAAACACATCAACATCGAGTTTCCCATGACAGTAGGCACAAACGTGGTGCAGACAAGAAGTGAGGTGACGTATCTCGGCATAAAGCTAGATGCAAAACTAACTTTTTTGACGCACCTAAAACACGTCGCTAATAAAGCGATAAAGAAAACGTTGCAGTTAAGTCGTCTCATGGCCAATACCAGCGGCCCGAAATCAAGCAAACGACGACTTTTAATGACAGTCACGACGTCCATCTTATTGTACGGCTCTGAAATATGGGCTAACCAAATGAGAAAAGAGACGCACCGAAGCGTACTATCTTCTGTTCAAAGGAGAGGGCTCTTAGAGTCACCAGCGCCTATCGCACTGTCTCGGGACCCGCGGTGCTAGTCATCGCAGGAATCATCCCGATCGAATTACAGGCGATGGAACGCAAGCGAACCTACGAACGGAAGAAAACAGAAGATGGAACTGCAATCGTTCAGAAAGAAGAAAGACAGGTGACCATGGAAACCTGGCAAAAACATGGAATCAGATGGTGAAAGGCCGATGGACACACGTGCTCATTAGGGAGCTGGCTCCATGGGTCGATAGAAGATACGGGGAGGTCAACTATTACCTCACCCAGTTCCTTAGTAACCACGGGTATTTCTGCGCTTATCTCAGTAAAATGGGAAAGACCCAGAGCCCGGGCTGCATCTTCTGTTTCGCGGATCGCGACGATGCGTATCATACGTTTTTCGTCTGCCATCAGTGGAACGAAGAAAGACGCCAGGTTGAGAGGATATTCGAAGCGTTAACGCCAGATAACATTATCAGTGAAATGTTGTCGGCCAAAGAAAAGTGGGACGCTATGGCACTATTTGTCGAAAGCGTCCTAAGAAAGAAGAAACCGTTCTTAGATAGGGCAATCGAACTAAGTGCGAATGAGGAGCGGGGAGTCAGGCTTATACCTCACCATAACCTAGAGGCAGTAGCCGGTCCCATAGATTCAGGTGCGGAGGGTGACGACGAGGACTCGTCTTAAGGACGAGAACGAATCGTGCACCCAGGAAATGTTTGAGATAGCAGCAAAAGCGCCAGCTTTAGCTGTGGTATGAATGAGTGTCGTTGTAAATAAGCGCGAGATTGAATGTTAGTATGAGTCAGACGCGGTAGAGAGGATAGCCCCACAAGAGGCATAAGATCCATCTTAGAACAGGAGAATCAAGACTGAAGAGAAAATTATGGACTGATTTTGCTCCTTTACAGAGCCAGTCCATACCATACCATATATATGCGATCGATTTATGCTCCCCTTTACAGAGCCGATCGCCAGGCAGAAGATAGCCTTTTAAATCATGTTGCTTATTAGGCATAGATCTATATTATTGGAAATCTGTATATTTACAGAAGAAGTCAGAAGGAAAAGGTCCAAAAGACTTAGAACGCGGTGCCACCCTGAAGTAATGTGATAAACAGTTTCCGGGGTGGAACAAACGCCGTGAGTGATGATTGGAGAATCTCTTGCACGTCCAGTGACTGCATTTTTTTGCTATCATTAGACAGGCATGAGGATCGCGTAATTTTAGAGGTTTGCTAGTTTATCTAGAACCCCTCTCAACCGTCTGTACTCTGTTCCCGGATATATCCGAGCCCAGCGAACTGACGGCGGTCTGACAGCAGATTTTATTCGTTCAACCAATGGAAAAAAAAAAAAAAAAATTATTATTATTATTATTATTATTATTATTATTATTATTATTATTATTATTATTATTATTATTATTATTATTATTATTATTATTATTATTATTATTATTATTATTATTTTATTATTATTATTATTATTATTTTATTATTATTTTATTTTATTATTATTATTTTTTTTTTTTATTATTATTTTTTTTTTTTTTATTTTATTTTATTATTATTATTTTATTTTTTATTATTTTTTTTATTATTATTATTTTTTTTTTTTTTTTTTTTTTTTTTTTTTTTTTTTTATTTTTTTTTTTTTTTTTTTTATTATTTTATTTTATTTTATTATTATTTTTTATTATTATTATTATTATTATTATTATTATTATTATTATTATTATTATTATTATTATTATTATTATTATTATTATTATTATTATTATTATTATTATTATTATTATTATTATTATTATTATTATTATTATTATTATTATTATTATTGGGAGTCGGCTTGAGGAGGCCCCTTGAGCAAGTGTTGTCTTCCAGGTTCCGGGCATTGCCCAACCGCTCCTGGGCGTCATCGTCGCATCAATGCTCTTTGCAGCAATGCTATAACGTTGACGGCAAATAGGAAGTAACGACCCGAGGAGAAATAACCTCGCAAAAAAACCAGGGACTATCTGACCCGGATGGTAGTAACCCTGTTAGGGTCCCGCTTTGGAGTTACAAGATAGGGGTGGTTCCCTGACTAAATTAACCATATTAATGGAAGATGTCGGATTCAAATACAGAAATACCCCAGGTGAGTACCCCTTCACAGGGAAATCTCACCTCCGCTTCCGATCGAGTGAAAGCCTCGGTGGGCGGAGCTGGCCTCATGGATTCTGGGGAGGCCGAATTCACGTTGACCACAGGCTTGCACGAGGCGTCAAACAACGCTTCAGCAAGGCCTTTAGATGCTGAGACGGTTGAGAGTTCATCCAAGCAACAACAGCTAGGTTTAAGCACTCTACAGGTTTCGCGCTCACGAGGGAACAGCATAAGTAGTATTACCAGCGTTGAAAGTTACAAAAGTGCTTTCAGCAATGCATCTGCAGAAGAGATGGATAATGTCAGTGTCAGGCTGGATGATATTGTAGATAGGATGGATAGACAGGCACAGATGATCAGCAGTATGCGCACCGAATTATGCACTATGCAAAAGGAGATGAGAAAAAATATGGACCTGAAGATCCGGACCGCTGCTCAGGGCTCCAGGAACTTGTAGGTCGTTCTGCTTTCGAGCAATCTGAGGTAATCGGATGCCACAAATACCTAGAAAAGCTATTCTCCAGGTATATGAAGAGCACCAGGAACAAAAGAAGAGTAGGAGAATGCAGGCCAAAGCTCTAAAAAACACCGTGCCCACGAGTACGGGTTTTAAGAGAGACAGGCAAAATGGTAGTAGTCCGGAAGAGGCAAGTAAGAAGAAGAAGAAAAGAAAATAGCAGATGCAGTCGAAGATGGAACGGTCCAGGCTAAGCCACCCAGCCAGCCTGGCCCTCCAAAGTCAAGGTACGTCCGAAAAAGAAGCTATACTTCTAAGAGCCGCCGACGGTCAAACGTATGCTGACGTTCTGGGTAAACTCCGTAAGGACATGAAGCCGGATGTAAGCCATGCCGAAATCCTAGGAGTAAGACCGACCAAAAGAGGAGATCTCCTCATACGAATCTCCAAAGGTACGGACAAACAGGCGTTTGTGAAACAAGTGGGAGGAGTCGTCAATGGGATAGCAACGGTTAGTTCGGATGATCGAAGAAGGACAGTACAGATGCGGGATCTTGACGAAATGACAACCGAGGCTGAAGTGCAGGATGCACTGAACAAGGCATTGGGTCCCGAAAAGCAGGATACCCGAAAGGTTATGCTGTTTGGGCCAAACAGGAACCGGTACAAAATAGCGGTAGTAGTTCTCCAGGAATGTGAGGCAGAAGCACTCCTAGAAAAGGAGCGCATTCAAATTGGCCTTATCAGTAGCAGGGTTGAGCGAAGGACTATTGTCACGAGATGCCACAAGTGTCTTGGGTACGGACACCGGCAGGACCAGTGCCAGGGGCCGGATAGGTCTGCCCTCTGCTTTAAATGCGGAGAGGCCGATCATAAAAGAAGCGCATGCAAAGACAGAGCATGCTGCTTCTTGTGTCGTCAGGAGAAAGGATCACCGGTTGACCATATGGCCGGAAGCGGAGGATGTAAAGTTTTCAGACAAGCTCTAGAGGCGGAACGGAAGAAGAGTCTGGAGACTAGAAAGAACTCAAGGATGAAGCGGAAACCGTTGACTATAGATGTGACTAGTCCACACTAGAGTTACGTGCAGAAAAAAGAAGAAGAAGATGACCTCTTTCAGACTGAAGAAACCGGTCTAAGAACAGCAACAAGAAAGAAGGAAAGATCTATATGAATCAAAACGGGCGCCACCCTGAAGTAATGTGATAAACAGTTTCCAGGGTGGGTAAAACGTCCTAAGAGGTCAAGTTAGAGTATCCCTTCCTCTTCGAATGACTTGTCATTCGAGGGTAAGGGAACACGATTTTTAGAGGGTCGCTAGACGTGAACTAGTAACCCCTCACAAACCGTGGTTTTTTCTTCCGCCTGTATCTTTTTCCAGGCCCAAGAAACTCCCGGCAGTCTGTTTGCAGATTTTTATCGTCACACTAACTCAAATCAAAGGCAAAAAAAAAAAAAAAAAAAAAAATTATATTATTATTATTATTATTATTATTATTATTATTATTATTATTATTATTATTTTATTATTATTATTATTATTATTATTATTATTATTATTATTATTATTATTATTATTATTATTATTATTATTATTATTATTATTATTATTATTATTATTATTATTATTATTATTATTATTATTATTATTATTATTATTATTATTATTATTATTATTATTATTATTATTATTATTATTATTATTATTATTATTATTATTATTATTATTATTATTATTATTATTATTATTATTATTATTATTATTATTATTATTATTATTATTATTATTATTATTATTATTATTATTATTATTATTATTATTATTATTATTATTATTATTATTATTATTATTATTATTATTATTATTATTATTATTATTATTATTATTATTATTATTATTATTATTATTATTATTATTATTATTATTATTATTATTATTATTATTATTATTATTATTATTATTATTATTATTATTATTATTATTATTATTATTATTATTATTATTATTATTATTATTATTGGGAGTCGGCTTGAGGAGGCCCTTGAGCAAGTGTTGTCTTCCAGGTTCCGGGCATTGCCCAACCGCTCCTGGGCGTCATCGTCGCATCAATGCTCTTTGTAGCAATGCTATAATGTTGACGGCAAATAGGAAGTAATGACCCGAGGAGAAATAACCTCGCAAAAAAACCAGGGACTATCTGACCCGGATGGTAGTAACCCTGTTAGGGTCCCGCTTTGGGTTACAAGATAGGGGTGGTTCCCTGACTAAATTAACCATATTAATGGAAGATGTCGGATTCAAATACAGAAATACCCCAGGTGAGTACCCCTTCACAGGGAAATCTCACCTCCGCTTCCGATCGAGTGAAAGCCTCGGTGGGCGGAGCTGGCCTCATGGATTCTGGGGGAGGCCGAATTCACGTTGACCACAGGCTTGCACAGGCGTCAAACAACGCTTCAGCAAGGCCTTTAGATGCTGAGACGGTTGAGGGTTCATCCAAGCAACAACAGCTAGGTTTAAGCACTCTACAGGTTTCGCGCTCACGAGGGAACAGCATAAGTAGTATTACCAGCGTTGAAAGTTACAAAAGTGCTTTCAGCAATGCATCTGCAGAAGAGATGGATAATGTCAGTGTCAGGCTGGATGATATTGCAGATAGGATGGAGAGACAGGCACAGATGATCAGCAGTATGCGCATCGAATTATGCACTATGCAAAAGGAGATGCGAAAAAATACGGACCTGAAGATCCGGACCGCTGCTCAGGGGCTCCAGGAACTTGTAGGTCGTGCTGCTTTTGAGCAATCTGAGGTAATCGGATGCCACAAATACCTGAGAAAAGCTATTCTCAAGGTATATGAACAGCACCAGGGACGAAAGAAGAGCAGGAGAATGCAGGCCAAAACTCTAAGAAATACCGTGCCCACGAGTACGGGTTTTAAGAGAGACAGGCGAAATGGTAGTAGTCCGGAAGAGGCAAGTAAGAAGAAGAAGAAAAAGAAAATAGCAGATGCAGTCGAAGATGGAACGGTCCAGGCTAAGCCACCCAGCCAGCCTGGCCCCTCCAAAGTCAAGGTACGTCCGAAAAAAGAAGCTATACTTCTAAGAGCCGCCGACGGTCAAACGTATGCTGACGTTCTGGGTAAACTCCGTAAGGACATGAAGCCGGATGTAAGCCATGCCGAAATCCTAGGAGTAAGACCGACCAAAAGAGGAGATCTCCTCATACGAATCTCCAAAGGTACGGACAAACAGGCGTTTGTGAAACAAGTGGGAGGAGTCGTCAATGGGATAGCAACGGTTAGTTCGGATGATCGAAGAAGGACAGTACAGATGCGGGATCTTGACGAAATGACAACCGAGGCTGAAGTGCAGGATGCACTGAACAAGGCATTGGGTCCCGAAAAGCAGGATACCCGAAAGGTTATGCTGTTTGGGCCAAACAGGAACCGGTACAAAATAGCGGTAGTAGTTCTCCAGGAATGTGAGGCAGAAGCACTCCTAGAAAAGGAGCGCATTCAAATTGGCCTTATCAGTAGCAGGGTTGAGCGAAGGACTATTGTCACGAGATGCCACAAGTGTCTTGGGTACGGACACCGGCAGGACCAGTGCCAGGGGCCGGATAGGTCTGCCCTCTGCTTTAAATGCGGAGAGGCCGATCATAAAAGAAGCGCATGCAAAGACAGAGCATGCTGCTTCTTGTGTCGTCAGGAGAAAGGATCACCGGTTGACCATATGGCCGGAAGCGGAGGATGTAAAGTTTTCAGACAAGCTCTAGAGGCGGAACGGAAGAAGAGTCTGGAGACTAGAAAGAACTCAAGGATGAAGCGGAAACCGTTGACTATAGATGTGACTAGTCCACACTAGAGTTACGTGCAGAAAAAAGAAGAAGAAGATGACCTCTTTCAGACTGAAGAAACCGGTCTAAGAACAGCAACAAGAAAGAAGGAAAGATCTATATGAATCAAAAACGGGCGCCACCCTGAAGTAATGTGATAAACAGTTTCCAGGGTGGGTAAAACGTCCTAAGAGGTCAAGTTAGAGTATCCCTTCCTCTTCGAATGACTTGTCATTCGAGGGTAAGGGGAACACGATTTTTAGAGGGTCGCTAGACGTGAACTAGTAACCCCTCACAAACCGTGGTTTTTCTTCCGCCTGTATCTTTTTCCAGGCCCAAGAAACTCCCGGCAGTCTGTTTGCAGATTTTTATCGTCACACTAACTCAAATCAAAGGCAAAAAAAAAAAAAAAAAAAAAAAAATTATTATTATTATTATTATAATTATTATTATTATTATTATTATTATTATTATTATTATTATTATTATTATTATTATTATTATTATTATTATTATTATTATTATTATTATTATTATTATTATTATTATTATTATTATTATTATTATTATTATTATTATTATTATTATTATTATTATTATTATTATTATTATTATTATTATTATTATTATTATTATTATTATTATTATTATTATTATTATTATTATTATTATTATTATTATTATTATTATTATTATTATTATTATTATTATTATTATTATTATTATTATTATTATTATTATTATTATTATTATTATTATTATTATTATTATTATTATTATTATTATTATTATTATTATTATTATTATTATTATTATTATTATTATTATTATTATTATTATTATTATTATTATTATTATTATTATTATTATTATTATTATTATTTTATTATTATTATTATTATTATTATTATTATTATTATTATTTTATTATTATTTTATTTTATTATTATTATTATTTTATTATTTTTTTTTTATTATTATTATTATTTTATTTTTTATTATTTTTTTTTTTTTTTTTTTTTTATATTATTTTATTATTTTTTATTTTATTATTTTATTTTATTATTTTATTTTATTATTATTATTATTATTATTATTATTATTATTATTATTATTATTATTATTATTATTATTATTATTATTATTATTATTATTATTATTATTATTATTATTATTATTATTATTATTATTATTATTATTATTATTATTATTATTATTATTATTATTATTATTATTATTATTATTATTATTATTATTATTATTATTATTATTATTATTATTATTATTATTATTATTATTATTATTATTATTATTATTATTATTATTATTATTATTATTATTATTATTATTATTATTATTATTATTATTATTATTATTATTATTATTATTATTATTATTATTATTATTATTATTATTATTATTATTATTATTATTATTATTATTATTATTATTATTATTATTATTATTATTATTATTGGGAGGATAACCCAGTGATCCCTATCAGATAGGATAAGGTGAGGGATACGCCAACTTTCAGGGTCCAAGTACCCGCCTCCTGGGCAACGTGGCCGTCGCGTCAATGCTCTCTGCAGCAACGCTATAACGGCCGCGGCAGATGAAAGCTCTGGCTCTAGGTCCACCTGACCCGGGTGGTAGCACCTAGTAAGGGTCCCTCGACCTGGGGTACAGGTCATGAGGAGAAATAACCTCGTAAAAAAACCAGGGACCATCTGGCCCGGATGGTAGAAACCCTGTTAGGGTCCCCTAACCAAGTGGTGTTAGCAACCGTGCCCGAATGCGGTTATCTTGGCACTGGGGGTTATGAAAGTGTCGCAAACGGTGCCTCAAGGATAACAGGCGCCCTCCTTGAGTATTCAGCCTTACCCCCACATGCGGGGCTCTGTGGGGGTGGACTATATATTTCCCTAGCTACTCGTGGGACTTAATATGGAATCTTTAATAAATAACAAAAACCAGGTGATTGAAAACGGGGAAGGCACTTCCTCATTGGAAGAAGTGACGAATTTAAAAGAGGCAGAAGAATCAACGCAGCAAGGGCTAGTGACTATTGTCAATGAAGTGAAGGAGCTATTAAAACAGATGATGGACTCCTTCAAAAGCCAAAAAGGCGTAAATAAGGTGATCAAAGCGGGTCTGCCTAAGATCGAAGAGCTGATGGATCACCTTGTCTTTAAGGAGCTGTCACTGCGTGCTCAAGTCGCGCCAGCATATCCTCTGAAGTCTGACAGCAAGAAAGCAGAGGACAAAAAGAGGGCAGCTTCGGCTTCGCCTGAGGTTGAAGGCAAACAGCTCAAGAAGCACTGCTCTACGGAAGACGGAGCAGAAGCCTGGAAGACAGTTGGGCGAAAAGGCGCAAGAAAGAAGGTGCGCAGGAGCTTCTAGCCTCTAGTTTGCAGCCACAAAACCGCGTCAACGCAAAGAAGCAGGTTAAGCCTGCAGAAGGCAACAAGCGAAAAAAGAAGTCAAGAAAAAAGAAGAGGAAGCCGGATGCGGTGGTAATAACCCTTAAGGAGGGTAAAACCTACGAACAGGTTATTAGCGCTATCCGTGCTGACCCGGATCTTTTAAAAACGGAGGTAGAAATCACTTCCATCAGGAAGACGAAGGCAGGCCAGGCGCTTGTTGAGGTGCAAAAAACTTCACCTGAAGCAAGAGCTGTTTTTTCAGAGGCCCTCAAACGGGCAGCAGGAGACAATGTCGACGTTCGGCAGCTTGTCCCGCGGTCGTTCTTGGATATACAGGATATAGACTGCTGTACCGAAATAGGGGAGGTTGAAACGGCCATCAGAAAGTCGCTCCCAGGCTATGAGGGACTGCTTAGAGCACGCATCACCGATACCAACCAGCGAGGGCAACGAGTCGCAATCGTCTCCATAGAGGACGACGCGGCTACGCGTCTCTTAGCAGCTGGACGTATTAGGATTGGCCTAATTAATTGTCGGATCAGACGTCGTAGGGTGGTGGAAAGGTGCTTTCGATGCCTAGCCTTCGGGCACAGAAGCTATGCCTGCAAGGGCCCTGACCGTAGCAACTTATGCTATAGATGTGGGGAACCCAATCATAAAGCAGCGGAGTGCAGAGCAGGAGAGACAAAGTGCCTTGCATGCACCGAAGCTGGTGTTAAACCGGAGGAGTGTAGGCACACTTCTGGCTCTAGCAAATGTACTGCATGGCGGGAGGCCTTGGCCAGAACTAGCCGATAAAATGGCTACTGTTGTTCTCCAGGGCAATATGCATCGCTCTAGACTTGCTCATCACATCCTAGAGCAGCTCTCTATTGAAAAAGCCGCGGATATTATCCTTATCAGTGAGCAGTATAAAGAGAGGGATAGGAATTGCTGGTATCAAGATGAACTCGGTACTGCCGCCATATGGATCCCTGACCCGCAGAAAACACATATCTCGGGTGATGGCTCTAGGGACGGCTTCGTCTGGGTGAGGTGCAGAAATGTGAACTACATTAGCGTATACCTCACCCCAAGTGATACAATAGACGACTTCCAAAGCAAGCTAGACAGCTTGGAAGATATCATCAGGGACTTAGGCGGAGAGCTGATAGTGGCGGGAGATTTTAACGCTAGCGCCATTGAGTGGGGGTCGACCCATCCGAACTCCAGGGGACGAAGAATAATGGACATGGCCTCAAGGGTCGGTCTAGTCGTCCTTAATGTCGGAACTTCGACGACTTTTAGGAGGGATGGGAACGAGGGCACGATAATTGACGTGTCCTTCGCAACAGAAAATCTTGCTGCGCGCGTTGATGGCTGGCGAGTAATCGAGGACTTTACCGGAAGTGATCACCAATACATCACTTTCCGCGTACGAAATGCTTCGATACCGCAAGCAGTACAACGCGTCCCCACTAAATGGAACATCGCGAAAATGGATGAGCGTAAGCTAGCTCAGGCACTAGAACGTGGCCAGCGTCGCCTGGTACAAGTCCTGAATGATGATATGCCGTCAGCAGCAAAGGCCGAAGCGATCACCGACCTCACGATGCGACTGATCCAGAAGGCCTGTGCTGAGGCAGTACCGAGGAGGATGCCCAACAAGAAAAGGTGTCCTATGTACTGGTGGACAAATGAGATCGCGGAACTCCGGAGAAAGGTCCTGCATCTCAGAAGACAGATGCAGAGAACAAGGAGACGCGGTCTTGACGCAGCCCAACTGGCAGCTGAAAAGAAGGCTACCAGAAAGGATCTACAGCGGGCCATCGAATTGAGTAAGCAGCGCTGCTGGAATCAGCTGGGTCAGGATCTAAACAACGATCCATGGGGCTTAGGTTACAAGCTCGTGCTTCGGAAATTGGGTTCCTTCAGACAGGGAGCTCCAATGGAACCGAGCTTGGTACGCAACATAGTGGCGACCTTATTCCCCGTGCACCCAAAAAGACCAGAGCGGCCAGCTGAGTCCGAAAGGCATGAAGTGACAGCCTTCACAGAGGGTGAGCTTTTAATTGCAATGAGGTCCATGCGCAATAAGAGAGCCCCGGACCAGATGGACTTCCAGCAGAACTGATTAAAGCAGTTGCTAAGAGTCACCCAATGCTTTTGCTGAACATGTTCAACTCCTGCCTCGAGGCGGGCGTTTTTCCGACTCGATGGAAGGCAGCGAGACTGACACTAATCAGCAAAGGCAAGGGTCCAGCAGACGAACCCTCATCTTACAGACCACTGTGTATGTTAGATACGGCGGGAAAGCTCCTGGAAAAACTGCTTAAACCCCGCCTACAAAATGCCGTACAAGCAGCGGGAGGCCTGGCCCCACGTCAATACGGCTATAGGCGAGGTTTCTCTACCATCAATGCAGTCCAGGAGGTTGTGGATGCCGCACGGTCGACGGAACGAGGAAATTATTATTCTCGTCCCGTCTGTCTGCTGGCCACCTTGGATGCTAAAAACGCTTTTAACTCCGTAAGGTGGGACGTAGCACTTGATGCTCTCGAGCGGGATTTTAGCGTGCCTCCAGAAATTCTACGGATGATGGAGGACTATCTGAGAGACCGCTCGATAACTTACTCCACGGAGGATGGTCCGGAGACTGTAGAACTAACATCAGGGGCGGCTCAGGGCTCTGTGCTGGGAACCGACATCTGGAATATTCAGTATGACGGTATCCTTCGCATGGAGACGCCCCAGGGCACTTTCCTGGTTGGCTACGTCGACGACGTGGCCGCAGTTATCATCGCGAGGAACCCTGATGAAGCGCGTATGAGGCTGAACCAGGTAATGCGTCGAGTCAGCTCCTGGATGAGCAGACACGGTCTCGAGTTGGCACCAGCCAAAACAGAAATCGTGTTCCTCACGGGAAGGCGCATAGCCACTCCACTCTCTATATCAATAGGAGATGTGGAGGTCCAGACCTCGCAAGCAGTGAAGTACCTGGGGTCGACACTTGACAGAAAACTCACCTTCGGAGAACACATAATAAAAGCGGCGGACAAAGCTGCAGCCGTGACGACAGCGCTGAGCAAGGTCATGGCCAACACAAGAGGGCCATGGCCAAGCAAAAGGCGCCTGCTCATGCGCACGGCAGAGTCCATAATGCTGTATGGTGCAGAGGTTTGGGCGGAGCGGCTACGAATCGAGAAGTACCGCAAGCGCATGGCGGCGGTACAGCGTAGAGGAGCCCTCCGCATTGCGTGCTCGTACCGCACCGTCTCTGAGCCGGCGGTGTTGGTCGTGGCAGGGGTCATTCCTATTGACCTTCAGGCCCAGGAGCGGCAGATTGTCCACCAGACAAAGACTATCCTTGGAGCGACAGAGGCGCGCAAAGCTGCTAGAGCCAGAACCATGCAGGCCTGGCAGCAACGATGGGATAGCGAAACCAGGGGCAGATGGACAGCCCAGCTCATACCGCATCTAGAACCCTGGTTTAACCAGCGTGTGGGTGAAGTAAACTTCTACATCACCCAATTCCTCACGGGGCACGGCTGCTTCCGGTCTTACCTGCAGAAAATGGGTAAAGTACCTAGACCAAGCTGTGCTCACTGCAACTGGCCCTTAGATAACGCTCATCACACATTTTTCCAATGTGAAAGATGGATCGTAGTAAGAGCAGAGCTAGAGCGTGATCTCGGTCCTTTGACACCTAATAACATAGTCAGTGTCATGCTTCAGGGCCGAGAACAATGGAGAAAAGTTGCCAGCTACATAGAGGGTGTCCTACGGAAGAAAAAAACCATAGAGGACAGAATAGCCTAAGCTGGCAACCCTCACTAAAGCCAGAAAAAGCAACATTTGCGATGCGTACTTAACCGACTCTTGAACCCCTAATCATACTCTTAGAGATGGACGGGGGATGTAGGGAGTCGCAACGTGGATAATGCCAACAATGGCTAATCAACAGGCCTAAGAGAGAAGAAATGCGAAAGCGGTGCCTCTCTAGGGTTCCTGGTCTCGTGCCGTCACTATGGTTCAGCGTGCTGGCCTTACACGGATCTAAAAAAAAAAAAAAAAAAAATTATTATTATTATTATTATTATTATTATTATTATTATTATTATTATTATTATTATTATTATTATTATTATTATTATTATTATTATTATTATTATTATTATTATTATTATTATTATTATTATTATTATTATTATTATTATTATTATTATTATTATTATTATTATTATTATTATTATTATTATTATTATTATTATTATTATTATTATTATTTTATTATTATTATTATTTTATTATTATTATTATTATTATTATTATTATTATTATTATTATTATTATTATTATTATTATTATTATTATTATTATTATTATTATTATTATTATTATTATTATTATTATTATTATTATTATTATTATTATTATTATTATTATTATTATTATTATTATTATTATTATTATTATTATTATTATTATTATTATTATTATTATTATTATTATTATTATTATTATTATTATTATTATTATTATTATTATTATTATTATTATTATTATTATTATTTTATTATTATTATTTTATTATTATTATTATTATTATTATTATTATTATTATTATTATTATTATTATTATTATTATTATTATTATTATTATTATTATTATTATTATTATTATTATTATTATTATTATTATTATTATTATTATTATTATTATTATTATTATTATTATTATTATTATTATTATTATTATTATTATTATTATTATTATTATTATTATTATTATTATTATTATTATTATTATTATTATTATTATTATTATTATTATTATTATTATTATTATTATTATTATTATTATTATTATTATTATTATTATTATTATTATTATTATTATTATTATTATTATTATTATTATTATTATTATTATTATTATTATTATTATTATTATTATTATTATTATTATTATTATTATTATTATTATTATTATTATTATTATTATTATTATTATTATTATTATTATTATTATTATTATTATTATTATTATTATTATTATTATTATTATTTTTTATTATTATTATTATTATTATTATTATTATTATTATTATTATTATTATTATTATTATTATTATTATTATTATTATTATTATTATTATTATTATTATTATTATTATTATTATTATTATTATTATTATTTATTATTATTATTATTATTATTATTATTATTATTATTATTATTATTATTATTATTATTATTATTATTATTATTATTATTATTATTATTATTATTATTATTATTATTATTATTATTATTATTATTATTATTATTATTATTATTATTATTATTATTATTATTATTATTATTATTATTATTATTATTATTATTATTATTATTATTATTATTATTATTATTATTATTATTATTATTATTATTATTATTATTATTATTATTATTATTATTATTATTATATTATTATTATTATTATTATTATTTTATTATTATTATTATATTATTATTATTATTATTATTATTATTATTATTATTATTATTATTATTATTATTATTATTATTATTATTATTATTATTATTATTATTATTATTATTATTATTATTATTATTATTATTATTATTATTATTATTATTATTATTATTATTATTATTATTATTATTATTATTATTATTATTATTATTATTATTATTATTATTATTATTATTATTATTATTATTATTATTATTATTATTATTATTATTATTATTATTATTATTATTATTATTATTATTATTATTATTATTATTATTATTATTATTATTATTATTATTATTATTATTATTATTATTATTATATTATTATTATTATTATTATTATTATTATTATTATTATTATTATTATTATTATTATTATATTATTATTATTATTATTATTATTATTATTATTATTATTATTATTATTATTATTATTATTATTTTATTATATTATTATTATTATTATTATTATTATTATTATTATTATTATTATTATTATATTATTATTATTATTATTATTATTATTATTATTATTATTATTATTATTATTATTATTATTATTATTATTATTATTATTATTATTATTATTATTATTATTATTATTATTATTATTATTATTATTATTATTATTATTATTATTATTATTATTATTATTATTATTATTATTATTATTATTATTATTATTATTATTATTATTATTATTATTATTATTATATTATTATTATTATTATTATTATTATTATTTTATTATTATTATTATTATTATTATTATTATTATTATTATTATTATTATTATTATTATTATTATTATTATTATTATTATTATTATTATTATTATTATTATTATTATTATTATTATTATTATTATTATTATTATTATTATTATTATTATTATTATTATTATTATTATTATTATTATTATTATTATTATTATTATTATTATTATTATTATTATTATTATTATTATTATTATTATTATTATTATTATTATTATTATTATTATTATTATTATTATTATTATTATTATTATTATTATTATTATTATTATTATTATTATTATTATTATTATTATTATTATTATTATTATTATTATTATTATTATTATTATTATTATTATTATTATTATTATTATTATTATTATTATTATTATTATTATTATTATTATTATTATTATTATTATTATTATTATTATTATTATTATTATTATTATTATTATTATTATTATTATTATTATTATTATTATTATTATTATTATTATTATTATTATTATTATTATTATATTATTATTATTATTATTATTATTATTATTATTATTATTATTATTATTATTATTATTATTATTATTATTATTATTATTATTATTATTATTATTATTATTATATTATTATTATTATTATTATTATTATTATTATTATATTATTATTATTATTATTATTATTATTATTATTATTATATTATTATTATTATTATTATTATTATTATTATTATTATTATTATTATTATTATTATTATTATTATTATTATTATTATTATTATTATTATTATTATTATTATTATTATTATTATTATTATTATTATTATTATTATTATTATTATTATTATTATTATTATTATTATTATTATTATTATTATTATTATTATTATTATTATTATTATTATTATTATTATTATTATTATTATTATTATTATTATTATTATTATTATTATTATTATTATTATTATTATTATTATTATTATTATTATTATTATTCCTCCGCATGTTGCTGACCTTGTAAGTGTCCACCTACGATGTGGTGGCGGGGCGGAGGCCTAAGCACGATCCACATATCGCTAGCCATCCTTAGTGATGACTAAGGATATCTGGATGATCGCGTAGGCACTTCCGCTTCACGGAACTGCCAACCCATTAAAATTTTGTGTTCGTATTTACGTGTACTAAGAAGCAACACAGTATGAATGGATGTATGAATGAGCTGTGGCTGCCAACCAATGGATATTCCCGTCAGACTACTGGAGTTGTTCGTTAGTGGTGACTTGCTGACCTCTGTTTAGTAATAAGAGTAAAAGTTAGTCCCCTCTCCGGCGAAAGTCGTGACGGGCAAAGGTCTCGTGAAACCACATGTCGGCTAGGAGCTTCTACGTACTTCTACTAACGTAACCGGAGCCCATGAAGGGGTTGTAGTTGGTCTGTACATGCGCAGGTGCGAAGGATTATCTGGTCAGTATTTCCTTATACCGAGTCCGCGCAGGAGAACTGCGGAACGTCTAGCCTGAAGTTTAGGGCCAGGCGCAGCACGGTACTGACGTCGCCCACTCAATACGGATGACGTAAAACCTTTAGCATCAACATGGCGCGGGCCTAACCCGTAAACATCTCTTATTTAGAATCACTCGGTGTCGCTAGGGTTGACCACCCGAAAACCGCTTCTCGGCTGCGGCATCTTTAATTAGGGCACCTCACAGGCGGGGATAGTGGCTCCACTGCGCCTGGAGCTCCCATGATGGGCGAACCGTCTTAAACCAAGTACACGTTTTAATATGGTAAATTCAACACAAAACAAAAACCAATTAGGAGCGGCTAGTAATAGCCAAAACAATACCGAAGGCCTGATGTCGCAGGCTGATCCCCTAAAGAATACAGGGGTAGAGATCACCTGCTTGACAATTGAAGAAAGATCTCAAAGAATGAATGAGATCTTTTTGCTCATGCAGGCAGCTGTTAGGTCCATGCCTAACATGAACTCGAAAGTGAAAGATAACCTGCCAGAATTGATTGAGCACGTAGAAGCTCTGAAAAGGGAGTTTTCTCGCTTGCGCGAAGCAAGAGCGGTCACTGAACAGATGGAAGTGACCGAGACGCTTCAGGCAAGCGCTGCAGCTAAGCGGCCCAGAGAAGAAGACTCGCTGGAATCAGGAAACAATTCTGATCCGCGAGCTCTTCTTAAGAAGGGCAGAGCTGAGGAAGACGCAGATGACTCTTTTGTGACTGTCCAAAGTCGCAAGGATGTTAAGGCTGCAAAGAAACAAAAGAAGCTGCAGCTGGAACAACAAACACAGCAGCAGCGGCAACAAACGCAACAACAACAGCAGCGATCACAGCAGCCTAACTCCAAACCACCAACGGCCAGAACATCGGCAAAAGTGACGGAGCAGCCTGCACAGCAGCTGCCAAAAAAAGAAGAAGAAAAGGAGGAGAAAGACGAAGAAGCGTTCTGCCGCCGTCCTTATAAGACCAGAAGAAGGTAAGACTTACAGTGAGGTCCTGCAGAACATCCGGCAGGAGCTCATCCAGAACAGCCCGACGAGTAACATCAAAGGGATCAGAAAAACCAGGACCGGAGATGTCCTGATTGAGTTGGGCAACACCAAGGAACTTGAGACCTTCAGTGACTTTTTGAAAAGAACGGTTGGTGGAACAGGCAAAATTAAGGAGATCATCCCCAAAGAAGCAGTCGAAATCAGAGATATAGACTGCCTCGCAACGGTGGATGAAGTGAAGACAGCAGTAAAAGCTGTTTTCACACAAGCAAATAAGGACCTGGGCGAGTTTAGCGTCTCGCTGACGAACCCCAACAGCAGAGAGCTTCGCTTGGCCATCGTAGAGATGGAACAAGACCAGGCATCGTTCCTGCTCTCTCAAACCAGAGTAAAAATCGGCTACACTAACTGCCGTATCAGAAGTTGGCAACGGGTTCAGCGCTGTTTCAGGTGCCTGAACTACGGTCATCAGGCGCGTGACTGCCGAGGACCTGACCGTAGCAAGATGTGCTACAAGTGTGGCAAAGATGGCCATAAGGGATCGGCCTGTAAGGCTACTGACACTCAGTGCATACTATGTACTGAGCGCGAAGTAGAACCTGCAGAGCGAAAACATATCCCTGGGTCAGGTCAGTGCAAAGTCTTTCGCGAGACCCTAGACCGATTCAAAAGGCAACGCTAATGATGGGCCGCGTAACGGTCCTCCAAGCCAACTTACACAGAAGCGACCTAGCCAACAGCCTTTTGACCCAAATCAAATTCGAAACAAAGGCTGATGTGCTCTTGATAAGCGAGCAGTACACAAACTGGACCGTTAAGACCTGGTTTAGAGACAAGCTTGGCACTGCTGCGATTTACGTAGACCCAAAGACCATCAGAGAAGACGCAAATGGAGCTGAAGAAGGCTTCGTATGGGTTAAAAGCAGAAACGTTACATACGTGAGCTGTTATTTTACACCAAACTCAACAGCAGACACGTTTAGGCGCCGTCTGGATCTGCTGGAAGACTCTGTCCGAAGAATGGAAGGTGACGTCGTCGTCGCAGGAGACTTTAACGCGAAAGCGTTAGAGTGGGGAATGCCACTGCAGGACAGCAGAGGAGGATACATCATGGAGATGACAGACAGACTCGGCCTAACAGTGCTAAACACCGGAAGCACTCCAACATTCAGACGAGGAGCTAGCGGTACGATTCCTGACGTATCCTTCGCATCAGAAAATCTTTCACGTAAAGTGTCAGATTGGAAGGTGCTGGAGACATACAATGGAAGTGACCACCAGTACATCACATTTCAAATCCATGATGGATCCCAATCATCGAGGCGAAATGTCGCTAGACCAGTCAGATGGAACGTTGCCAAGCTGGACTCTGAGAAACTTGTCCAAGTACTGCAGCAAGGATCAGACTATCTACCGGACGCGACAACTGCCACCGGAAACGCCGACGCTGCAGAGGTTCTCGTAAAAGAGACGATGAGTCTCATCCACAGAGCCTGTGATGCATCTATGCCGCGCAAGGGATCGCGACATCATAAGCGTCCAGCGTATTGGTGGAATGACGAAATCGCTAGAACGAGGTCAGAAGCTCTTAGTCTCAGAAGATCATCACAGAGAGCAAGAAAGAAGAACTCACCAGCAGCAGATCTTTTGTCTGCGCAATACAGAGACGTGCATAAAAAGCTTCGTAAGAAGATCAATCGAAGCAAAGCACAATGCTGGAAAGACCTGAGCGAAGACGTCAACAGAGAGGTGTGGGGCTTGGCCTACAAGATCGTGACCAAGAAGCTTAACGCCGCCCCCACGTTGCCATTCGAAGAAGAGACCATGGCGAACATCGTAAACCACTTGTTCCCTACGCATCCACCACTCGAAGAACAGGAGAATACAGGAGAACCAGAAGAGATCCCGCTCTTTACAAGCGGAGAGCTACAGATAGCTGCAAGAACGATGAAGAACAATAAGGCACCTGGGCCTGACGGAATACCATCCGAGGTCCTTAAATGCATAGCGGTGAAAGCGCCATCTCTCTTGTTGAACATGTACAACGCGTGCCTCCAGACGGGTGTGTTTAGCACTCCCTGGAAGATTGCGCGTCTTGTGCTGATCAACAAAGGAAAGGGAGGAGATCCCCGGCATCCATCGTCCCACAGGCCACTCTGCATGTTGGACGAAGCAGGGAAGCTATACGAGAGGCTGCTTAAACCGCGATTACAAGGAGCTGTACAGGCGGCTGGCGATCTCGCTGACAACCAGTACGGCTTCAGGAAAAAGCGGTCTACCGTAAATGCAGTAGAAGAAGTAGTAAAGGTAGCAAAGAAGGATGGACTGGGAACCATCATTCCCGTCTTATTGCGTTTCTAGTCATGCTGGATACGAAAAACGCTTTCAACTCAGCAAAATGGCCTGACCTCCTTGCTGCGTTGAAAGAGTTTAATGTACCAGAATACCTTATGCGAGTGATACGAGACTATCTGAGAAACCGTATCCTCCGCTATGAAACAGAAGAAGGCTGGCGTGAAAAGACCTTAGCGCAGGCGTGGCACAGGGCTCGATCTTCGGCCCAGACTTCTGGAACATCCTGTTCGATGCATTACTCAGACTTGCAATGCCGGATGGGGTGAAAATGTTTGCGTACGCTGATGATGTCGCTTTAGTCATCTCCGCGAAAAACGAAAACATTGCCCAGCACATACTAAACACGGCGATGAGAAGAATTTTCGAGTGGATGGTGAAGCATGGTCTCGAAATAGCGATGGCCAAACAGAAATCGTGCCCTTAACTTGGAAACACATCAACATCGAGTTTCCCATGACAGTAGGCACAAACGTGGTGCAGACAAGAAGTGAGGTGACGTATCTCGGCATAAAGCTAGATGCAAAACTAACTTTTTTGACGCACCTAAAACACGTCGCTAATAAAGCGATAAAGAAAACGTTGCAGTTAAGTCGTCTTATGGCCAATACCAGCGGCCCGAAATCAAGCAAACGACGACTTTTAATGACAGTCACGACGTCCATCTTATTGTACGGCTCTGAAATATGGGCTAACCAAATGAGAAAAGAGACGCACCGAAGCGTACTATCTTCTGTTCAAAGGAGAGGGGCTCTTAGAGTCACCAGCGCCTATCGCACTGTCTCGGGACCCGCGGTGCTAGTCATCGCAGGAATCATCCCGATCGAATTACAGGCGATGGAACGCAAGCGAACCTACGAACGGAAGAAAACAGAAGATGGAACTGCAATCGTTCAGAAAGAAGAAAGACAGGTGACCATGGAAACCTGGCAAAAACATGGAATCAGATGGTGAAAGGCCGATGGACACGTGCTCATTAGGAGCTGGCTCCATGGGTCGATAGAAGATACGGGGAGGTCAACTATTACCTCACCCAGTTCCTTAGCAACCACGGGTATTTCTGCGCTTATCTCAGTAAAATGGGAAAGACCCAGAGCCCGGGCTGCATCTTCTGTTTCGCGGATCGCGACGATGCGTATCATACGTTTTTCGTCTGCCATCAGTGGAACGAAGAAAGACGCCAGGTTGAGAGGATATTCGAAGCGTTAACGCCAGATAACATTATCAGTGAAATGTTGTCGGCCAAAGAAAAGTGGGACGCTATGGCACTATTTGTCGAAAGCGTCCTAAGAAAGAAGAAACCGTTCTTAGATAGGGCAATCAGAACTAAGTGCGAATGAGGAGCGGGGAGTCAGGCTTATACCTCACCATAACCTAGAGGCAGTAGCCGGTCCCATAGATTCGGGTGCGGAGGGTGACGACGAGGACTCGTCTTAAGGACGAGAACGAATCGTGCACCCAGGAAATGTTTGAGATAGCAGCAAAAGCGCCAGCTTTAGCTGTGGTATGAATGAGTGTCGTTGTAAATGAGCGCGAGATTGAATGTTAGTATGAGTCAGACGCGGTAGAGAGGATAGCCCCACAAGAGGCATAAGATCCATCTTAGAACAGGAGAATCAAGACTGAAGAGAAAATTATGGACTGATTTTGCTCCTTTACAGAGCCAGTCCATACCATACCATATATATGCGATCGATTTATGCTCCCCTTTACAGAGCCGATCGCCAGGCAGAAGATAGCCTTTTAAATCATGTTGCTTATTAGGCATAGATCTATATTATTGGAAATCTGTATATTTACAGAAGAAGTCAGAAGGAAAAGGTCCAAAAGACTTAGAACGCGGTGCCACCCTGAAGTAATGTGATAAACAGTTTCCGGGGTGGAACAAACGCCGTGAGTGATGATTGGAGAATCTCTTGCACGTCCAGTGACTGCATTTTTTTGCTATCATTAGACAGGCATGAGGATCGCGTAATTTTAGAGGTTTGCTAGTTTATCTAGAACCCCTCTCAACCGTCTGTACTCTGTTCCCGGATATATCCGAGACCAGCGAACTGACGGCGGTCTGACAGCAGATTTTATTCGTTCAACCAATGGAAAAAAAAAAAAAAAAAAAAATAAAATTATTAAAATAATTATTATTATTATTATTATTATTATTATTATTATTATTATTATTATTATTATTATTATTATTATTATTATTATTATTATTATTATATTATTATTATTATTATTATTATTATTATTATTATTATTATTATTATTATTATTATTATTATTATTATTATTATTATTATTATTATTATTATTATTATTATTATTATTATTATTATTATTATTATTATTATTATTATTATTATTATTATTATTATTATTATTATTATTATTATTATTATTATTATTATTATTATTATTATTATTATTATTATTATTATT
>JAFFSR010000163.1:0-85612 GCA_017163975.1 Anastatus disparis
AAAACTTACGTCCAAAGCTTTATAAAGGTATTTATTAGTATTTTAATAGTCGCGAGGCAACTGGAAACCGTGGCACGAGTTACGATTTTTAAGATTTTCCAACTTTTTGTCGATCGCAATTACAGATTCGGAATTTTTTCGTGAGATTCACAAATTTAAATTGATAAGAAAACTTCTAAGCTTTAAAATGAGTCGTTTTAAGCCCAATTTGCTTCAATAGAACGTGAGATATTACGATTTCAGTATGCTGACCTCTCTTAAGCAAAGTTAACGTAGGTTAAAAAAAAAAAAACCGCAACTACTGTATCTCGCGTTAAGAGCAAGATATCGTAAAAATTGAAAATTGTCGTGATTTCTAACATTCAAAACTTAAGTCTAAAGCTTTATAAAGGTATTTATTAGTGTTTTAATAGTTGCGAGGCAACTGGAAACCATGGCACGAGTTACGATTTTTAAGATTTTTTAACATTTCGACGATCGCAATAACAGATTCGAATTTTTTTCGTCAGATTCACAAATTTAAAGTGATACGAAAACTTCTGAGCTTTAAAAATGACTCGTTTTAAGTCCGATTTGCTTCAATTGAACGTGAGATATTACGATTACAGTAAGTGACCCTTTTAAGCAAAGAGAATGTAGGTTAGCAAAAAAACACGCAACTACTGTATCTCGCGTTAAGAGCAAGATATCCAAATAATTGAAAATTGTCGTGATTTTTAACATTAAAAACTAAAGATTAACAGCTTCATAAAGGTATTTATTAGTGTTTTAATAGTTGCGAGGCAATTAGAAACCGTGGCACAAGTTACGATTTTTAGGATTTTCCAACTTTTCGTCGATCGCAATTACAGATTCGAATTTTTTCGTGAGATTAACAAATTTAAATTGATAAGAAAACTTCTAAGCTTTAAAATGAGTCGTTTTAAGCCCAATTTGCTTCAATAGAACGTGAGAAATTACGATTTCAGTAAGTGACCCTCTTAAGCAAAGTTAACGTAGGTTAGCAAAAAAAAAACACGCAACTACTGTATCTCGTGATTGGAGCAAGATATCCAAATAATTGAAAATTGTCGTGATTTTTAACAGTAAAACTAAAGATTAACAGCTTCATAAAGGTATTTATTAGTGTTTTAATAGTTGCGAGGCAATTAGAAACCGTGGCACGAGTTCCGATTTTTAAGATTTTCCAACTTTTGTCGATCGCAATTACAGATTCGAATTTTTTTCGTGAGATTCACAAATTTAAATTGATAAGAAAACTTCTAAGCTTTAAAATGAGTCGTTTTAAGCCCAATTGGCTTCAATAGAACGTGAGATATTACGATTTCAGTAAGTGACCCTCTTAAGCAAAGTTAACGTAGGTTAGCAAAAAAAAAACACGCAACTACTGTATCTCGTGATTGGAGCAAGATATCCAAATAATTGAAAATTGTCGTGATTTTTAACAGTACAAACTAAAGATTAACAGCTTCATAAAGGTATTTATTAGTGTTTTAATAGTTGCGAGGCAATTAGAAACCGTGGCACGAGTTACGATTTTTAAGATCTTCCAACTTTTCATCGATCGCAATTACAGATTCAAATTTTTTCGTTAGATTCACAAATTTAAATTGATAAAAAACTTTAGCTTTAAAATGAGTAGTTTTAAGCCCGATTTGCTTCAATAGAACGTGAGATATTACGATTTCAGTAAGTGACCCTCTTAAGCAAAGTTAACGTAGGTTAGCAAAAAAAACACGCAACTACTGTATCTCGCGTTAAGATCAAGATCTCGTAAAAATTGAAAATTGTCGTGATTTCTAACATTCAAAACTAAAGTCTAAAGCTTTATAAAGGTATTAGTGTTTTAATAGTTGCGAGGCAATTAGAAACCGTGGCACGAGTTACGATTTTTAAGATCTTCCAACTTTTCGTCGATCGCAATTACAGATTCGAATTTTTTTCGTAAGATTCACAAATATAAAGTGATACGAAAACTCCTAAGCTTTAAAATGAGTCGTTTTAAGCCCGATTTGCTTCAATAGAACGTGAGATATTACGATTTCAGTATGTGACCCTCTTAAGCAAAGTTAACGTAGGTTAAAAAAAAAAAACCGCAACTACTGTATCTCGCGTTAAGAGCAAGATATCGTAAAATTGAAAATTGTCGTGATTTCTAACATTCAAAACTTAAGTCTAAAGCTTTATAAAGGTATTTATTAGTGTTTTAATAGTTGCGAGGCAACTGGAAACCATGGCACGAGTTACGATTTTTAAGATTTTTTTAACATTTCGACGATCGCAATAACAGATTCGAATTTTTTTCGTCAGATTCACAAATTTAAAGTGATACGAAAACTTCTAGGCTTTAAAATGAGTTGTTTTAAGTCCGATTTGCTTCAATTGAACGTGAGATATTACGATTACAGTAAGTGACCCTTTTAAGCAAAGAGAATGTAGGTTAGCAAAGAAAACACGCAACTACTGTATCTCGCGTTAAGAGCAAGATATCCAAAATAATTGAAATTGTCGTGATTTTTAACATTAAAAACCAAAGTTTAACAGCTTTATAAAGGTATATTTTTATGTTTGAATAGTTGCGAGGCTATTGGAACCGTGGCACGAATTTCGATGTTTAAGATTTTCCAACTTTTCGTCGATCGCAATTACAGATGTGAATTTTTTCGTTAGATTTACGAATTCGATGTGATAAGAAAACTCCTAAGCTTTAAATTGAATTTTTGAAGCTTGATTTGCTTTAATAGAACGTGAGATATTACGATTACAGTAAGTGACCTTTTAAGCAAAGAGAATGTAGGTTAGCAAAAAAAAACACGCAACTACTGTATCTCGCGTTAAGAGCAAGATATCCAAATAATTGAAAATTGTCGTGATTTTTAACATTAAAAACTAAAGATTAACAGCTTCATAAAGGTATTTATTAGTGTTTTAATAGTTGCGAGGCAATTAGAAACCGTGGCACAAGTTACGATTTTTAAGATTTTTCAACTTTTCATCGATCGCAATTACAGATTCGAATTTTTTTTGTAAGATTCACAAATATAAAGTGATACGAAAACTTCTAAGCTTTAAAATGAGTCGTTTTAAGCCCGATTTACTTCAATAGAACGTGAGATATTACGATTTCAGTAAGTGACCCTCTTAAGCAAAGTTAACGTAGGTTAGCAAAAAAAAAACACGCAACTACTGTATCTCGTGATTGGAGCAAGATATCCAAATAATTGAAAATTGTCGTGATTTTTAACAGTAAAAACTAAAGATTAACAGCTTCATAAAGGTAATTATTAGTGTTTTAATAGTTGCGAGGCAATTAGAAACCGTGGCACGAGTTACGATTTTTAAGATTTTCCAACTCTTCATCGATCGCAATTACAGCTTCAAATTTTTTTCGTTAGATTCACAAATTTAAATTGATAAAAAAAACTTAGCTTTAAAATGAGTAGTTTTAAGCCCGATTTGCTTCAATAGAACGTGAGATATTACGATTTCAGTAAGTGACCCTCTTAAGCAAAGTTAACGTAGGTTAGCAAAAAAAAAACACGCAACTACTGTATCTCGCGTTAAGATCAAGATCTCGTAAAAATTGAAAATTGTCGTGATTTCTAACATTCAAAACTAAAGTCTAAAAGCTTTATAAAGGTATTAGTGTTTTAATAGTTGCGAGGCAATTAGAAACCGTGGCATGAGTTACGATTTTTAAGATTTTTCAACTTTTCGTCGATCGCAATTACAGATTCGAATTTTTTTCGTAAGATTCACAAATATAAAGTGATACGAAAACTCCTAAGCTTTAAAATGAGTCGTTTTAAGCCCGATTTGCTTCAATAGAGCGTGAGATATTACGATTTCCGTAAGTGACCCACTTAAGCAAAGTTAACGTGTTAAGGAAAAAAAAACCGCAACTACTGTATCTCGCGTTAAGAGCAAGATATCGTAAAAATCGAAAATTGTCGTGATTTCTAACATTCAAAACTTACGTCTAAAGCTTTATAAAGGTATTTATTATTATTTTAATAGTTGCGAGGCAACTGGAAACCGTGGCACGAGTTACGATTTTTAAGATTTTCCAACTTTTTGTCGATCGCAATTACAGATTCGAATTTTTTTCGTAAGATTCACAAATATACAATGATACGAAAACTCCTAAGCCTTAAAATGAGTCGTTCTAGGCCCAATTTGCTTCAATAGAACGTGAGATATTACGATTTCAGTAAGTGACCACACTAAGCAAAGTTAACGTAGGTTAAAAAAAAAAAACGCAACTACTGTATCTCGCGTTAAGAGCAAGATATCGTAAAAATCGAAAATTGTCGTGATTTCTAACATTCAAAACTTACGTCTAAAGCTTTATAAAGGTATTTATTAGTATTTTAATAGTTGCGAGGCAACTGGAAACCGTGGCTACGAGTTACGATTTTTAAGATTTTCCAACTTTTCGTCGATCGCAATTACAGATTCGAATTTTTTTCGTAAGATTCACAAATATAAAGTGATACGAAAACTCCTAAGCTTTAAAATGAGTCGTTTTAAGTCCGATTTGCTTCAATTGAACGTGAGATATTACGATTACAGTAAGTGACCCTTTTAAGCAAAGAGAATGTAGGTTAGCAAAAAAAAACACGCAACTACTGTATCTCGCGTTAAGAGCAAGAAATCCAAATAATTGAAAATTGTCGTGATTTCTAACATTCAAAACTTAAGTCTAAAAGCTTTATAAAGGTATTTATTAGTGTTTTAATAGTTGCGAGGCAACTGGAAACCATGGCATGAGTTACGATTTTTAAGATTTTTAACATTTCGACGATCGCAATAACAGATTCGAATTTTTTTCGTCAGATTCACAAATTTAAAGTGATACGAAAACTTCTGAGCTTTAAAATGACTCGTTTTAAGTCCGATTTGCTTCAATTGAACGTGAGATATTACGATTACAGTAAGTGACCCTTTTAAGCAAAGAGAATGTAGGTTAGCAAAAAAACACGCAACTACTGTATCTCGCGTTAAGAGCAAGATATCCAAATAATTGAAAATTGTCGTGATTTTTAACATTAAAAACTAAAGATTAACAGCTTCATAAAGGTATTTATTAGTGTTTTAATAGTTGCGAGGCAATTAGAAACCGTGGCACAAGTTACGATTTTTAGGATTTTCCAACTTTTCGTCGATCGCAATTACAGATTCGAATTTTTTTCGTGAGATTAACAAATTTAAATTGATAAGAAAAACTTCTAAGCTTTAAAATGAGTCGTTTTAAGCCCAATTTGCTTCAATAGAACGTGAGAAATTACGATTTCAGTAAGTGACCCTCTTAAGCAAAGTTAACGTAGGTTAGCAAAAAAAAAAACGCAACTACTGTATCTCGTGATTGGAGCAAGATATCCAAATAATTGAAAATTGTCGTGATTTTTAACAGTAAAACTAAAGATTAACAGCTTCATAAAGGTATTTATTAGTGTTTTAATAGTTGCGAGGCAATTAGAAACCGTGGCACGAGTTACGATTTTTAAGATTTTCCAACTTTTTGTCGATCGCAATTACAGATTCGAATTTTTTCGTGAGATTCACAAATTTAAATTGATAAGAAAACTTCTAAGCTTTAAAATGAGTCGTTTTAAGCCCAATTGGCTTCAATTGAACGTGAGATATTACGATTACAGTAAGTGACCCTTTTAAGCAAAGAGAATGTAGGTTAGCAAAGAAAACACGCAACTACTGTATCTCGCGTTAAGAGCAAGATATCCAAATAATTGAAAATTGTCGTGATTTTTAACATTAAAAACCAAAGTTTAACAGCTTTATAAAGGTATATTTTTATGTTTGAATAGTTGCGAGGCTATTGGAACCCGTGGCACGAATTTCGATGTTTAAGATTTTCCAACTTTTCGTCGATCGCAATTACAGATGTGAATTTTTTTCGTTAGATTTACGAATTCGATGTGATAAGAAAACTCCTAAGCTTTAAATTGAGTTTTTGAAGCTTGATTTGCTTTAATAGAACGTGAGATATTACGATTACAGTAAGTGACCCTTTTTAAGCAAAGAGAATGTAGGTTAGCAAAAAAAAACACGCAACTACTGTATCTCGCGTTAAGAGCAAGATATCCAAATAATTGAAAATTGTCGTGATTTTTAACATTAAAACTAAAGATTAACAGCATCATAAAGGTATTTATTAGTGTTTTAATAGTTGTGAGGCAATTAGAAACCGTGGCACAAGTTACGATTTTTAAGATTTTCCAACTTTTCATCGATCGCAATTACAGATTCGAATTTTTTCGTAAGATTCACAAATATAAAGTGATACGAAAACTTCTAAGCTTTAAAATGAGTCGTTTTAAGCCCGATTTGCTTCAATAGAACGTGAGATATTACGATTTCAGTAAGTGACCCTCTTAAGCAAAGTTAACGTAGGTTAGCAAAAAAAAAACACGCAACTACTGTATCTCGTGATTCGAGCAAGATATCCAAATAATTGAAAATTGTCGTGATTTTTAACAGTAAAAACTAAAGATTAACAGCTTCATAAAGGTATTTATTAGTGTTTTAATAGTTGCGAGGCAATTAGAAACCGTGGCACGAGTTACGATTTTTAAGATTTTCCAACTCTTCATCGATCGCAATTACAGCTTCAAATTTTTTTCGTTAGATTCACAAATTTAAATTGATAAAAAAACTTTAGCTTTAAAATGAGTAGTTTTAAGCCCGATTTGCTTCAATAGAACGTGAGATATTACGATTTCAGTAAGTGACCCTCTTAAGCAAAGTTAACGTAGGTTAGCAAAAAAAAACACGCAACTACTGTATCTCGCGTTAAGATCAAGATCTCGTAAAATTGAAAATTGTCGTGATTTCTAACATTCAAAACTAAAGTCTAAAGCTTTATAAAGGTATTAGTGTTTTAATAGTTGCGAGGCAATTAGAAACCGTGGCACGAGTTACGATTTTTAAGATTTTTCAACTTTTCGTCGATCGCAATTACAGATTCGAATTTTTTTCGTAAGATTCACAAATATAAAGTGATACGAAAACTCCTAAGCTTTAAAATGAGTCGTTTTAAGCCCGATTTGCTTCAATAGAGCGTGAGATATTACGATTTCCGTAAGTGACCCACTTAAGCAAAGTTAACGTAGGTTAAAAAAAAAAAAAACCGCAACTACTGTATCTCGCGTTAAGAGCAAGATATCGTAAAAATCGAAAATTGTCGTGATTTCTAACATTCAAAACTTACGTCTAAAGCTTTATAAAGGTATTTATTATTATTTTAATAGTTGCGAGGCAACTGGAAACCGTGGCACGAGTTACGATTTTTAAGATTTTCCAACTCTTCATCGATCGCAATTACAGATTCGAATTTTTTTCGTAAGATTCACAAATATACAATGATACGAAAACTCCTAAGCCTTAAAATGAGTCGTTCTAGGCCCAATTTGCTTCAATAGAACGTGAGATATTACGATTTCAGTAAGTGACCCACTTAATCAAAGTTAACGTAGGTTAAAAAAAAAACCACTACTACTGTATCTCGCGTTAAGAGCAAGATATCGTAAAAATCGAAAATTGTCGTGATTTCTAACATTCAAAACTTACGTCTAAAGCTTTATAAAGGTATTTATTAGTATTTTAATAGTTGCGAGGCAACTGGAAACCGTGGCACGAGTTACGATTTTTAAGATTTTCCAACTTTTCGTCGATCGCAATTACAGATTCGAATTTTTTTCGTAAGATTCACAAATATAAAGTGATACGAAAACTCCTAAGCTTTAAAATGAGTCGTTTTAAGTCCGATTTGCTTCAATTGAACGTGAGATATTACGATTACAGTAAGTGACCCTTTTAAGCAAAGAGAATGTAGGTTAGCAAAAAAAACACGCAACTACTGTATCTCGCGTTAAGAGCAAGAAATCCAAATAATTGAAAATTGTCGTGATTTTTAACAGTAAAAACTAAAGATTAACAGCTTCATAAAGGTATTTATTAGTGTTTTAATAGTTGCGAGGCAATTAGAAACCGTGGCACAAGTTACGATTTTTAAGATTTTCCAACTTTTCATCGATCGCAATTACAGATTCGAATTTTTTTTGTAAGATTCACAAATATAAAGTGATACGAAAACTTCTAAGCTTTAAAATGAGTCGTTTTAAGCCCGATTTGCTTCAATAGAACGTGAGATATTACGATTTCAGTAAGTGACCCTCTTAAGCAAAGTTAACGTAGGTTAGCAAAAAAAAATAACACGCAACTACTGTATCTCGTGATTGGAGCGAGATATCTAAATAATTGAAAATTGTCGTGATTTTTAACAGTAAAAACTAAAGATTAACAGCTTCATAAAGGTATTTATTAGTGTTTTAATAGTTGCGAGGCAATTAGAAACCGTGGCACGAGTTACGATTTTTAAGATTTTCCAACTTTTCATCGATCGCAATTACAGATTCAAATTTTTTTCGTTAGATTCACCAATTTAAATTGATGAAAAAACTTCTTAGCTTTAAAATGAGTAGTTTTAAGCCCGATTTGCTTCAATAGAACGTGAGATATTACGATTTCAGTAAGTGACCCTCTTAAGCAAAGTTAACGTAGGTTAGCAAAAAAAAAACACGCAACTACTGTATCTCGCGTTAAGATCAAGATCTCGTAAAATTGAAAATTGTCGTGATTTCTAACATTCAAAACTAAAGTCTAAAAGCTTTATAAAGGTATTAGTGTTTTAATAGTTGCGAGGCAATTAGAAACCGTGGCACGAGTTACGATTTTTAAGATTTTCCAACATTCCGTCGATCGCAATTACAGATTCGAATATTTTCGTAAGATTCACAAATATAAAGTGGAACGATAACTTCTAAGCTTTAAAATGAGTCGTTTTAAGCCCGATTTGCTTCAATAGAGCGTGAGATATTACGATTTCAGTAAGTGACCCACTTAAGCAAAGTTAACGTAGGTTAAAAAAAAAAAACCGCAACTACTGTATCTCGCGTTAAGAGCAAGATATCGTAAAAATCGAAAATTGTCGTAATTTCTAACATTCAAAACTTACGTCTAAAGCTTTATAAAGGTATTTATTAGTATTTTAATAGTTGCGAGGCAACTGGAAACCGTGGCACGAGTTACGATTTTTAAGATTTTCCAACTTTTTGTCGATCGCAATTACAGATTCGAATTTTTTTCGTAAGATTCACAAATATAAAATGATACGAAAACTCCTAAGCTTTAAAATGAGTCGTTCTAGGCCTAATTTGCTTCAATAGAACGTGAGATATTACGATTTCAGTAAGTGACCCACTTAAGCAAAGTTAACGTAGGTTAAAAAAAAAAAAAACCGCAACTACTGTATCTCGCGTTAAGAGCAAGATATCGTAAAAATCGAAAATTGTCGTGATTTCTAACATTCAAAACTTACGTCTAAAGCTTTATAAAGGTATTTATTAGTATTTTAATAGTTGCGAGGCAACTGGAAACCGTGGCACGAGTTACGATTTTTAAGATTTTTTAACTTTTCGTCGATCGCAATTACAGATTCGAATTTTTTTCGTAAGATTCACAAATATAAAGTGATACGAAAACTCCTAAGCTTCAAAATGAGTCGTTCTAGGTCCAATTTGCTTCAATAGAACGTGAGATATTACGATTTCAGTAAGTGACCCTCTTAAGCAAAGTTAACGTAGGTTAGCAAAAAAAAACACGCAACTACTGTATCTCGTGATTGGAGCAAGATATCCAAATAATTAAAATTGTCGTTATTTTTAACATTAAAAACCAAAGTTTAACAGCTTTATAAAGGTATTTTTTTAATGTTTCAATAGTTGCGAGGCTATTGGAACCCGTGGCACGAATTTCGATGTTTAAGATTTTCCAACTTTTCGTCGATCGCAATTACAGATTCGAATTTTTTTCGTGAGATTCACAAATTTAAATTGATAAGAAAACTTCTAAGCTTTAAAATGAGTCGTTTTAAGCCCAATTTGCTTCAATAGAACGTGAGATATTACGATTTCAGTATGTGACCCTCTTAAGCAAAGTTAACGTAGGTTAAAAAAAAAAAACTGCAACTACTGTATCTCGCGTTAAGAGCAAGATATCGTAAAAATTGAAAATTGTCGTGATTTCTAACATTCAAAACTTAAGTCTAAAGCTTTATAAAGGTATTTATTAGTGTTTTAATAGTTGCGAGGCAACTGGAAACCATGGCACGAGTTACGATTTTTAAGATTTTTTAACATTTCGACGATCGCAATAACAGATTCGAATTTTTTTCGTCAGATTCACAAATTTAAAGTGATACGAAAACTTCTGAGCTTTAAAATGACTCGTTTTAAGTCCGATTTGCTTCAATTGAACGTGAGATATTACGATTACAGTAAGTGACCCTTTTAAGCAAAGAGAATGTAGGTTAGCAAAAAAAACACGCTACTACTGTATCTCGCGTTAAGAGCAAGATATCCAAATAATTGAAAATTGTCGTGATTTTTAACATTAAAAACTAAAGATTAACAGCTTCATAAAGGTATTTATTAGTGTTTTAATAGTTGCGAGGCAATTAGAAACCGTGGCACAAGTTACGATTTTTAGGATTTTCCAACTTTTCGTCGATCGCAATTACAGATTCGAATTTTTTTCGTGAGATTAACAAATTTAAATTGATAAGAAAACTTCTAAGCTTTAAAATGAGTCGTTTTAAGCCCAATTTGCTTCAATAGAACGTGAGAAATTACGATTTCAGTAAGTGACCCTCTTAAGCAAAGTTAACGTAGGTTAGCAAAAAAAAAACACGCAACTACTGTATCTCGTGATTGGAGCAAGATATCCAAATAATTGAAAATTGTCGTGATTTTTAACAGTAAAACTAAAGATTAACAGCTTCATAAAGGTATTTATTAGTGTTTTAATAGTTGCGAGGCAATTAGAAACCGTGGCACGAGTTACGATTTTTAAGATTTTCCAACTTTTTGTCGATCGCAATTACAGATTCGAATTTTTTCGTGAGATTCACAAATTTAAATTGATAAGAAAACTTCTAAGCTTTAAAATGAGTCGTTTTAAGCCCAATTGGCTTCAATAGAACGTGAGATATTACGATTTCAGTAAGTGACCCTCTTAAGCAAAGTTAACGTAGGTTAGCAAAAAAAAACACGCAACTACTGTATCTCGTGATTGGAGCAAGATATCCAAATAATTGAAAATTGTCGTGATTTTTAACAGTAAAAACTAAAGATTAACAGCTTCATAAAGGTATTTATTAGTGTTTTAATAGTTGCGAGGCAATTAGAAACCGTGGCACGAGTTACGATTTTTAAGATTTTCCAACTTTTCATCGATCGCAATTACAGATTCAAATTTTTTTCGTTAGATTCACAAATTTAAATTGATAAAAAAACTTCTTAGCTTTAAAATGAGTAGTTTTAAGCCCGATTTGCTTCAATAGAACGTGAGATATTACGATTTCAGTAAGTGACCCTCTTAAGCAAAGTTAACGTAGGTTAGCAAAAAAAAAACACGCAACTACTGTATCTCGCGTTAAGATCAAGATCTCGTAAAAATTGAAAATTGTCGTGATTTCTAACATTCAAAACTAAAGTCTAAAGCTTTATAAAGGTATTAGTGTTTTAATAGTTGCGAGGCAATTAGAAACCGTGGCACGAGTTACGATTTTTAAGATCTTCCAACTTTTCGTCGATCGCAATTACAGATTCGAATTTTTTTCGTAAGATTCACAAATATAAAGTGATACGAAAACTCCTAAGCTTTAAAATGAGTCGTTTTAAGCCCGATTTGCTTCAATAGAACGTGAGATATTACGATTTCAGTATGTGACCCTCTTAAGCAAAGTTAACGTAGGTTAAAAAAAAAAAAAAAACCGCAACTACTGTATCTCGCGTTAAGAGCAAGATATCGTAAAAATTGAAAATTGTCGTGATTTCTAACATTCAAAACTTAAGTCTAAAGCTTTATAAAGGTATTTATTAGTGTTTTAATAGTTGCGAGGCAACTGGAAACCATGGCACGAGTTACGATTTTTAAGATTTTTAACATTTCGACGATCGCAATAACAGATTCGAATTTTTTTCGTCAGATTCACAAATTTAAAGTGATACGAAAACTTCTAGGCTTTAAAATGAGTTGTTTTGAGTCCGATTTGCTTCAATTGAACGTGAGATATTACGATTACAGTAAGTGACCCTTTTAAGCAAAGAGAATGTAGGTTAGCAAAGAAAACACGCAACTACTGTATCTCGCGTTAAGAGCAAGATATCCAAATAATTGAAAATTGTCGTGATTTTTAACATTAAAAACCAAAGTTTAACAGCTTTATAAAGGTATATTTTTATGTTTGAATAGTTGCGAGGCTATTGGAACCGTGGCACGAATTTCGATGTTTAAGATTTTCCAACTTTTCGTCGATCGCAATTACAGATGTGAATTTTTTTCGTTAGATTTACGAATTCGATGTGATAAGAAAACTCCTAAGCTTTAAATTGAGTTTTTTGAAGCTTGATTTGCTTTAATAGAACGTGAGATATTACGATTACAGTAAGTGACCCTTTTAAGCAAAGAGAATGTAGGTTAGCAAAAAAAAACACGCAACTACTGTATCTCGCGTTAAGAGCAAGATATCCAAATAATTGAAAATTGTCGTGATTTTTAACATTAAAAACTAAAGATTAACAGCTTCATAAAGGTATTTATTAGTGTTTTAATAGTTGCGAGGCAATTAGAAACCGTGGCACAAGTTACGATTTTTAAGATTTTCCAACTTTTCATCGATCGCAATTACAGATTCGAATTTTTTTGTAAGATTCACAAATATAAAGTGATACGAAAACTTCTAAGCTTTAAAATGAGTCGTTTTAAGCCCGATTTGCTTCAATAGAACGTGAGATATTACGATTTCAGTAAGTGACCCTCTTAAGCAAAGTTAACGTAGGTTAGCAAAAAAAAAAACACGCAACTACTGTATCTCGTGATTGGAGCAAGATATCCAAATAATTGAAAATTGTCGTGATTTTTAACAGTAAAAACTAAAGATTAACAGCTTCATAAAGGTATTTATTAGTGTTTTAATAGTTGCGAGGCAATTAGAAACCGTGGCACGAGTTACGATTTTTAAGATTTTCCAACTTTTCATCGATCGCAATTACAGATTCAAATTTTTTTTCGTTAGATTCACAAATTTAAATTGATAAAAAAACTTTTAGCTTTAAAATGAGTAGTTTTAAGCCCGATTTGCTTCAATAGAACGTGAGATATTACGATTTCAGTAAGTGACCCTCTTAAGCAAAGTTAACGTAGGTTAGCAAAAAAAAAACACGCAACTACTGTATCTCGCGTTAAGATCAAGATCTCGTAAAAATTGAAAATTGTCGTGATTTCTAACATTCAAAGCTAAAGTCTAAAGCTTTATAAAGGTATTAGTGTTTTAATAGTTGCGAGGCAATTAGAAACCGTGGCACGAGTTACGATTTTTAAGATTTTCCAACTTTTCGTCGATCGCAATTACAGATTCGAATTTTTTTCGTAAGATTCACAAATATAAAGTGATACGAAAACTCCTAAGCTTTAAAATGAGTCGTTTTAAGCCCGATTTGCTTCAATAGAGCGTGAGATATTACGATTTCAGTAAGTGACCCACTTAAGCAAAGTTAACGTAGGTTAAAAAAAAAAAAACCGCAACTACTGTATCTCGCGTTAAGAGCAAGATATCGTAAAAATCGAAAATTGTCGTAATTTCTAACATTCAAAACTTACGTCTAAAGCTTTATAAAGGTATTTATTAGTATTTTAATAGTTGCGAGGCAACTGGAAACCGTGGCACGAGTTACGATTTTTAAGATTTTCCAACTTTTTGTCGATCGCAATTACAGATTCGAATTTTTTTCGTAAGATTCACAAATATAAAATGATACGAAAACTCCTAAGCTTTAAAATGAGTCGTTCTAGGCCTAATTTGCTTCAATAGAACGTGAGATATTACGATTTCAGTAAGTGACCCACTTAAGCAAAGTTAACGTAGGTTAAAAAAAAAAAAAACCGCAACTACTGTATCTCGCGTTAAGAGCAAGATATCGTAAAAATCGAAAATTGTCGTGATTTCTAACATTCAAAACTTACGTCTAAAGCTTTATAAAGGTATTTATTAGTGTTTTAATAGTTGCGAGGCAACTGGAAACCATGGCACGAGTTACGATTTTTAAGATTTTTTAACATTTCGACGATCGCAATAACAGATTCGAATTTTTTTCGTCAGATTCACAAATTTAAAGTGATACGAAAACTTCTGAGCTTTAAAATGACTCGTTTTAAGTCCGATTTGCTTCAATTGAACGTGAGATATTACGATTACAGTAAGTGACCCTTTTAAGCAAAGAGAATGTAGGTTAGCAAAAAAAAACACGCAACTACTGTATCTCGCGTTAAGAGCAAGATATCCAAATAATTGAAAATTGTCGTGATTTTTAACATTAAAAACTAAAGATTAACAGCTTCATAAAGGTATTTATTAGTGTTTTAATAGTTGCGAGGCAATTAGAAACCGTGGCACAAGTTACGATTTTTAGGATTTTCCAACTTTTCGTCGATCGCAATTACAGATTCGAATTTTTTTCGTGAGATTAACAAATTTAAATTGATAAGAAAACTTCTAAGCTTTAAAATGAGTCGTTTTAAGCCCAATTTGCTTCAATAGAACGTGAGAAATTACGATTTCAGTAAGTGACCCTCTTAAGCAAAGTTAACGTAGGTTAGCAAAAAAAAAAACACGCAACTACTGTATCTCGTGATTGGAGCAAGATATCCAAATAATTGAAAATTGTCGTGATTTTTAACAGTAAAAACTAAAGATTAACAGCTTCATAAAGGTATTTATTAGTGTTTTAATAGTTGCGAGGCAATTAGAAACCGTGGCACGAGTTACGATTTTTAAGATTTTCCAACTTTTTGTCGATCGCAATTACAGATTCGAATTTTTTTCGTGAGATTCACAAATTTAAATTGATAAGAAAACTTCTAAGCTTTAAAATGAGTCGTTTTAAGCCCAATGGGCTTCAATAGAACGTGAGATATTACGATTTCAGTAAGTGACCCTCTTAAGCAAAGTTAACGTAGGTTAGCAAGAAAAAAAAAACACGCAACTACTGTATCTCGTGATTGGAGCAAGATATCCAAATAATTGAAAATTGTCGTGATTTTTAACAGTAAAAACTAAAGATTAACAGCTTCATAAAGGTATTTATTAGTGTTTTAATAGTTGCGAGGCAATTAGAAACCGTGGCACGAGTTACGATTTTTAAGATTTTCCAACTTTTCATCGATCGCAATTACAGATTTAAATTTTTTTCGTTAGATTCACAAATTTAAATTGATAAAAAAACTTCTTAGCTTTAAAATGAGTAGTTTTAAGCCCGATTTGCTTCAATAGAACGTGAGATATTACGATTTCAGTAAGTGACCCTCTTAAGCAAAGTTAACGTAGGTTAGCAAAAAAAAAACACGCAACTACTGTATCTCGCGTTAAGATCAAGATCTCGTAAAAATTGAAAATTGTCGTGATTTCTAACATTCAAAACTAAAGTCTAAAGCTTTATAAAAGGTATTAGTGTTTTAATAGTTGCGAGGCAATTAGAAACCGTGGCACGAGTTACGATTTTTAAGATTTTTAACATTTCGTCGATCGCAATTACAGATTCGAATTTTTTCGTAAGATTCACAAATATAAAGTGATACGAAAACTCCTAAGCTTTAAAATGAGTCGTTTTAAGCCCGATTTGCTTCAATAGAACGTGAGATATTACGATTTCAGTATGTGACCCTCTTAAGCAAAGTTAACGTAGGTTAAAAAAAAAAAAAAAAACCGCAACTACTGTATCTCGCGTTAAGAGCAAGATATCGTAAAAATTGAAAATTGTCGTGATTTCTAACATTCAAAACTTAAGTCTAAAGCTTTATAAAGGTATTTATTAGTGTTTTAATAGTTGCGAGGCAACTGGAAACCATGGCACGAGTTACGATTTTTAAGATTTTTTAACATTTCGACGATCGCAATAACAGATTCGAATTTTTTTCGTCAGATTCCACAAATTTAAAGTGATACGAAAACTTCTAGGCTTTAAAATGAGTTGTTTTAAGTCCGATTTGCTTCAATTGAACGTGAGATATTACGATTACAGTAAGTGACCCTTTTAAGCAAAGAGAATGTAGGTTAGCAAAGAAAACACGCAACTACTGTATCTCGCGTTAAGAGCAAGATATCCAAATAATTGAAAATTGTCGTGATTTTTAACATTAAAACCAAAGTTTAACAGCTTTATAAAGGTATATTTTTATGTTTGAATAGTTGCGAGGCTATTGGAACCCGTGGCACGAATTTCGATGTTTAAGATTTTCCAACTTTTCGTCGATCGCAATTACAGATGTGAATTTTTTTCGTTAGATTTACGAATTCGATGTGATAAGAAAACTCCTAAGCTTTAAATTGAGTTTTTTGAAGCTTGATTTGCTTTAATAGAACGTGAGATATTACGATTACAGTAAGTGACCCTTTTAAGCAAAGAGAATGTAGGTTAGCAAAAAAAAAACACGCAACTACTGTATCTCGCGTTAAGAGCAAGATATCCAAATAATTGAAAATTGTCGTGATTTTTAACATTAAAAACTAAAGATTAACAGCTTCATAAAGGTATTTATTAGTGTTTTAATAGTTGCGAGGCAATTAGAAACCGTGGCACAAGTTACGATTTTTAAGATTTTCCAACTTTTCATCGATCGCAATTACAGATTCGAATTTTTTTCGTAAGATTCACAAATATAAAGTGATACGAAAACTTCTAAGCTTTAAAATGAGTCGTTTTAAGCCCGATTTGCTTCAATAGAACGTGAGATATTACGATTTCAGTAAGTGACCCTCTTAAGCAAAGTTAACGTAGGTTAGCAAAAAAAAAAACACGCAACTACTGTATCTCGTGATTGGAGCAAGATATCCAAATAATTGAAAATTGTCGTGATTTTTAACAGTAAAAACTAAAGATTAACAGCTTCATAAAGGTATTTATTAGTGTTTTAATAGTTGCGAGGCAATTAGAAACCGTGGCACGAGTTACGATTTTTAAGATTTTCCAACTCTTCATCGATCGCAATTACAGCTTCAAATTTTTTTCGTTAGATTCACAAATTTAAATTGATAAAAAAACTTCTTAGCTTTAAAATGAGTAGTTTTAAGCCCGATTTGCTTCAATAGAACGTGAGATATTACGATTTCAGTAAGTGACCCTCTTAAGCAAAGTTAACGTAGGTTAGCAAAAAAAAAACACGCAACTACTGTATCTCGCGTTAAGATCAAGATCTCGTAAAAATTGAAAATTGTCGTGATTTCTAACATTCAAAACTAAAGTCTAAAGCTTTATAAAGGTATTAGTGTTTTAATAGTTGCGAGGCAATTAGAAACCGTGGCACGAGTTACGATTTTTAAGATTTTTCAACTTTTCGTCGATCGCAATTACAGATTCGAATTTTTTTCGTAAGATTCACAAATATAAAGTGATACGAAAACTCCTAAGCTTTAAAATGAGTCGTTTTAAGCCCGATTTGCTTCAATAGAGCGTGAGATATTACGATTTCCGTAAGTGACCCACTTAAGCAAAGTTAACGTAGGTTAAAAAAAAAAAAAACCGCAACTACTGTATCTCGCGTTAAGAGCAAGATATCGTAAAAATCGAAAATTGTCGTGATTTCTAACATTCAAAACTTACGTCTAAAGCTTTATAAAGGTATTTATTATTATTTTAATAGTTGCGAGGCAACTGGAATCCGTGGCACGAGTTACGATTTTTAAGATTTTCCAACTTTTTGTCGATCGCAATTACAGATTCGAATTTTTTTCGTAAGATTCACAAATATACAATGATACGAAAACTCCTAAGCCTTAAAATGAGTCGTTCTAGGCCCAATTTGCTTCAATAGAACGTGAGATATTACGATTTCAGTAAGTGACCCACTTAAGCAAAGTTAACGTAGGTTAAAAAAAAAAAAACCGCAACTACTGTATCTCGCGTTAAGAGCAAGATATCGTAAAAATCGAAAATTGTCGTGATTTCTAACATTCAAAACTTACGTCTAAAGCTTTATAAAGGTATTTATTAGTATTTTAATAGTTGCGAGGCAACTGGAAACCGTGGCACGAGTTACGATTTTTAAGATTTTCCAACTTTTCGTCGATCGCAATTACAGATTCGAATTTTTTTCGTAAGATTCACAAATTTAAAGTGATACGAAAACTTCTGAGCTTTAAAATGACTCGTTTTAAGTCCGATTTGCTTCAATTGAACGTGAGATATTACGATTACAGTAAGTGACCCTTTTAAGCAAAGAGAATGTAGGTTAGCAAAAAAAAACACGCAACTACTGTATCTCGCGTTAAGAGCAAGAAATCCAAATAATTGAAAATTGTCGTGATTTCTAACATTCAAAACTTAAGTCTAAAGCTTTATAAAGGTATTTATTAGTGTTTTAATAGTTGCGAGGCAACTGGAAACCATGGCACGAGTTACGATTTTTAAGATTTTTTAACATTTCGACGATCGCAATAACAGATTCGAATTTTTTTCGTCAGATTCACAAATTTAAAGTGATACGAAAACTTCTGAGCTTTAAAATGACTCGTTTTAAGTCCGATTTGCTTCAATTGAACGTGAGATATTACGATTACAGTAAGTGACCCTTTTAAGCAAAGAGAATGTAGGTTAGCAAAAAAAAACACGCAACTACTGTATCTCGCGTTAAGAGCAAGATATCCAAATAATTGAAAATTGTCGTGATTTTTAACATTAAAAACTAAAGATTAACAGCTTCATAAAGGTATTTATTAGTGTTTTAATAGTTGCGAGGCAATTAGAAACCGTGGCACAAGTTACGATTTTTAGGATTTTCCAACTTTTCGTCGATCGCAATTACAGATTCGAATTTTTTCGTGAGATTAACAAATTTAAATTGATAAGAAAACTTCTAAGCTTTAAAATGAGTCGTTTTAAGCCCAATTTGCTTCAATAGAACGTGAGAAATTACGATTTCAGTAAGTGACCCTCTTAAGCAAAGTTAACGTAGGTTAGCAAAAAAAAACACGCAACTACTGTATCTCGTGATTGGAGCAAGATATCCAAATAATTGAAAATTGTCGTGATTTTTAACAGTAAAAACTAAAGATTAACAGCTTCATAAAGGTATTTATTAGTGTTTTAATAGTTGCGAGGCAATTAGAAACCGTGGCACGAGTTACGATTTTTAAGATTTTCCAACTTTTTGTCGATCGCAATTACAGATTCGAATTTTTTTCGTGAGATTCACAAATTTAAATTGATAAGAAAACTTCTAAGCTTTAAAATGAGTCGTTTTAAGCCCAATTGGCTTCAATAGAACGTGAGATATTACGATTTCAGTAAGTGACCCTCTTAAGCAAAGTTAACGTAGGTTAGCAAAAAAAAAAACACGCAACTACTGTATCTCGTGATTGGAGCAAGATATCCAAATAATTGAAAATTGTCGTGATTTTTAACAGTAAAAACTAAAGATTAACAGCTTCATAAAGGTATTTATTAGTGTTTTAATAGTTGCGAGGCAATTAGAAACCGTGGCACGAGTTACGATTTTTAAGATTTTCCAACTTTTCATCGATCGCAATTACAGATTCAAATTTTTTTCGTTAGATTCACAAATTTAAATTAATAAAAAAACTTCTTAGCTTTAAAATGAGTAGTTTTAAGCCCGATTTGCTTCAATAGAACGTGAGATATTACGATTTGAGTAAGTGACCCTCTTAAGCAAAGTTAACGTAGGTTAGCAAAAAAAAAACACGCAACTACTGTATCTCGCGTTGAGAAAGATATCGTAAAAATTGAAAATTGTCGTGATTTCTAACATTCAAAACTTAAGTCTAAAGCTTTATAAAGGTATTTATTAGTGTTTTAATAGTTGCGAGGCAACTGGAAACCATGGCACGAGTTACGATTTTTAAGATTTTTTAACATTTCGACGATCGCAATAACAGATTCGAATTTTTTTCGTCAGATTCACAAATTTAAAGTGATACGAAAACTTCTAGGCTTTAAAATGAGTTGTTTTAAGTCCGATTTGCTTCAATTGAACGTGAGATATTACGATTACAGTAAGTGATTCTTTTAAGCAAAGAGAATGTAGGTTAGCAAAGAAAACACGCAACTACTGTATCTCGCGTTAAGAGCAAGATATCCAAATAATTGAAAATTGTCGTGATTTTTAACATTAAAAACCAAAGTTTAACAGCTTTATAAAGGTATATTTTTATGTTTGAATAGTTGCGAGGCTATTGGAACCCGTGGCACGAATTTCGATGTTTAAGATTTTCCAACTTTTCGTCGATCGCAATTACAGATGTGAATTTTTTTCGTTAGATTTACGAATTCGATGTGATAAGAAAACTCCTAAGCTTTAAATTGAGTTTTTTGAAGCTTGATTTGCTTTAATAGAACGTGAGATATTACGATTACAGTAAGTGACCCTTTTAAGCAAAGAGAATGTAGGTTAGCAAAAAAAACACGCAACTACTGTATCTCGCGTTAAGAGCAAGATATCCAAATAATTGAAAATTGTCGTGATTTTTAACATTAAAAACTAAAGATTAACAGCTTCATAAAGGTATTTATTAGTGTTTTAATAGTTGCGAGGCAATTAGAAACCGTGGCACAAGTTACGATTTTTAAGATTTTCCAACTTTTCATCGATCGCAATTACAGATTCGAATTTTTTTCGAAAGATTCACAAATATAAAGTGATACGAAAACTTCTAAGCTTTAAAATGAGTCGTTTTAAGCCCGATTTGCTTCAATAGAACGTGAGATATTACGATTTCAGTAAGTGACCCTCTTAAGCAAAGTTAACGTAGGTTAGCAAAAAAAAAACACGCAACTACTGTATCTCGTGATTGGAGCAAGATATCCAAATAATTGAAAATTGTCGTGATTTTTAACAGTAAAAACTGAAGATTAACAGCTTCATAAAGGTATTTATTAGTGTTTTAATAGTTGCGAGGCAATTAGAAACCGTGGCACGAGTTACGATTTTTAAGATTTTCCAACTCTTCATCGATCGCAATTACAGCTTCAAATTTTTTTCGTTAGATTCACAAATTTAAATTGATAAAAAACTTCTTAGCTTTAAAATGAGTAGTTTTAAGCCCGATTTGCTTCAATAGAACGTGAGATATTACGATTTCAGTAAGTGACCCTCTTAAGCAAAGTTAACGTAGGTTAGCAAAAAAAAAACACGCAACTACTGTATCTCGCGTTAAGATCAAGATCTCGTAAAATTGAAAATTGTCGTGATTTCTAACATTCAAAACTAAAGTCTAAAGCTTTATAAAGGTATTAGTGTTTTAATAGTTGCGAGGCAATTAGAAACCGTGGCACGAGTTACGATTTTTAAGATTTTTCAACTTTTCGTCGATCGCAATTACAGATTCGAATTTTTTTCGTAAGATTCACAAATATAAAGTGATACGAAAACTCCTAAGCTTTAAAATGAGTCGTTTTAAGCCCGATTTGCTTCAATAGAGCGTGAGATATTACGATTTCCGTAAGTGACCCACTTAAGCAAAGTTAACGTAGGTTAAAAAAAAAAACCGCAACTACTGTATCTCGCGTTAAGAGCAAGATATCGTAAAAATCGAAAATTGTCGTGATTTCTAACATTCAAAACTTACGTCTAAAGCTTTATAAAGGTATTTATTATTATTTTAATAGTTGCGAGGCAACTGGAAACCGTGGCACGAGTTACGATTTTTAAGATTTTCCAACTTTTGTCGATCGCAATTACAGATTCGAATTTTTTTCGTAAGATTCACAAATATACAATGATACGAAAACTCCTAAGCCTTAAAATGAGTCGTTCTAGGCCCAATTTGCTTCAATAGAACGTGAGATATTACGATTTCAGTAAGTGACCCACTTAAGCAAAGTTAACGTAGGTTAAAAAAAAAAACCGCAACTACTGTATCTCGCGTTAAGAGCAAGATATCGTAAAAATCGAAAATTGTCGTGATTTCTAACATTCAAAACTTACGTCTAAAGCTTTATAAAGGTATTTATTAGTATTTTAATAGTTGCGAGGCAACTGGAAACCGTGGCACGAGTTACGATTTTTAAGATTTTCCAACTTTTCGTCGATCGCAATTACAGATTCGAATTTTTTTCGTAAGATTCACAAATATAAAGTGATACGAAAACTCCTAAGCTTTAAAATGAGTCGTTTTAAGTCCGATTTGCTTCAATTGAACGTGAGATATTACGATTACAGTAAGTGACCCTTTTAAGCAAAGAGAATGTAGGTTAGCAAAAAAAAACACGCAACTACTGTATCTCGCGTTAAGAGCAAGAAATCCAAATAATTGAAAATTGTCGTGATTTTTAACAGTAAAAACTAAAGATTAACAGCTTCATAAAGGTATTTATTAGTGTTTTAATAGTTGCGAGGCAATTAGAAACCGTGGCACAAGTTACGATTTTTAAGATTTTCCAACTTTTCATCGATCGCAATTACAGATTCGAATTTTTTTTGTAAGATTCACAAATATAAAGTGATACGAAAACTTCTAAGCTTTAAAATGAGTCGTTTTAAGCCCGATTTGCTTCAATAGAACGTGAGATATTACGATTTCAGTAAGTGACCCTCTTAAGCAAAGTTAACGTAGGTTAGCAAAAAAAAAAACACGCAACTACTGTATCTCGTGATTGGAGCAAGATATCCAAATAATTGAAAATTGTCGTGATTTTTAACAGTAAAAACTAAAGATTAACAGCTTCATAAAGGTATTTATTAGTGTTTTAATAGTTGCGAGGCAATTAGAAACCGTGGCACGAGTTACGATTTTTAAGATTTTCCAACTTTTCATCGATCGCAATTACAGATTCAAATTTTTTTTCGTTAGATTCACAAATTTAAATTGATAAAAAACTTCTTAGCTTTAAAATGAGTAGTTTTAAGCCCGATTTGCTTCAATAGAACGTGAGATATTACGATTTCAGTAAGTGACCCTCTTAAGCAAAGTTAACGTAGGTTAGCAAAAAAAAAACACGCAACTACTGTATCTCGCGTTAAGATCAAGATCTCGTAAAATTGAAAATTGTCGTGATTTCTAACATTCAAAACTAAAGTCTAAAGCTTTATAAAGGTATTAGTGTTTTAATAGTTGCGAGGCAATTAGAAACCGTGGCACGAGTTACGATTTTTAAGATTTTCCAACTTTTCGTCGATCGCAATTACAGATTCGAATTTTTTTCGTAAGATTCACAAATATAAAGTGATACGAAAACTCCTAAGCTTTAAAATGAGTCGTTTTAAGCCCGATTTGCTTCAATAGAGCGTGAGATATTACGATTTCAGTAAGTGACCCACTTAAGCAAAGTTAACGTAGGTTAAAAAAAAAAAAAACCGCAACTACTGTATCTCGCGTTAAGAGCAAGATATCGTAAAAATCGAAAATTGTCGTAATTTCTAACATTCAAAACTTACGTCTAAAGCTTTATAAAGGTATTTATTAGTATTTTAATAGTTGCGAGGCAACTGGAAACCGTGGCACGAGTTACGATTTTTAAGATTTTCCAACTTTTTGTCGATCGCAATTACAGATTCGAATTTTTTCGTAAGATTCACAAATATAAAATGATACGAAAACTCCTAAGCTTTAAAATGAGTCGTTCTAGGCCTAATTTGCTTCAATAGAACGTGAGATATTACGATTTCAGTAAGTGACCCACTTAAGCAAAGTTAACGTAGGTTAAAAAAAAAAAAACCGCAACTACTGTATCTCGCGTTAAGAGCAAGATATCGTAAAAATCGAAAATTGTCGTGATTTCTAACATTCAAAACTTACGTCTAAAGCTTTATAAAGGTATTTATTAGTATTTTAATAGTTGCGAGGCAACTGGAAACCGTGGCACGAGTTACGATTTTTAAGATTTTCCAACTTTTCGTCGATCGCAATTACAGATTCGAATTTTTTTCGTAAGATTCACAAATATAAAGTGATACGAAAACTCCTAAGCTTCAAAATGAGTCGTTCTAGGTCCAATTTGCTTCAATAGAACGTGAGATATTACGATTTCAGTAAGTGACCCTCTTAAGCAAAGTTAACGTAGGTTAGCAAAAAAAAAACACGCAACTACTGTATCTCGTGATTGGAGCAAGATATCCAAATAATTAAAAATTGTCGTTATTTTTAACATTAAAAACCAAAGTTTAACAGCTTTATAAAGGTATTTTTTAATGTTTCAATAGTTGCGAGGCTATTGGAACCCGTGGCACGAATTTCGATGTTTAAGATTTTCCAACTTTTCGTCGATCGCAATTACAGATTCGAATTTTTTTCGTGAGATTCACAAATTTAAATTGATAAGAAAACTTCTAAGCTTTAAAATGAGTCGTTTTAAGCCCAATTTGCTTCAATAGAACGTGAGATATTACGATTTCAGTATGTGACCCTCTTAAGCAAAGTTAACGTAGGTTAAAAAAAAAAAAAAAACCGCAACTACTGTATCTCGCGTTAAGAGCAAGATATCGTAAAAATTGAAAATTGTCGTGATTTCTAACATTCAAAACTTAAGTCTAAAGCTTTATAAAGGTATTTATTAGTGTTTTAATAGTTGCGAGGCAACTGGAAACCATGGCACGAGTTACGATTTTTAAGATTTTTTAACATTTCGACGATCGCAATAACAGATTCGAATTTTTTTCGTCAGATTCACAAATTTAAAGTGATACGAAAACTTCTAGGCTTTAAAATGAGTCGTTTTAAGTCCGATTTGCTTCAATTGAACGTGAGATATTACGATTACAGTAAGTGACCCTTTTAAGCAAAGAGAATGTAGGTTAGCAAAAAAAAACACGCAACTACTGTATCTCGCGTTAAGAACAAGATATCCAAATAATTGAAAATTGTCGTGATTTTTAACATTAAAAACCAAAGTTTAACAGCTTTATAAAGGTATATTTTTATGTTTGAATAGTTGCGAGGCTATTGGAACCCGTGGCACGAATTTCGATGTTTAAGATTTTCCAACTTTTCGTCGATCGCAATTACAGATGTGAATTTTTTTCGTTAGATTTACGAATTCGATGTGATAAGAAAACTCCTAAGCTTCAAATTGAGTTTTTTGAAGCTTGATTTGCTTTAATAGAACGTGAGATATTACGATTTTAGTAAGTGTACTTTTAAGCAAAGAGAATGTAGGTTAGCAAAAAAAAACACGCAACTACTGTATCTCGCGTTAAGAGCAAGATATCGTAATAATTGGAAATTGTCGTGATTTTTAACATTAAAAACTAAAGTTTAACAGTGCTATAAAGATATTTGTTAATGTTTTAATAGTTGCGAGGCTATTGGAAACCGTGGCATGAGTTACGATTTTTAAGATTTTCCAACTTTTTGTCGATCGCAATTACAGATTCGAACTTTTTTTGTGAGATTTACGAATTCGGTGTGATAAGAAAACTGCTTAGCTTCAAAATGAGTCGTTTTAAGCCCGATTGGCTGTAATAGAACGTGAGATATTACGATTTCAGTAAGTGAGCCTCTAATTCAAGATAATGTGTGTTAGCAAAAAAAAAAACACGCAACTACTGTATCTCGCGTTAAGAGCAAGATATCGTAATAATTGGAAATTGTCGTGATTTCTTACATTAAAAACTAAAGTTTAAAAGCTTTATAAAGGTATTTTTTAATGTTATAATAGGTGCGAGGCTATTGGAAACCGTGGCACAAGTTTCGATTTTTAAGATCTTCCAAGTTTTTGTCGATCGCAATTACAGATGTGAATTTTCCTCGTAAGATTTATGATTGTGATGAGATTACAAAACTCCTTAGCTTTAAAATTAGTCGTTTTAAGCCCGATTTGTGTTAATAGAAGGTGGGATATTACGATTTTAGTAAGTGACCCTCTAAGTAATATATTCTTGCGATAGGATTATAAAGCCCTTAAGTTGCAAAACAAGTTGTATTAAGTCTATTTCGTTCAATATAAATGCAGATATATTTATTCTTTTATGTGTTTATCTTTATTGGAGCTTGTTTTGACACAATTAAATCATGTAATTTGCATACCTCAAGTTACAAATGAGTTATGTTAAATGTTTTAAGTTGTGCAGATTTTTTTATGTCAAGTAAAATTTTTTTTTAATCTTCCGACTGTTAATAGTTTATTTGTCATAGCGACATTAACAATTATATTGTTTATAATAAGAAATTATTAATGAGATCTAAAACCTTATAGTTTTATGTAGTTAGCGCAAGGACTAAATGTTATTATAATTAAGAATATGTAAAACTAAATGTTATTTTTATTAATAACATTCGTGGCTTATTAAATATGCATTTGTCTTAATTTATTATTAACTAATAATAATTAAAAAAATGAATTAGACAAATATTATTAAATAATAATAAATTCAATAATAAATTAATTATTACTCATTGTTAAATTAATTTAACGTTATTTGATTTTCGACAAGAATCAATTTTAGTAATAAGAACATAAATCATAATACCGAATAGTCGTTTTCATTTAATTATTTTAATTATTATTTTTATAAAACAGCAAATAATATAAAACGAAGCGCGAATCAGTCGCATAAAGAAAGTTGGATGCAATCTTTTAAATATGCATGATTGATTATTTTAATTTGTTGTGTCGCCATCTATTGTTTGAGAATTACGCATCAGCTTCTCGCTCAAAGATGAGTCGCGCGTCGTGTTAATGGTCGATAGAACAGAGCGTTTTCGTAATTGCAATTATTTATTTAGTAATTTAATATTTAAAACTATATTTCTTTATTATTTACAATTTTAAATTAAAATATATTTTATTTACAATGATATTAGTCCTCATTTAATGTTTTTCTCGTTAAAATAACTGAAAATAAAAAAAAAATCGTATGTCGATGCATTATTTTTTAATTATCAATAAAACCATAAATAAGTGCAATAAATTAATTCTGTTATAGTAACTTTTTTTATTTGAATTATTTATGAATTATCAAGTCATAAAAAGTATTTTTTTTAAAACTTTTTTTCGACCGATTTGGAAATTTTTGAAATTCCCTCTCTGACTCTGCCACTATCGGCATCGCTGTTTACTGGATTAGCCTTTTTTTCTTTTCTTCTTTTATACATGCATTTTAGTGTCGCCTGGGTTATTGCATGGATAAAAAAAGGCTAATTTATCAAGCAAAGTCATGAAATTCTTACAAATTTGAAAATCTTCTATTGGAAGGATTTTTCATTGGCTAGGTTAAGTTCCATAGTTTCTGTTAAGATGATGATATTTCTATACACGCATTCTAATGTTGCCTCAGTTATTGCATCGATATAAAAAGTCATAGGAATATTTTATATTATATCTTTAATTAGATGGGATTTTTCGTCGGTTAGGTTATGTTCCATAGTCTCGATTGACATGATGATTTTTTTGTGTACTTTTGTGTATTTTATTGTCGCCTTTGTTATTGCGTCGATAAAAAAAGGATAATCAATCAAACAAATTCATGGGAATTTTTTTAAAGTAAAATATCTCTAATTAGTCGGTATTTTCCATCGTTTAGGTTCCATTGTCTCGAATGACATGATGATTTTTTTTACACGCATTTTAGTGTCGTCTTCCTTATCGCATCCAGAAAAAATAGCTAATTTATTAATTAAAGTTTTGGAAATACTTTTAATTAAGATATCTTTGCTTTACGGGATTTTTTACCTGTTCCATGGTTTTGATTAATAAGATTATTTTTTTGTACATTTATTTTAATTTATCTTAAGTTTTTGCGTCGAGAAGAAAAGGCTAATTCAGTCAGTACAAATGTTATAATTTGTCAGTAAATGCATTTTTTCACTTACAGTATTAATTTTTTCCAATATCTCATAATTTAGTTATGAATGGTTTTAATGGTCATTTTTATCGTTTAATCGCTTTTTCTAATCCTTCTTATTATTTTAAAGTACTCATCAACAGTTTTCTTTAGCTTGTCTAAATTTTTTGATCATGTATTTACGAAAATATAACTTTGCAATTTCAAAATTTTTTTGTATATTTTAATTTTTGTTTAATCAGCTTTACTCTTTTCAATATTACAGCTAGAATAAATATGGGAAAGATTCAAAACGGGCTATAAAGATGCTATTTGTAATTATTTTTAAAAAAATTTTTGCATCATTTTTTAACAAATTAAGGACGTTTGTCAGGGTTTTCGAGAGGACTGAGCGGTGCGGGGATCTCCTATGTTTATGCACCTAAAAATTACACTTACATTAAAAATAGTCTAACAGCTTCCTAAAGAGAGGCACATGTACCAGGGTAGGCTTAAACTGTTCTTTTTACCATATTCATTATGCTCAGAAAATTAAAATACTTACTCTTCCAATCCTGCTACATAATCAAATATTTGTCGCGGGTCATCGAAGAACGCCCTTTCTTCTGCCCTTTGCTTTAAGGACGTCTCGAAATTTGTCCTTGTTCGCAATAATTCATCTCCAGCATGGTTATGTCCATGAGTGACAATGATCTCTTGGTGCTCCAGATCATTGTCACTTTGCACAAAAATAACCGCTGGACACTCAGCAGATCTTTTTGCGCACCTGAATGTCTTAGCATTCCCCGGAAATCTCTATAATAAACATATCCGCGGTGGAAAAATCGCGACGAATTTAAAAATTTTCCCGGCAACCGAAACATCTTTCGGAACTTACCGAACTTAATTTCTTGGTTATTAACAAGACAATACTATAAAAATAAATATTTTCTAATTGCTTAGCAACGTTAAAACTAAATTTTAACAGCTGACGTGTACAATAGAATGTGTATAAAAATGACAACTTTAATTTTAAAAATACTTGAAATAATTTTATGTGTATAATAATTATTAGAAAATAATTAGATAGCGTAAATTATGTACGTGTACAAAAATATGTGTACAAAACTATGTATACAAAAATATGTGTACAAAACTATGTGTTAAAAGCTTGGGTGTAAAGTATTAAGTACAGAATAAAAAAAAATATTTAAATTTTATAATGTAGAATGTTTTTACACTTGTGTAAAATAATAAATGAACAATAGAAATTAGATGGTGTAAAATTTTAAACATAATATCTATGTGTTTAATTAGATGTGTAGAAAATTAATTATTTTAAGTGCACAATATGTCGTGTGCAAAATTAAGACTTATTTATAATTTTTATTATTCTGTGCATAAAATAATCGTTTTAAAAAGATCAAATAATTCTAGGTGTTAAATTAAAATAGAATGTGTAAATAAAAATTATGATAAAAGCTAGTGTAAAAATACATTTGTGTAAAATTCTTATGTGTATGATGCGCACCTTGCCTCGTCCTCTTAATTAATTCTTTTAATATTTATTTAAATAAGAAAAAGTATATATAATCTTTATAAATAAGAAAAGCAACTAATAAAGTGATATTTTGTTTTTAAAATATTTCTTACGAATCTGACATTGATACTGGAAATTTTTGAGCATGTGAAACATACCTGTAACAAAAAATAATTAAAAACATTATTATATATAAATATAATTGAAAAATGTTAAATTGAAGTAATCTTTGAATATTTCAATTAATACATTATTTAAAATATAATAATCGCTTTGATATTGTATGCCAATATATTTTCAGGTGAAATGAACAACATTTTGTAGGACGATCTCAATATATCACCCTTTATGGCAAAGGTGTAAAATGTACTAGTTTACAAGTACAACTGTAGTTTCAACTGTATAATGAAATATGCTATCCGCATTATGTTATATTTGTTGATATTATTTTTTATTTCAAATATGCGAAATAAGATAAATCAGAGTAAAAAAAATAAAAAAATAATGAATTTCATATTATTTCAATTTTTATATATGATATTTACTTTTAATAATTTAACGGTTTTTTCGTCATTTCTTAAACAGAATTCAATTTTTATCTATCAATATGATTAAAAGGCTAATACATTATTGTTATAATTAATAGAATTTCATTTATTTATAAAATTTGAATACACAGAAATTTTTTATATACATCATAAAAATGTTAATAAAAAAATGTTCTGTATTCCATGGTGTTCAAATAAATGTTAAAATTGACTTTACACCTCCACAGATAAAAATTTTTAATTTGGTCGTTTCTGTCTCGCTGCATTGAAAATGGAATAATAAAAGCGTTTAAATGAAGAGGCGAGAGCAAACGTAAACGGGAAGAAAAAAAAGAAAAAAAAAAAGTAGTCCACACGAGAAGAGAAGGAAAAATGTAGAAAGAAGTGTGGAAGCTCGTCGACAAAAATACGAAGATAGTCGCAGGAAGCAGTGAATCAAAGCGACAGCTGCCGCGCGAACTGCCACAGGTTTCATGCATAGCGATTTGATCTCACCCTTCGTAAGTGTATACAGTTATGTACTTTCACTCTCAATGATTCACCGAATGGCTGATATATGTTTTTTGAACAATCCTTTTTTGTTAATCATAAAAAAGACGAGATGAAGTCGGTTAAAAATTTTAAGTTTACTTTCATCGTTATATAGAAAATACTGATCCAAGAAAAGCACAAAATTCCTATAAGCTTGCGTTATGCCAACGTGCAATCTCATGTTTATTATTCCTTCATAAAACAAAAGCACTATCAAATGATACATTTTGAAGTTCTGAATAATCACGTGATTATGTTAGCATTGACGGGTTACCGCACCGTGAGTAGTTACGCAGTATTATACTAATTGAAAACAATACTTATGTCGTGTCTGAAGAATGAACTGTATTATACTAACTAGGAGAGTGTCACATCTCCGGATCACGAATTTCACTCAAACTTCGGGATAAGTTTTCAAATGACAACATAAGCGAAAAGCCAAAGTTATAGTCACAAACACTCAATATTTTCCTAAATACAGGCAATTAAAGAAAATCACTAAAAAAGTTACTAGATTTTCAAACACTTATAGCTCTTAAACATCGATAGCCAGAAGCTTGAAAGTCTTTTCAAACTAAAACTGAGATCAAATCCTTTCAAAAAAAGTAGTTATAGCATATCAAAATATTTTTTTTCCCAAAGTTATAGCGTAACAAAGATTGCTCTTAATTTCAGCTTTTATTATTAATTAATGTTTTAAAAAGAAAATTCAGGCACAATCTTTATTACACTATAACTTTGGGAAAAAATAATATTTTAATATGCTATAACTACTTTTTTGAAAGGATTTGATCTCAGTTTTAATTTGAAAAGAGTTTCAAGCTTCTAGCTATCGATGTTTAAGAGCTATAAGTGTTTGAAAATCTAGTAACTTTTTTAATGATTTTCTTTAATTGCCTGTATTTAGGAAAATATTGAGCATTTGTGACTTTAACTTTAGCTTTTACCATATTTTTTCATCTGAAAACTTATCCTGAAGTTTGAGCAAAATCAGTGATTCGGAGATGTGGCACTTTCTTAGTAAGTTGTTACAATTAAATGAAGGAAATGAAATAAGTTAAGAGGGACAGTATGCAAAACAACTCACAAATTTATGAATCAATTGAGCTGAAATTTAGACAACTTATTTAGAATAATAATAATTCGTAGTTAATCCGATCGTTATATGAAAATTTGATAAAATAAATAGTATATTACACACCAAGGGAGGTAAAGTATTGGCGAGTCCATAGAACATATGATTGCCACCTCGGGCCGAAGGCGATTCTCTATCCCCTAATCAAAAGTACATGTTTTCCGACCGCATTTGACTCCGAGAACAGCGGCTTTAGCAGCCTATTCCATTTAACGTGCGTTATGATTAATTACTATATTTTTATGGCTTGTTATCATAACAACGCTTATTACAGAACTTGCGGCATGAAAACAATTTTCACCTTTATCGTTACCCATGTGAAAAAATTGATAGATTATCCATATGGAGCTACACGTATAACCTGCATAAAGAAATTAACTCAATCTGTACACAATTTATACACAATCTGTATAAATGTATATTACCCTGGTAAAAATTTGAACATTAAAAATGGTGTATAATACAATTTATGGGCATTATTAATAGTAATATTTTGTCATATCAATATTGGCTAATAAATAGTCAATTTTTGCAGAGCCTTCGTTTTTTGTATAGACAAAAAATGCTAATAGAAATATGTTGTCCATAAAGTGGGCACTTTAAGTACCTACAAATATTTTAACCTATAAATCCAATACATCGTTTCATTCGCGTTTAAATTATAAAATATATGTTTAATGAATACAAAAAAAAGAAAAATAAATTGTCTCAAACACAAATAATTATAGAGATTTAATTATAAGTATTTTTTTTTGTTTCTAAGATTCACGTTTTAATTTTTGAAAATGCGTGTAACATGTTAGTGGTATACAGGTAAAATAAAGGTTTCATATTGGTTCAAATGATGGCCATAAAAAATACCCATTTTCAGCTTTTATACCATTTTCACATAAAATGGTATAAAAAGCGTTTCATTTCTACACGGAAATGACAGATAACAGCTAGGTTATATATTTGTCACATTAGTGATCAATGTGTGTCGAAAATTTTGAGTTTCCACATAGATGGGCGATGTGTGCACGCCGAATTTCTATATTTGCGCATTGTCTAACTACACTCAACTCATAGAAGGTTGTCACACTGATCATCTTTTATTTTCGCACTGCTTGTCAATGTGTAAACATAGAAATTTTAAATCTGACATGTATGGAAAAAAAATAAATTAAAATAAAACTAAGGTTATGATCCTCGGTATCAATGAATATTTGAATTGGAAGATAATTGTGACTTTAATATATTAATTAGTGCTATTCTAATTATAAAATTTTAATTTAATCAAAAACATTATTATTATTAATTTTAACATGAGAAATTATTGCTGTTAGCAATTCAATCATTGAAAATAATATACGTAGGGTTCAATGTTTTGAAAGTCCATTATCTTTTTTTAGAATTTTGAAATTTCAAATGGTTTTTTCATAATATTTATTTAAATTGTATAGAAAGTCAATTTTTAATTCATGTTTGTTATCGACATGCATTTATTCGTATAAATTATAATCGCTTTAGAATTGTAACAAGTATACAGAATACCGTAAAATGATGAAATATTTCGGATTTTTAATGAAATTTTCAACAATTATTAAGAAAAAATACATTGAAATACTATATTAGAAATTTCAAAGTACTTCATCATTATATTATTGTCTGAATACTTATTACAGTTCTAAATATTAATTATAATTTATTTGAATGAATACATTTCGATTACAAACATGAATTAAAAACGAAATTTCTATTCAATTTATATAAATAATAAGAATGTGATATTGGAAATTTTTAAGCTCAAAAAAATAACAGATTTTCGAAACATCGAACTCCACCCACATAATTTTTAATGATTTCAACATTGAATTGCTAACAGCAATAATTTCTCACGTTAAAATTATTAATCATAATGTTTTGACTAAATTAAAAATTTTATAATTAGAATAGCACTAATTAATATATTAAAGTCACAATTATCTTCCAATTCAGATATTCATTGATACCGAGGATCATAACCTTAGTTTCATTTTAATTAATTTTTTTTCCATACATGTCAGATTTAAAATTTCTATGTTTACACATTGACAAGAAAACGAAAATAAAAGATGATCAGTGTGACAACCTCCTATGAGTTGAGTGTAGTTAGACAATGCGCAAACATAGAAATTCGGCGTGCACACATCGCCCATCTATGTGGAAACTCAAAATTTTCGACACACATTGATCACTAATGTGACAAATATAGCCTAGCTGTTATCTGTCATTTCCGTGTACCAGGGTATAAACGAAAATTTAAATATTAAAATAAATTATTTTATTATTTTCTATTTTATTAATTATACTAGAAAATGTATAAGCGATATTTTAAATAGTTTGTAAATAATATTCAAGTTGTGGATTGCTAGAGGAAATTCGTTAGTAGCGGAGCCACGGACGTAGAGATAGATAGATAGATAGATATTTAAATTTATTAACTGTACATTATGTTGTACAACAAAAATAATACAAATTCATAAGTATATATAAAATAAGATTCTAAGTAAAAATATAATCAAAACAAAGATACAGTAATTAAAAGTAATTAAAGTTTAGCTCGGAGCAGAGAGAGAGAGAGAGAGAGAAATTGTTCTCTATCTTGCAAACAATTATAGAATTATTTATTAAACTAAAGTTTTTATCGATCAAAATGCAAAGCCAACGATAAAAGATAATGAGCTTTTGTTAACTTGATAAAAATATAGCTTAAAAATCTTATAATTTAGAAATTTATTTAAATTCGTTTACTGGAAATTGATACGTTTTAATTAATTTATTGCTAAATTTTTAAGAAAATACATTTTATTGAAAATGCATAGATTTTAATTAATTTACCGAAAAAATTTTAAGATTGATTTAATACATTTTTTTTAGCACTATTAAATTTTCTTTATCTAAAACAAAAATACAAATACAATTTATTAATTTTTAAAACAAGTGATGTATAAAAACACATTCAATGAAGTTGAAAAGTTATCCGTGAAATTGACGCAGAGTCAAACGTGATCAGTTGCACGTTCACACCAACGATTTCGTAAATGACTGTTACAAAATAAAACAAAAAAAGAATTCAGTGGCCTTTATAAGAGCGAGCAAGTCAGATAAGTGCACTGATTTCATTTCCATGGATTGTTGAATATATATTTATCCAGACGAAGCCTTTTGATGATGTATAGAAGTAAAATCGATATGGCTGTTACTTTGACAGAGTAATTTTGTTATCTGGGGATTTGTACTTAATATGATCAACCAATTGAAAAGCGGGTTACAGGGATAGCTCCGGTCAGCCTCCTCAATCGTAGAGTGAGTGCGCGACGATTTTGATTGGAAGATGTTGGTGCTTCCATTTTATTGAATGGAATAGACAGAAGTAGAGAGAAAGAAAGAGATAAAAAGAGAGTAGACTTATATAGAGTAAAGTCGTGCGGGTGGTGTCGTACCGCCGGCGACGGTTGCTCTCTTTCCTTCTCTTGGAGAGCGCGTGCTCGCGTGCTAGCAAGAAGCGGAGGAGGTTGAATGCATTCGAGGTTATTTCTAGATCGACCCAGATCCCTCGTGGACGCGTCGTAAGTTCCGTCGGTCCTTTCTCTCTCTCTCTCTCTCTATTTCTCTCTTTGTTTATTTCTTATTATTTCTCGCCTTCTTACTCTAGCGCACGCACTTGTGAAGAGCACACAGTGCGCTTTAGACTGTTTCGGGTAATTAGCAGATAGCACGTCTGCCAGAGAGGAAAAGAGAGAGAGAAAGAGACTAAATCTTACGCATAAGCAAGTAAATGCATGGCGCGCAATATTATTCCGAAAACAATTGCCTAATGACGTGTCAGTCGACGACTTCGCAAACAACCTAAATCCCCTGTCGTTTCTCTTTCTTTTTTCTTGTTCAGTTGAGGTCTTTGTCGATTTTTAAATAACAGCCCCCAGAGAGACAGTATATGCGCACTGTAAGCGAAAGAGCAAAATCTTTTTGCCCGCTCACTCGCATTATTTCTAATGTTAAACGAGTCGAGTAATAGAAAAAAATACGCCAAGTGTGAGCCAGTTTAACGAGGACATACGTCCGTCATTTTTCGAAGAAACCCGGTTAAGTAATGGGTTTGTTCAAAATCAAATTATTTGCTTAATGAAGGAATATGTTATTTTCAACAATTTTTTTTCATTTTATTTTACACCGTCAAATTGTTCAAACCAGATAATTCTCAATAATTTGTTTTTAAATTTTAATTATTATGCAGCAGTTGCTTAAAGGAATTAGATTAATTTTCAAACGTAAATTGTAAACCTATCAAATCGTTTGATAATGAAAACATTAAACAATCGAATCAGAGAACATTAATATCACATTAAAATATGCACAAATCGACTTATGTGCAATATAACGTATCACAAGAAACGCATTGTTTTGCCAAAAAGCTATCGATTTAATTCTTATATTTAAATACTTAAAACAATAAAAAAAAAAAAAAATTCTTATATTTTATTGCATATTTTTACATGGATCTATTAAAACGTTGATCATAAAATGGAAAAATTTTATGAATCTTTATAAATTTCACATAAAAAAATTTATATTCCCAGAAAAAAGATAATAATGACTTTATTAACGTAAATAGCATGACGAAAGTATTACTTATTATTATTTTGTCTTACTAATTAATGTTTTATCGTATAAATGAACAAAATTTAGATTTCATGCGCTTGATAATTTTGATTCGTGGGATCATTATTAGTTAATGATTATGCGCTTCGATTTTTGGCTATAAAGTAATTAGAAAAATATTACTGCTGCACAGCAACTAAAGAAACACGTTCATCCGAAAAGCAACAATGCATTATTTTGAATGACATTTGTTTATATGAATAATTTGATTTAATGAAGGTGAAGTAACGGGGTATATGATTCATACATAGTTACCGACATTGCACATTCTCCAAATTATAAGAGATATTTTGAAAAATTTTTGAATGAAGATAAAAATTAAAAATTCGGAAAACTGCAATATCGGTAACTATGATATAAATCATATATCCTATTACATTACAATGTTTTTAACAATAATACTTTAGAAAATATAGTAAACTATAATCATCATCATAATTTTTTAGTACATTAAATGTAAATAAATTTATGTAACCAAAAAATATTTATGTAACAAAAATTCGAGCAACCATATCCAAAATCAAATTAATATTTCAAATAGTATGAACTCGAGAGTTTTATCAGTGTGATTGAAGAATATATAATATTTTTTTCAAATTTTCCTTTTATTTTCGAGTGATTTTTTTTTATTTTAAAACAAATTAAATTTTTATAAATTTTATGAGGAAAATTAAAAGTATTCTGCTTCGTTTTGTACATCCTACTTTCCAAAATACCAAAGTGATCGAAAGTATTAAATTTGAATTGAAATCTCATAAAAGATTATGCAATCATAATCACAAGAATAAAGTCAATTATTTGAGTGGATTGCTTGTACAATTCAAACAAAGCAATATATATATTTATTATTATTAATTATGATTAAAAATTATAAGTGTAATTAAATGTTACATGAGATTTTATTTAAAAAAAAAATTAAATTAATTGTATATTTACTAAACGATGTTGGGCAAAAATGATCAATGAATAAATACGTCGAGAATGAGAGAGAAAAAACAAGATGAAAGAGGCTTCCGTTTCCGTGACACTTTCAATTCAGGAAGCCAGAAATGCAAAAGATTTTAAGTTTTAAACGGTAGTACGTTCAGCCGTCAAAGCTTTTTTAAGTCTTATATGATAAATTCGTTACTTGCAAGCGACAGGCGAATGAACGAACCGGTCAAAAAGCAGCTGTTTTTAATATCGCAGTAACGAAAAAAAAAAATTCAACACAGCCGAGTGCTATAGTAGTGGAATTCCGCGAGACTGCGCGAAACGAATCTAAAAATGCTCGCATGAAAAGGGTTCGTCAACCCCAAAACAAGCAGGAAAATATTAAAAGCTGTGAGGCAAGTGAATGAGTTGATGCAAAATGGGTATATATCGCTGTAAGTCGAAAAATATAAGAAGGAGAGAAAGTGCAAGGTGAGAGACATTTATGGGTACCGACTGTTGTAGTATATACGTATGAATGTATAACGTAATGCAAGCAAAACATTTTTATTAATTGAATTTGCATTTCAACTCTGCAGAGTCAAAGAATATTAAGAGATTCAATAAGATAAAGTGATTACGCTTTCCAAAAGTATCGCTTAAGAAGTAATAAAGTCTAATGTATTATTGGGATGTAAGGTCAGAATATGTTTATCTTGAATAAACAATATTTAAAGACATTTTTAAGCTGATTAATCGATTATTGTAGCTTGTATGCTTTACCCTTTTTTTTCTTCATTTTATGCTTCATCGATTTGTATTGTTGACTTGTTATTTAATCGATAAAACCGGTTGTAATCGATGATGGATCGTGTGATGTTGCACCGGCTTACATGCATTTCGTACATTAAAATAATTTAATATTCATGTTAACAATTTCATATTGGCCAAATGTACCAACGAAATCATTCTGTCAAAACAAAAATTGAGTTGGCCCGTTGTTTAACTCTAATTAAACCAACGACTCTTATAAAACTTCTTTTTTAAAAGACAATATTCAATTAAATTTTATTGAATACATCAATAATTGAAAAAGAAAACATAGATATATTTCATTCGATCAATTAATTTGTTTGGCTTGTGCAACTTAAATATAAATGCTAATTTTGTAATAAAGTCAATAAAATTTTGCAATCTTTGTCCAATCAATAATAACTTTTTCAAAATCTAGTGACATTAATTTATAATCTTTTTCTTATTTTTTTTTATAAATTTTTATTAACTTTACATTTAATTTTCTTATTAATTTCTTCATTATTGTACTTTAATTGAAGTCAATATTATTTGATAGCACGTCTATATACTTGACGTACATAGCAATATCATATTATCATAATTTCACGTTATATACTTTGAATGGACTTCAATTATCAAATAGGAGAATAAAAGACATACATTTTGTTGGCAAATCGATTGCGTCACAGTATGTTTATATGTATTCTATTTTTGGGCACTTTATTCAACGTTTATACATGACGGTGACACGGCGGTACAAATAGAGATACAAAATGACATATGCGTTTTCTAATGCAGAGGATAAATTTCGTAAGTGTTCAAGCGGATCATCGGGCGCAATTTACTTTTCCTTATAGCAACGTTTATCTCGACCGCATACATCTCTTTTTTATTTTTTCTTTTTCATCTCTCTCACAAATTGCTGTCGCGAAGAAAGATTGCAGTCGATAATATTGCGGCGCTTATTGGTATGACTCAGGATAAACACAAGTGTATATAGGATATGTATTTACAGTTGGCGTCATTGAAAACGACGCTGCTATATTACTCTCCATATTGTCCAATCGTTTATGGGGTCAGGGCGTACAAAAGTGTCGCGTTTACTCAGACGAAAGTGCGACACCAATCTTTCTATAACCGCATAAAGGGCTTTAATTTGTATCATTTCTTTCATTGTGAGACATACAAGGTGCTCGATTAGTTGTACAACTTGCAGCCAATTCTGCAAATTCTGTCTTATGAATCCAAAATTGTCATCGTCATTCTCATCATCGCAATTGTCGTCGTATTGTATAGTTCCTTTATAGCTTCAGTTCAAAAGTTATTAGGGTGAATATGTCGCCTTAAACTGATGTCGGTCAGGGTTAACAACCCGCGTAAAAATTGAACCATTGCTAATATATTGCCAATATATTGCCAAGATAGTTGCTTATCTTGGCAATATATTGGCAATGGTTTAATTTTTACGCGGGAAGTCTAAAGTTGATATTTGCCATATTTCATATACGTATATTTGCTCCTTTACCTTTTATTCGTTTCTCCTTTAATTTAAAGGCTGATTACTTGCAACAATATAGCTCACAATATTGAGGAACTCTAAATTTTGGCGCCTGACAAGGTCACTATGCGTAAAAGCCTACAATTATGTATTACTTATTATGTACACTTGCCTAATTGTCATTTTTTTATATTTTTCTTATACAAATATTTTCAGGTAAGGTCAAATTAAAAGTACATTGAAAATCTTCACTAAGAAATTTCTTCTAGTAAAAATGACAAGGTGCAATGATAGCATATTTTGCAGCTGGCATTATGTAATAGAAATATAAGAATTTTTATTTATATCTCAACAATAATGATCACTTTATTAACTTAAAAGGAGAGCTGAAAGTAAAATATTATTTAGTTCTAAAATTTGGTGGAAATAAAGTACTTTATTCCCGCCATATTAAAATCTTCAAAATTTGAGTAAATTGTTGACATTTTTATGAAATATTAATATTTTGTTAATAAAATATCAAAATAGTACATTTGTATCGGTATGAAAAGGCTTTATTTACGAAACGAGAAGTTTACGTCTCGAGCCGAAGGCGAGGGTCGTAACGAGTTTCGTAAAAAGCCTTTTCATACCAGTTGATTCAACCGTATTTTTTGCCATAAGAGCCACGAAACAGCAACTAAGTTGCGATTTTGGGGTTAGAATGGCAAAAAACTATTTATTAAATAAACTAACAAATATGATTTAAAAAGTATTAAATTTTAATAAAAATTAATATATTATAAAATTTTTATTTGAATTTTTTTTAATTAGGCTCGTTTTTTCAAAGTCAATGAAGTGGTCACTGTTGAGATAGAAATAAAGCCTATCATGAAATTCGGGAGTAAAGTCTATTTCTCCTCAAGAATTTATTCCCTTTGCTTCGCTCACTCAGGTCGCAAATTTCACCCACGGGAGAAATATGCGAGTTTATTCCTTTGTTACATAATGTACTATTGTCACATTTTTAATAAATTTTACTACATAACATGGTAATTTTTTGTTATAATAGCAGTCTGTGACTATATTACCATTGTGTACCTTGTAAATTTTACTAGAACAAATTTCTCACTGTAATGAAAAATTTATCTCAAAGTTTCGTATACAACTGAATATTCTATGAAAATTTGCAATGTAGTATAAGATTAACCTTTAGAGGACGGGGAATTTGGAATTTTCAATTTCTCAGTATTTTCTAAAAAAAACACATAATATGTGTCTCTAATATTGAGAAATACTCATATGTAAAGTGTCTATCCATGGTCGAGCCACTATAGTGGCTTTCCGTCCCCTAAAGGTTAAACAAGTTTCAATTTATCATTTAATTATATAAAAAAATTTGTGCTTTGATATTATATTTTACTAAATCATAATTCATTCATCGTATGGTCTAATTAACAATTTATGTTGCTCCGAAGAAATTATATTCATACAAATTTTTCTGCTCATAACTATTTTAGAACTATTATATTAAATTTTCATTTTTGAACAATATAACATCCCCTTTTGTTTATTTTTTTCTATTCATAACAATATTTCAAATTGACACTTTCAACCACCACCGCTGACTATTTAAATCTACAAGAAGCAATTAATTTGAAGGTTTTTATTTACCCTTGAGGTTATTATGTTCTATCAAATAATTTTATTAAATATTCTAAATCTATTTTCAAACAGAGGAAAATATATATAAATTAGTATATTCTTAGATATGTAAGGTTGGTTTAAAATCATCAACATCTTTCTATAAGAATGATCTTTAGCTAATAATTCCATTTAATAAAAAAAAGTGATAAATAGAAACAGCGTGATGCGTATATATAACAAAACAAAACGCGAATCAAATTATAGAATCTGAACTTAAAAATTCTAAATATAAATCATACCGATTATTTAAGAAACATTGTAGCGAAACGATGTTGAGGGTGACGCATAATTGTGATGTTCATCGATGTTTGACGTCAACAAGACATTGTGAGGGTCCACTACTACGTGATTAAATGTGCATACATATATGCAGTCACACATACATAGAAATAAATAACATTAAGCAAAAATTTTTTTTGAAGTTTGGGTAGTAGATGTAAAACAGGTTCAGAAGTTTCCCCTTCTTTGAAAAGTGTAGTTTTGTACATGAGATTATAAACGCGCATCTTTTGGCATTGCGTAATGCGTTACACGAAAACATGCATGCAAGCAGCAAACGTACAAGGAGGACGCAACGATGTTCGCGAAGGTAAGCCATCGAGCAAAAGTGCAACTGTAAGATATTGCGTGGGTGGAGGAGAAGAGCGCGAGGTGAGTCACCCAGGCCAGAAATACGAAGTCTCTTTTGCATCTTTCTGTTTCTCTTCTACACACACATAAGTATTCTTACTACGGCAATATCTCGAGCAAGCGTCACTTGTCTTCCCATGACCATTTCGTTATATTTTGTGCGACGCTTTGCACGCTGTGAATTGAACACACCTCTTTTTATTTATTTTTTTCTTTCTTATCTTAGTCCTTTTTTTATATGTGACACAGAGAAGAGAAAAAAGGAGAAACAAGTTGTGCGCGAATAAAGAGAAAGCCAGTATCGTGCAAGAGGGTGTGCTGGATTATAGGAGATGCTACAGCAGCAGCACATGTTAAAATCTGAAAAGAGAAAGCGGTTACGGGGCGGCAGGGAATGACAGATTAAAGACTTTAATAAATAATAAAAATACAAGCTGAGAATGTATATCGAGAAGAGAGCCCTGAGGTAGCGAGCAAGCAAGGTTAAAACTGCTTTGCGCGTAATTACTTTTGGCGTTCATTAGTTGCTTGCTGCGCTGCCGTTTTGCATTTTGTCGCTGCAAGGAATAAAAATAATATGTACCGTTAAAAAATTCAATTATACATTGTTTAAAATAATCCAGACTTTGACATAATTAAAAACTTGTATGAGTAATTAAAAATAAGACATTGGAGATAAAAGCAATGAAAATAAAACGCACTGTAAAAACTATAAAACAACGAACACGAGAGACAAATGGTAAATCGGCTGGTGCATTTTTGCTTATACCAAAGGGATTAACGTCGATTAAATGTATGTATGCCCTGGTAGAAATTTGAACATTAAAAATGGTGTAAACAACAATTTATGACCATTGTCAATAGTAATATTTTGTCATGTCAATATTGGCGAATAAATGGCAATTTTTTGCTGAATCTGCAGAGCTCAAATTTTTTGGTATATTGGTTAGCATCTTATAGGCAAAAAATGCTAATATAAAAATGTTCAAAATTTTTGTATTTAGCCAAAAAATACGCATTTTAAGTAAACGGAGAGAAAAATCAGTAACAGCTATCTAAAAATTAGGTAAACTGTGGACAACTTTTTTTTGACTAGTTATATAACTTTTTAGTAAATGAGTCCTTAATTTTTCAGATCATAGGTAAAATCATAACCTCACTTTTGCCACGTGGCGAGAAAATATAGATTAGTATTTATTCACATTCCTTCGTCAATGTTTATTTTTATTGGAATTTATAAAAATAAAAATAATATTAAATTTTATTAAAATAAAAATATGAAACGCAGTACGAAACGAGTATAAAAATATCGTTTTTTAAAATAATAAATGGAAAATTTTATTGATTGTTTAAAAATAACCTCTAACAATCCGATCACAACTCAAAATATACGCGCGAATATATTAACAAAAGTGATTCTATTAATGATTAATGATAACTTTCAAGAAAAAACCTTAAATGATTCTTAATAGTAATCAATTAGAGCACAATTTGATAGACTCTACTGTTAACTATCTATATTCAAATAATAGTGGATCAGACTCAACATTTTATTAGCATTTTTTAGCACTATGAAGGTTGAAAAAAACGTTTCATATTAGTTCAAATAATGGCCATAAAACATTCCCATTTTCTGCTCTTCACTTTAAAGAAATGGCCATAAAATGGTAGAAAAAGCGTTTCATTTTCTACCAGGGTGATATTCTTATTTTACACTGCCAATCATCAGGACTTTATTTTAATGGTTTAAGAGGAGGTCACGTATCTCTGTCCTTTTCTAATCAAAGAAATGATTTTTTCACAAAAACTAATAACTTTCTAAAAATGAAGAGAAAGCCGCATCTTGTATCAAAAAAAAGCAATATTTTCTTTGATAAGGAAAAATTAATTTTATTGCTTCGTTTTCAAGAAAACCTTGAAAAACTAAATTGTCCGCCCTAACTCTCTATGATTTAAGTTTTTCAAGGTTTTCTTGAAAACGAAGCAATAAAATTAATTCGTTCTTATCAAAGAAAATATTGCTTTTTTTTATTACGAGATGCGGCTTTCTCATTTCATTTTGCTAAAGTTATTAGTTTCTATAAAAAACTCAATTCTTTGATTAGAAAAGGACAGAGATACGTGACCTCCTCTTAAAAGGTATGTCTCAATTGGAAACTTTTTTAGTCAAATTATAAAACGACAGTTTTAGTTAATATATTAATATTTGCATTATAAATCTCAAACTAACATTAAAGAAAGAAATTAAAATATACAGATAAACAGTTTTTACGTCCAATAATTCGAGATGAAAAGGGTAAATTAAGAAAAATAGTAAATTTCTTAACAAGTGACAATAGGCTTTATTTTAGAAATGAGAAATTTACGGTCGAAGGTGAAAGCAGCAACGAGTTTTAAGAAAAAGCCTTTCCTCGCTGGTTAAGAATTATAATTTTCCTTCTAAAAGTCAAAGAAAAGCATTGAAGGTTTGAGGTGAGAAGAAGGAACATTTTTTTTTTATTTGTGCATTATCAAATTTTCTTATCATTTTACGTTTATTGTTGAATGAATTACTTAAGGAGATAAAACGGACACTACACCTGTACTTATAAATATTAACTTTCTTTCCATTTTATTACTGAATTTCCAGAAAAGAAATAATACATTAGCTTGTGGTTTGCACCATGATGATTATTTAGTTAAATTTTCGAATAAATTCATTCATTAGTTTTTAAAATAATTGGATTCCTGTACAAAATCGAAAAATTTTAGTAAATTATTTTGGAACCCAAAATTTTCAATAACTAATCAATGAATTTGTTTAAAATTTTAACTTTATAATCTTTACGATATATACAACAAGTTAATGCATTTTTTTACTGAAATTTTCGAAATAAAATAGAAAGATAGTCAATATTTATGAGTACAGGTGTAGTGTCCATTTTACATCTCTTTAAGGGATGTAATAAACTGTATGATTTATTTTTATAGTGAGAGTGTTTCACCTTTGGTCACCGTTTTTGCTCAAATTTTGGGAATGTTTTCTGGATACAGAAATATGAAGAAAACCAAAATTTTAGAGGCCAACGCTCAATATTTCCCTAGTTACAGGCCATCGAAGAAAATCACTAAAAAAAGTTTCAAACGCTTATAGTTCCTCAGAATTATTAGCTAGAAGTTAAACCTTTTTTAAATGAAAGCTGAGCTCAAATCCTTTCGAAATAGTAATTATAGCATATCGAAATATTATTTTTCCCAAAGTTATAGCATAATAAAGATTGAACCCAATTTTAGCTTTTATTATTAATTAATGTTTTAAACAAAAAATTCAGGTTCAATCTTTATTACGCTCTAACTTTGGGAAAATAATATTTTGAGGTGCTATTTCGAAAGGATTTGAGCTCAGCTTTCATTTAAAAAAGGTTTAAGCTTGTAGCTAATAATGCTGAGGAACTATAAGCGTTTGAAAATCTAGTAACTTTTTTAGTGATTTTCTTCGATGGCCTGTAACTAGGGAAACATTGAGCGTTGACCTCTAAAATTTTGGCTTTCTTCATATTTCTGCATCTAGAAAATATTCCCAAAATTTGAGCAAAAACGGTGATCCGAAGGTGAAACACTCTCTCTTGTTAGTTACGGACATTGCAGTTTTCCAAATTTTTAATCTTTATTCAAAATTTTCTGAAACATCTCTATATTAGGCTTTTTATTAGTAAAAATGGAAGGCTGTAATATAGAGATATTTTTAAAACTTTTGGATTAAAAATTTGGAAAACTGTAACATCGGTATTCTACATTCCCTTAAGAGGCGGTCGGAACCAAATCGGTGACTTGCGGTATATATCAAGTCAGCATTTTTCGCTTTACGATAATATTTTGTATATTTTTATGGCTTAAACTATTTCAAATTATTCTTTATATACATGACTAGAGGAAATGACTATATTTTTACCATATGAATGAGTAAATAAATTATTATAAGCATTTATTACAAATATCAAACTGACTTGACATATACCGCATGCAAAAAACTGTCGTGTCGATTGTTAGGTGGCATTTTTCGCTTTATAACAATATTTTGTATATTTTTGTGGCTTTAACTATTTTAAATTATTCTTTATATACATGACTAGAGGAAATGACTATATTTTTACCATATTAATAAATGAATAAATTACACAGGCCAACAGAATTTGACAAAAATATTTTACCAAGAACCCCAGTATACTTTTCCGAAGGTTTTTTGCACGCTGAATCCGAATCCGAGGTCAGAATTGCTCTAGTGGCTCCAGTTTTTGAGATATCCTAACCTCAAAGTGCAAAAAACACCGTTTTTGACGTTATTTGAGGTTATGTAGCAAAGCAAATAACTTTTATTAAGAAAAACTGTATACACCAAATTAAAGTATGTTTCTTCTTTTTTCAAATGCCGTTGAGTTTGCTCGGATATCTTTTTTTTTCACAAAGTTACACCAATTTGAAAATTTCATGTTTAATGAATTTATGAAGCATCACACTATTCCGCTCAAGCTATCGAACAAGTAACTATATTGAAGAGCCACTTGTCAATTTAAAGCAAACTTGGTAAATTGTAAGAATACTAAAAAGTATTGTGAGCATCTTGTTTATATTTATAAAATCCCCGTTTAAGGGGTAGAAACCACCCCTATCAACCCCCAAGCAGGCTGACTCACCCAACCCTGGGTAGAGCAAGTTTAATCAATTGCTTTTCGATAAATAAACTAAATGTTCTACCACAGCTAGCCCTTTAAAACTTAGCCTAGATAGGCCTTATCCTATAAACCTCCCCATGTACCTCCACAACTCTTAAAAACCACCCCTTCCAACTCCTAAGCAGGCTCACCCACATAACCCTGGGAAGAGCAAGTTTAATCAAGTGCTTTTCAAAGAAAAAACTAATTTTTTAACCACCGATAGGCGTACTAATCTTTATCTAGAAAGGCCTCATCCCCATACACCTCCACAACTCTTAAAAACTACCCCTACCAACCCCTACAGGCTTACCCACATAACCGTGGGAAGAGCAAGTTTCATTAACTGCTTTTCGATACAAAAAGAAACTAATTTTTCAATACATATTACCTCCATATGCCTCATTGCTATATAAATCAACCTCTCTCAAAAACCACCTCTTTCTGCCCCTTGCTGGCTAAACTACGTAACCCTAATTACAGCACGTTCAATTAAATGCTTTTTGATAAAAAATTAATTCTTTAATCAAAAATAGGCATACAGATCTTAACCTGGGTATGCCTCATCCCTGTATACATGTATAACCCTAAAAAACCCTTGGGTAGGTTAATCATGTAATTCTGGGTAGAGCTATTTTAATCATGTGAAATTCGGTGAAGAAATTAATCTCATATAGACAAATGCAGCTTATTCTTTATATTCCAACCTTATTGTATTACGTAGACATTTTGTATATCCAATCAACGTAAGTTCTTTCAACCAAAAGACTCAAAGCTCAAGCCAGCCGGCATCAAATATTATATTCAACTCATACTTAAACTTTAATTCTGTGAAATTCATTAAGTATGTTGTAGCAATACTAATGTATTGTTAAATTGGGTATGTCAGATCCATCCTCTCTAAATTCATTTTTACTATTACTACGTTTTTATTAACTCGCTTTGGTGTCTGTCTGTCTGTCTGTCTGTCTGTCTGTCTGTCTGTTCGGTACGAATTTTGCAACCGATTGTAAACTAACTTCCTGATGAGCTAGAGACTTGAAATTTTAAATATAGCTCGGAACTGGATGACAATGCAATATTATAAAAAAATATATATATCTACCGAACAATATATTAATATATTCAATCATATACGGAGATGTTGGCAAAATTGAAGATTTGAAGATTTTATATATAGATACACTTTTAACATTAGTGTCTAAACATCTTCGAAAATTTTAAAAATCTTCTTTTGATATATTAATATATTAATATATTAATATATTAATATATCAAATATAGTAATATATTAATATAGTAATATATTAATATATTAATATATCAAATATATTAATATATTAATATATCAAATATATTAATATATTAATATATCAAATATATTAATATATTAATATATCAAATATATTAATATATTAATATATTCAATATTATATTTTGCATGCATTGTTGGATAATATAATTAAATATATATTCCCACCGAAAAATATATTAATACAATTATATACGGAGATATTGGAAAAATTGAAATTTTGAAGATTTTATATATAGATATACTTTTAACATTAGTGTCTAACCATCTTCGAAAATTTTTAAAATTCTTTAACTTCTCATATTGCAATTAGACATAAATTACAGCATTTTGTATTGTACATATAAAATTTGAGACTGTATTTTATTCATTTTATGGTCTATCAATGCATAAAACAATAAATTTTGGTTGAATTTCTAATAGCGTCATTATCGTCAAAATGGCGGGAAACTCAGCATGCGATTACGTGTTCTCTAAAAAAATAGATGAAACACGTTTTAGTCCCTTGATAACAATATATATGCTATATAATATGCACTGTTGGACAACACGATAAAATTTATATATATATATATATTAATATATTTAGAGGGATATACTCATGAAATTAAGTTTTTTAATTAATTGAACTAAAAGTATAAAATAATATTAAAAATAAAAAAACTTTTTTAATGTACTACGTTTTTATAATGAACCAAAAAGTATAAAATAATGTGTAATGAAATGAAAAGTGAATAATGATTTGAAATAAAAAAACGTGGGGCGCATACAATACATAATAATAAACATGCGCCCCACGTTTTTTATTTCAAATCATTATTCACTTTTCATTTCATTACACATTATTTTATACTTTTTGGTTCATTATAAAAACGTAGTACATTAAAAAGTTTTTTTTTTTTTATTTTTAATATTTTTTTAACATAGACTGATCTCCCAGCGCACCTCGCGCGCACTCTGTCTCGCCGTTTCGCCTCTCTCGACTCTCTACGCTAATTGTTTTTTTCTCTTCTTCCGCACGCGTGTTGTCTGTCATTGGTCTCGACCAATCAAAACAGCTGTATAAAGGCTTTAACTTTAACCTCATATTTTTTTAAGGAGAGATAAACCTGAATTTTGCTAATGTCTAAAACTTAATTGAAAGAATTTGTTTTTAAACAAATTTATAATAAACGTTTAAGGTTAATTTTAATATAGATGTGGCTAAATTGTACTTGTAGAATATTATAGCTATATTTAAATGTTAACAAGGTAAATTGTATATATTTTACAACATTTGTTTAAAAAAATCAATATATAAATTCGAAACGTTTTCTTTACTTTAACTTTTTTTTAGTGAATATTCCGGTACATGCGATTAATACTTTTTAAACTTTCTGTGTCTTTGTCAATATAATTGTTTAGAAAGATAAATATATCAGTTTATCATTTTTACTAAATCAGATCTAATGTAATTTAACATTACTTACTTATCAATTTTCTAATTTAGAGTCCAAAGATAAATTTTTAAAGATAAAATAGTTTCTGTTAATGATAAGATCAACATCACCATAATTTTATGATCACTTTATTTTTATTTTACTCAATTTTAACATCACTTGATTTTTCTACTTAATTATAATATCACTTAATTACTCTGATTTATTTTAACATTACATTGATATAGCTTGAAATCGAACATCACTTTCTTATAACTCCGTAAAGGCATCTTTACATCTTATTCAGAACAAATCTTTAGCTGTTAAGTTTTCAACTTTTGTAACTTTAATGAGAAAACCCCAACATATTAAATTACATTTTACTGTTAAATTTAATTTGAAACATAAAATTTATTCTATCAACATGTCTTTGAGATGCCCTTGTACAAGCAAAAAAGATAAATTTTGTTACGTTTGCGGAAATTTTGAGACAGAAAATAACCGCAGATCTATTAATGAAACTATTAAACAAAAATTTTTAGAATGTTATGGAACAGCTATAACAAATTTAGATAAAACGTGGGTACCAACAATCATTTGTAGTTCTTGTCGAAACACATTAAATAGATGGAATGATATTAAAAATGATGTCATCGTTGAGCCGGTCATTTGGCGCGAGCCATTAAATCATGATAAAGACTGTTACTTTTGCGCTTATGATATAACAGGAATCAATAAAAAAAAGGAAAAAAGTTAAGACTCCTTCTGTAGATAGCGTAACACCTCCTAAAAGAGGAAAAATTGATAGTTCACAAAAAAAGTCTCGGAACCACGTAGTCTTGAGCAAATTGATGCTATAGAAAGTGAGCACAGTAGTGACAAAGAATATTTTTCTGATGATGAAAAACCCATATTTTATAATCAAGACGACTTAGACGATCTAATCCGTGATCTAGGTCTTTCCAAAGATTCAGCTGAGTTGTTAGCTTCTAGGTTAAAGGAGAGAAATTTGCTATTGCCTGGTACAAAAATAACTGCTTACAGAAACAGAGAACAGAACTTTATAAAGTACTTTACGAGTGAAGATACCTTAGTATATTGCTATGATATTAAAGGACTTGTTAACGAATATAAAACAGCATCTTATTCTTATAAGCCAGATGACTGGCGGCTGTTCATTGATTCTTCTACAGAGAGCCTCAAAGCAGTATTGCTTCATAACGGAAATGAATATGCGTCAATTCCTATTGCTCATTCTAGTACGCTAAAAGAATCGTATGAAACATTTCTGACTTCTCCTGGAAAAAGTTAACTACAATTTGCACCAATGGTTGATATGCGGTGACTTTAAGATGATAAATATTTTACTAGGTTTACAATCTGGGAACATTAAATACCCTTGTTATATTTGTCTTTGGGATAGCCGGGATCGAGATCAACATTACATCAAAAAGGAGTGGGAAAAAGATCGAAATGGGAAGTAGGATCTGAAAATGTTGTGTATGAGAGCCTTGTTAACAGAAGCAAAATTTTACTACCACCTCTTCACATAAAATTGGGACTAATAAAGCAATTTGTAAAAGCTCTAGATACAGATGGTGATTGTTTTCAGTATATTACATCTAAATTTTCCCATTCATCAGATGCTAAAATAAAAGAAGGTGTTTTTGTTGGTCCTGATATTAGAGCTCTAATGAAGGATGAAGATTTTGTGAAGTGTATGAAAATTGATGAAAAAATGCTTGGTTGAGTTTCAAAAAAGTTACAGAAAACTTTTTGGGAAACTATCGAGATCCTAAATACGCAACTATAGTCACAAAAATGTTAAAGGATTTTCATAAATTAGGCTGTAAGATGAGCATGAAATTGCATTTTTTATTTTCTCACTTGGAAAACTTTCCTGAAAACGTAGGGGCATTCAGCGAAGAGATGGGTGAACGCTTTCATCAGGACATTAAACAACAAGAGCGTCGTTATCAAGGTAAATTAACTGTGAGAATGATGGCAGATTATGCCTGGTCTCTTAAAAGAAATAACAACTCACCTCACCATAGACGCAAGTCTCTTAAACGATCGTTTGAATGGTCACGTAAACGCTTCCATAAGAAGAAATAAGCATAAATAAAACAAAAAAAAAAAAAAAAAATCATAAAAAAAAATTAAAATCCTCAAAAATTAAAAAAAAGATAAAAATGAAAAAAAAACAAAAAAAAACGAAAGGAGTCAATACCGCCACGTCCACGTTTCGTGACTCTGGGTTCGGCTGAGAGCGGTAATAAACCATTTTTAATTTTCAAAAGTTCAAATAAAAATTCTTACAAAACAGTATCTTATTTGGTCCCCACATACACCTAAACTCACGTAGCTAGAGTTTGCCCATACATCCCTACACGTACACACCCAAGTCCAAAACATAGTAAAATTCACCACCACAAACTAATACACCTCATCTGAATTCACAGATCCTCAACTTTCTTACAAAAGTAATACTTTACCACTTTAATTTTACACTCCCGAGCCAACAAAATTTACGCTTACATTCCCGGCCCTAAATACACACACAGTCACTGATCGATTCTTTGTGTGTGTAAATTTCTGGGGTGAGAGGGTGAATATTCAAGAAAGAAGGCTCACAGTATTACATTTTAGGGGTACAGGCTAAGTTTAAGAAATCAATATGGAGGCGATTTGGATGAGAACGTGATTGGCAGGATGAAAGAGGCTACGCGGCAGCATACCTGATCTCCTTTTACCAAGATACAGGTGAAGAGTGGTCGGGTATATTAGGCATTTAAAGAGGTAGTCTAGCGGTTGTAACGGTGTATGGTGATGAGACATATTAAGAATGTAATTAGTAAGCCCATCTGTGGTTAAAAATTAAGTTTTCCCATTAAAAGCAGTTGTAAAAGCTAGATTCCTACAAAGATACGTAGGACAGCTTCCTTAAGGGTCGATAGGGATGATTTGTAGAGGGTTGTAGAGGTGTATCGTATAAAATGTGTAGTATAAACTTGATTTACCCAGGGATACCTCGGCTAGCGTACTTAGGCATTTATAGGGGTGGTTATTAAGAGTTATACAGGTATATGAAACTAATGCATATTAAAAATAAAGTTCAGACACCTATCTGTGATAAAAGCATAATATCTTCTTCTAAAAGCACTTGATTAAACTTGCTCTACCCAGGGTTGGGTGAGTCGGCCTGCTTGGGGGTTGATAGGGTGGTTTCTACCCCTTAAACGGGGATTTTATAAATATAAACAAAAAGCTCACAATACTTGTTAGTATTCTTACAATTTACAAAGTTTGCTTTGAATTGACAAGTGGCTCTTCAATATAGTTACTTGTTCGATAGCTTGAGCGGAATAGTGTGATGCTTCATAAATTCATTAAACATGAAATTTTCAAATTGGTGTAACTTTGTGAAAAAAAAGATATCCGAGCAAACTCAACGGCATTTGAAAGAAGAAGAAACATACCTTAATTTGTTGTATACAGTTTTTCTTAATAAGAGTTATTTTTATTGCTACATAACCTCAAATATCATCAAAAATGTTGTTTTTTGCACTTTGAGGTTAGGATATCTCAAAAACTGGAGCCACTAGAGCAATTCTGACCTCGGATTCGGATTCAGCGTGCAAAAACCTTCGGGAAAGTATACTGGGGTTCTTGGTAAAATTTTTGTCGGCCTGTGTTATTATAAGCATTTATTGCAAGCACCGAACTAAGTCACCGATTTGGTTCCGACCGCCTCTTAAACACAATGCATTACATCATCTCACTTAAAAAAACAAATAATTATTCTTCCTTTACTGTTTTAGAGTTAAATCTTAAAAGAATCCACGAAAATTATTCATAATTTTTTAATGTATTCGTTTATCTATATAAAATTAAAAGATAAATATAGAAAAAGCCAAACGCTAGTAATTTTTTAGCACAAACAAAATATGAAGATTATTGAAATAAAAATTAATCATACGATTCTAAAGATACCCATAGATTACGAATACATAATTTCTATAAATAGCGTCTTACGATTTTTGTTGTTTCAAAACATAATTAATATCCAAATTTATTTTTCTTGAAGTTCTTAATATAGAAAAAAACCGTTAAGAAGTTAATAAAATATATTTTATTGTCTCATAATTAATTTAGTTATTTCAAACACTATAAGTAAAAAAATGAATCCAGTGCTTATAAAGCTGCTTACTTTCGCTTTATATGAATAAAAGATATCTATAAAAATGAAATACTTAATATAAGGCCAAATCTGACATTAATTTGCGTAATTTGTACAATAGAAGATGTTACTGCAGGAAATCAAGTTTTGGCACAAAACAGTGTGTACGGTTTGTGCCGACATTGTTTTTCTTTTGTTTGCATTCCTACGTACAGTAGAGAGCGTCATCCTACAAGATAAATGTCTGCTAACCTCGATTCCATCACAATTTTACTACATTTTAGTTAAAAATAATTATTTTGGCATAAGAACTAAATATTATATACAATTATGAAAAAAAATATTTTTTAAAAAAGAAATACAAATTCTGTAAGTATAAAGTTAACGAAGAGAAAAAGCATTTTGTGTAAGCTCTTTTATTTAGACATAGTTTATGAAAATAAAAATATTTGTGAAAGTAACGTAACAATGTTTACTGATTTCTTTTTTTAAATAGTTTTCTTTTCATATAAATAATGTTGGTTAAAAATATATGGATAAAAATAACATAAAATTATTACGAATCAAGATAAAAGTATTAGAATTTAAAAAAGATATGCTATACTATTGAAATTCGAAAATAGAACTTTTAACTTTGTTAATTTTATTGTAAAGCATCTTTTATAAAATTAAAATGTCTTTTTCATTATTGTTCAATAATTAAATGGACCGACTTTGTTAAAAAAAACATAAATTTTGTAAAAATTATTATAAAATATATAACGCTGGATTTTATTAGAAAGAATATAGCATCTGTGTTTATTATTTAATCAAATGCTAATTAGCGAAGGAGGGCATTAGTGTTTGTGAATAAAGCACATACAGTGGTGTTTCTATCAATCGTCCGCCATGAGTAAGATTCGAACTCAAGACCTCGAGTTACGAATCCATCATTCTACCGAGTGAGCCACTGACGACCTCTTCTAGTAAATACAACGTGCATATTTTATATAGAATAATAAATTTACAACGTAGCATCGTATTCAAAGTTTTCATTATACAGTTCAGTCAAATTATGTTTTCGAAAATTAAATTTTAAAGAAAATAACACAAAATGATAATCCACGGTGAATAATATTGAATATTTTTGTGGAAAATTTTAATAAATAATTTATCGTTTTAAAAAACGGTTTTTGGAGAACTATCAAAATTATTACTAATTATATAGAAAAATGTTTCAGACAACGTTACTAGACCTCAAAATTCCTACAAAATGAGATGATTAAATTGGATATGTTTCATATGTTCATCTGGAATTTCAAAGGAACCGCTAAAAATTATCATTTCTATAATTGTTTATTACATTGTCAAAAAAGTGCTTACAAGGTTGATATTCTATAACAATTCAGATCTCACGATGATATATAAATCTAATTAATTTTAGCTCGAAATCATAATTTTTGCCAAAATTCATTTGTACATCACATTTGTAATATTTTTTAAAAACAAAATTTTTGAAACGCAAAAATTGGGCTGCAATATATAAAAATGATGAAAGTTTAATATCTCCTTATATCTTACATAAATTCTACGAAATAAATCGATTTTTTTTAAATTTGTTTGAAACCATGACAAAAACTTTTTTTAATAAACTATTCTAATAATTATTTTTTCAATCTGCATTGAAACCTATCGAATACAATACACTCAAAAAAATTTGTATTCAATAGCTTATTAGATTTCCTTTGGTAGTTTTTAAAATTACTTCATACACAACATATATCTATATTTATAATGTTCTCCGTTAATTTTTTAATATTTATATGAATCTGCTTTTATAAAAAAAAAAAATTTGCCTGAATCCAATCCTTGAAACTGATCTTTGACAAAAATTCTAGTAGTACTCCTTATTTCATTCATAGAAACATTGTTACTGCTTATGGAACTCTGGTATATGGCTAACGTATTTACTATAGGTAATAAATAAAGTAAGAAAACTGCTATTAATAAAAAAATACCGAAAGAATACGATGAAAGTGATTAAAAAATTTACATAATTACACTCCAATAGTTGATTAGTTATTGCAAAATTACAATTAATTGTAGAATTCTATTATGACTGAAAACAATTATTCTTCATTATTTTTAATTTCATACAATTTCTTTTTTTTAAAATTTTTTCGTCATTTTAATTATTTCAAACAAATTTTCCGTTTTTACTTGAATCAATTTGAAAAATATCAACGAAATTATAAAAATAAAATTTTTTTTAAACAACGGTGATCTTGTCTAACTCAATCATTGCAAAAATTAGGAATTAATATTAAATCAATCATATCTCCAATATTTTATTAAATAAGTATATAAGTATATTTTTAGAAAAAATTGTTTATTAATTATCACTATAAATTAAAGTTGTTAAGAGGAAGTCGAGTATATCTGTCCTTTTCTAATCAAAGAATTGATTTTTCCACAAAAATTAATAATTGTAGCAAAAAATAAGAAGAAAGCCCCATCTTGTATAATAAAAAGCAAGATTCTCTTTTATGACGAAAAATTATTTTTATCGCTTCGTTTTTAAGAAAACCTTGAAAAACTGAATAGTCCATCCTAACCTCTATTTTTTAAGTTTTTCAAAGTTTTCTTCAAAATGAATCGATAAAAATAATTTTTCCTCATTAAAGAAAATCTTGCTTTTTATTATACGAGATGGGGCTATCTCCTTATTTTTTGCTACAATTATTAGTTTTTGCAAAAAAATTAATTCTTTGATTAGAAAAGGACAGAGATATACGACCTGCTCTTAATTATGGAAATCTTATGGACACAGTTTGAACTTTTAGAGATAGTGTAATCAAATATTTTACGTTCTTCGAACTTGAAAATCGCAGTTTTTTTGCAATTTTTCGTCTTTTAGATGTAAAATACTGTATGTAACTTGTGTTAAAAGCTTTATAACGAAGCTCACTACTGATCTCACCTTCGGCTCGCCCTGTAAACTTCTCGTATCGTAAAAAAACCCTATCCACTCCTGGTTATACGTAATGTTTTATTATTTTTTTATTTTCTAAACTACTTTTTAGATAAAACTTTGTCACAAATGCCTGACTGGATATTGAAAACGTTATCTAACATCATGAGGAAGTAAAAACTTATTAAAATTTTTACAAACTAACAAAATAATTTTTATGAAATTAAATAATAATTTTTAAACATAATTTTTAAAATTTATCAAAATATTGAAAAAAAAAAAAATTTGACGAAAACGTTAATTATTTGTGTATTAAATTTAATGCGAAAAAATTCGTTTATGATGAATCTGATAAACTGTATACCAAATATTATTAAAAAATAAATAAAAATTAGAAATAAATAAATAGATTAATTTTTCTAATCAGGTAACATTCACAAAATATACAAAATGCGTCATATATAAAAGTAACAGGTGCCAACAGCCATATCTTAATTGTGAAATATTGTTTAACGTGCAAAATGTTTGTACTTTTAATATTTGAAGGAACTTGAAACAACGCATTGGCCGAGTGGTTCGAGGAAAAGCTGCGCGTCCAATCTGGACTTGCTTTGTGTGACGGTCGCTTGGGCGTATTGGCCACATGACAAAATGTGAACGGGAGGTGTGGCAAATTTGGTCTAGGTATCCTTGTACAAGGGTACCTAATACTGAATTTCACTGTGTACACTGACCCATCCTAGAGAATGTTTACCTAAAAGGGATTGACCCCACTGGGTTTGCCCACAGGTTTTCCATTCTCGACAGACATAACCCTGGGGTAATACGGAATGGAGTGGGTTGGGGGGAACTTTGGTAAGAAAAATGAAATAAAGGTGTGGGGAATACGTAAAAGCCAATTACCAGCATACATGGAAAGCACAAAATTTTTAAAAAATACTCGAAGGAACTTAAGATTTCAAAAGTTGTAACCATGTACCGAAGCATGGTTACTATTTCAATTTAAGTAAGATTAAATAGCACCAGGAGGCGCTGTTTGCACGTTTAGATAAAGAACGAAAGATATGTACTCATGAAAGCGTGATTAAGAAAACTAATGAGAAAGAGAGATTAACTAAACAAGTAACAAGTTAGAAAGAATAAGCTAACGATTAGGAAGTAGGAAGGGATGGCCGAAAGAGCCTCGCACAGCAAGCGTAACGCGAAGCTCGCTCTCTCGTCGCCTGACCGCCAGCAGAGCCAGTCGCTCTCTTACTTGACTCCAGCCTAAGGTTCTACGTGTGCCATAGAAGCCCGTTCATCGCCACGTGTTCGGTTCTCCATCCCGAGCTCGTATATCAAGGCCAGGAAGCTGCAGAGAGGAAATGCGGAGAGAAAGATCTGCAAGTGGTAGGCCCGCCTCATTAACCTCAGTAGCGTAAGTCCTGGTAAAGATTGATTATTGTAAAACGCGGCGCGAGTCACAGTAAAGTAATCTCCATTCTCTCTTTCTCACGACTTTAATATAATTGTTTTGCGAGCGTAATGGTCTCGTTTTATATCGAGAGAACATCCGATATCTTGTAAACTGTAATTTTAAGATTCTCATTGTAAATATTTCATTTAGTACAATACATTTGCAAATTTCTTTTATATAATTACTGTGTTAAGAGAAACAGATTTAATATAACCTAGAATCAATTTCCTGCATGCTCCTCTATATCGCTCCCTACAATAAATTACCAGGGTTGAGAATTCACCCTAGAGAAAATATAATTAAATCATTCATATCTTTGGAGTCGCTTGGTCTACGACTCAGCTAGTAGGAGCAAGAGCGAGAAAGTTCTCACTCTTTTTGTATCATAGTGTGCTCGTCCTCGTTAAAGTCGGGGAATGTAGCGATAATAATAATTGAAACACCTTTAAGAGTTATGGCAAATAAAATAGCAAAATCGAGTAAAAATTATAATTCCATTAAGGTCTGTTAAATTCCAAAACGCGAGTACGCTACGTTACAAAGTTATCAAAAAGAAAAGGTAGTGACTTTTAATTGAGCTTTTTTATTTCTTTATGTTTCTCAACTATACACGGAGAAAATATTTCTATGATAATTACTAAGAAAATAGGAGAAAATGAGTTTCGGGAATCTTTTATAATTTTTATAATTAATCCTATATGAAACTAAAATATTTATTAAATAAACATTTAATAACTTGTAAAACACATTCGAAAATTAAAAAACTGCATAACATATTTATCTTATAAAATTTTTTGACAACAATCAGTCCCTCAGTGAGTTTTGCTTATGTTTGGAATTTTGTTCTGTTTTAGGTGCAAGTAACGAATCGTTGATGAATTTAAAGAAGGAAAGGAGTAATATCCGCGTGGAAGATTCCAAGAACGTTATTCTGACAGTTATTCCCATGTAATCCGGACAGCGAACCTTCGACTGCAGCAGCTCGAGCGAGTCGAGTCAACGATTTTTATAGCGACTGCTTTTAGCCCCAAAGTCCCGGACTTTTATTAAGAGGACTATAAGTAACAGGCAAAATAGGTCGAGCAAATGACAAGCTGAACAGGGGAAACGACCGTTAAGCACAAACAAGAAAAATGGGATGCGAACGACGAAAAGAAAGAGACTAAAAGAGATAGGGAGGAAAAACGATGAGGAGAGATGAAGTGAGAAAGATTATGAGGAGTGAGAGAGAAATGCAGGAGAGCGAGGAATTAGAAAATACAAGGGAAGGAAGAACAGATAAAGATCATGCTGAATAAGAGAAAGAAAGAGAGAAAGAAAGTACAAACGATGGAGAGATGAGCTCAGGAAGTTGAAAGCCACCGTTGTCAAGCGTAAAATTAGATCGTGGAGGCATAACTGAGAGAATGAGACAGGAGCAACGCTGTTTCCGTGGCGCAATCAAGCGACCAGAAGGGGAAGTGTGAGAAATAGCAAATAAAGAAGTTCAAAAAAATAGAAGAATAAGATAGAGCAAGGCATAAAGAAAAAACTTTCCTTCCGGAAAGAATGAGGGTCTTTAAGCTATTATAGAAAATTGTTTCTTCACAACATCATTGTTTTTTTCTTACGCATAAGGCCTATTTTCGAACTGTTTAAAGAACCAAAAGCAAAGATTTCAATTTAAAGAGCTAAAGACTTAAGATTATTTGGTAAGATAGTATTTAAATAGCGATTAAGCTTCTCAAATAAGTTGGATTAAAATTTTTCAAGAACATAAGTTTTTTTGGAATTTTAAATATACTACATATATAATAATGATATGTAGATATAATCAATCATCTCTTCAAAATATTCTACTTATACGATATTAATGGCACATAGATGTAATCAAACATCTTTGATTCACATCAAATTCTGGTCAAAAGTTCTTGTGAAAGTAAAAAGTAGACAGATTCAAATACAATTAAATTAATACTGTTCCAAACAAGTCCTTAAAATCAAAAATTTTTTTGATATTTTCTAATTCAATATATAGTTAGTTTTTTATAATATTTGTCTATAAAATAAATAAAATGTGTGTTAAATGTTAAATATATTCTAAGAAACATTGTATTGAAATTATTAATACTCTAAAAATAAAAAAGCCATGTGTTAATAATGACATACATTCAGGACTTTTTTTTATTCCACTTAGGACAAAAGAATTATTTTAAACTTATTGATAAGTACAAAAAGCTTTCTATTATTGTGAGATTATTAATTATACTCGTGATCATCAATCATTATAATATCGAAATAAAATAATATTGATATAACATGGTTCAAGTTTTTCAATCTATACATTTCTATTGCTATAATCAACTTATAGAGTAATGTCATTAATATTGATTGTGAAATGTCGTGCAAAAGAAGTTTATAAATTTAAAATTCATACAGATTGAAAAAAAAATATTAATATTAGAGAAATATCTTTCTAGCTGGCAAGTTTTCTGCATCTAAACTTCAAAAAGATGTGCTAAGAATCGTTTTACTTTACTAATAACACGTAAAAGTTTTGAATTAGAATAGCAATTTCGCTTCAAAAAGTGCCACACCGTTGTGGAGTAGTGCACTTCATTACAAAAGAAACTGTCATGACCCACTTGACTTCATCTTCAACGGACCGCGTGAAAATGACAAATAATGTACTTAAGAAGTTACTTTAAAAATAAATAAACAATATTTTCTATTGTAAAATTAGAGAAATATTTCTTTCTCGTTCATGGTGAATCATCATTTATATTTTTGCTGTAATGATTATTTTCAAAATATAATACTTATGTTTAAATATAAATTTTAATTTTAAAAATTTTTATATTAATTATCTAATTTTATGTAGATAAAAAAAATATTAAATATTTATAATATATGATTTTCACACATGTATGAAAGCTGTACCAGAAATCATGAATAATAGAACATTATGCGACTAGGGAGTAAAGTCGCTTATTTCTCTTGAAGATGGAATTTGCGATCCGAGCGAGTGAAGAAAAGAAAGAGCGGTTAATACCAGAGGGTAAATTTACTAAATTATACACAAAATTAACAATTATAAGATTCAAAATTTTAAAATAAACTTATCAAAAAATTACAATTAATATTTTTTCTGGTAACAATCTACTATTTCCGATTCCATTGTAAGGATCTAGAATAGTTGAAAATTTATTATAAAGAAAAAAGTATAAATTGCTGTATAAAAGTATGAATCCACGCAATTGAATGTTAAAATATATTTTCCAAGTAATTTTATCAATATTCTTCACCTTTTTCATCGATCTTCTTAAGTTAAGATTACTGTATAAAGCTTGATATTTTCTATAATATATGGCCATTACTTGTATAAATATTTTTTATGATTAAATTTTTATAAAAAATTATTCATTATAACTTATTTGGAGTCGAAATTTTTAATTCCATTTTCAAATTTAACTAATGTTAATCATCATCTCTTAAATTGGCAAATGATTTAATTGGAAAATATTATTTATAAATTTATATAAAACTAGATCTTTATTATACAATGAGAGCTCAGGTATGTTTGAATAATTTTAGCCAACATTCTAAGTCTTAAGTAATTAAAGATTAAAAAAATTGAAATTCCTAAAAGCGACAGTTTATTCTGTTTCAGTCGAAGATCTCTGTTAAGCATTTGCTTTAAGATATGTTCATTTCTGGCAAGTGGCTTTTTGGCCGTTAGGAGATAACTAGATGCATTATTACGTGAATCTGGCAAGAACCATCGGAGGCCGAGGTCAGCCTATCATTACTTATCTGGCAGCTTTTAATATTATATTGATTTAGCGCTGAACTATAAAAACTATCAGAAAGACCTTGATGTATCCTGTTAGTTTAAATTTCCAACTACGTATAATTTCCTTAACAATTTTCCTTTCATATTATCTGCAAAGATTTTTTGAAAATAATTCAGAATATTTCATTAATTAACAACAAATAAATGAATATAAAGATGTCAATGTATATATAAATCATATATGCTAATTGACCAGAATCGCAAGTTTCTAGAATCACAATTGTGTCTTATTGAGCAATTGAAGTTTTTTATTTTAATCAATTTCCTATTATTAAAAAAACTTTGGGCACCTCCAATTTTATTCTTTTTACAATATTCTGACAAGTTGATTGCTTTACGTATAACGAGAAAATAAACAAACTTCTTTTTATAATCTTTACAATTGTTTATATGGAGATGCAAACTATCCACATCATCTAAGTATTAAATGAATCAGAATAATAATATTTTCGAAAGATTAATGTGTTCACTAAGTTCATTTTGTTACTTGAAATAAAAAATTTTTTAAACGAACGTAACTTTGTTTTGAAAACAAATATTCAACTACTTTTAACGAAAGAATTGTTGGAATTTTATTTCATATTTGCAATGCTATTATGCTATTTAGAATACTATAGCATGTTGCATTTAGCAAATTTCATTATATTTTTTAAAAATAAATATTTTATTTACATCGATGATAAAATTCTCCTGCATTGTAATGAAAGTGACTCTCAGGAAAATTTTAAAATGAAACATAATTTTCTTAACTGTTGTATTTTTACAACCTGTGCCAATTAAACATTTTTAAATTTGGTTATAAATATGTGAATTAATTAATTTTTAGGAACTCTGAGGGTCGAGAATTTCTAACTTCAAAATATTTTTTTTTACATAAAATTATAAAAAAACTGATAATTTGGTTTAGAACTCAATTTTTCCAAAGTTAAGGATTAAAAAAATTAAAGGCGTATGAATAAATCATATAAAAAAAGTATCGAATAAATAATTTATAAGAAAACCTAAACTTACAAAAGTTAATTTTTCTCTTATCTTGTAAATAATATGTATATTCGAAAGATGCATACCACGTAGAAAATGATTATGAATTATATACGATCTGTGTAAAGATCAACTCTATGATATACATATAGAGAAAACGGGTACGTATCTTCTCTTATTAAATAGCTGCTCTTAAATTCACAAAGAACAATATCTCTACCAAAGACAGAATAGCTATCCAAGGTGTTTTTGCTTAAAGTTTCTTTAGTTTATGTCATGATCTTAATTTCACGTATTTTTGTTAATTGTTATCTTTTAGACATTTTAAACTTGCTAAAGATGTTTTCCCATGTACAATAAATTTTTAATTTTATCAAAATTTAATAAATAAAGCCATAGTTTGTAGAAAAAATAAAAAAAAATTAATTTATATTATCGCCGTCATGTTTGAATTTTTCTACAACTTCTTCCTTTATCTTTATTAATTAATTCTTAAAATTTCTTATTTAAGTACATTAATAGTTAAATATCTACAAAAAAAATTTTTCGTATGAAGTAATGAATTCCAAGTTGTAAGAAAGTGAACCGAACTTTTAATTTTATATTAAACCTAGAAGTGTAATATCTTTGGTAACAAAATAAAAATTCAGAAAAATTAAAAATTAAGAAAATTAGCTCTAAAAGCTTTATTTGTTCAAATTATTAAAAATATTTTAAAAATTTAACAAGAAAAGTGAACACTTATTTTTAACAATAGGTTTACATACTAAATTTTGTTACATTTATATTTGTGCATAAGAGGCAGTATAAATCTTCTGAATGGAATGAAACTTACCGTGTTGCAGTCGATAAAGAAGAACTCAATGAATTTAAAAGTTTAAACGCACCTGCTGAGGTCAAAAATTTATCAATACGGAAATGACCAAATTGTTACTTGCAAAAACTTATACAAATTGAATTCAAGAATTCTGTGGTGGATCAAATTTTCGTTGATAATCCATTAAGATGATCTAAAGCATGGTCAATACATAAACACGCGTAAAAACATATTTGGAAAATAATAAAACAATAGTTCATTTTAAGATATTATTTCTTTTAAAATGTCTGAACTAATTATTTTATTTAAATAATGACTTTATTTAGATGGAAAAAACCTCTGATATTATTTAATACATTCTAAATAAATATTAATATAATTTGGGTTTCAACCCGCAAGTTAATGTGAAGTATCGTACTTTATTTTGACTAATGCACTTTAAATTTTTGAACAATAATAACGTTCGCCAATGTACGTTATTTAAAGCTTCATTCAACAAAATGCTCGCTTTCTTTATAAACATGTTTTGCAATCCTATAAACTGTGTACAGTATAATTTAAATTTTATATTGATTATTATCTTTCATTCTGCGTTCCAATATTATTTTAATTTTCCAATATATATAGTACAGAATTTTCAAAAGAAGAAAGCTTGCATGATGAATAAAAATAAAAATAAAAAATAAGTATTAGAAAATTAAAAATTAAAAAATAAGTAGTAAAAACATTTTAAGTACTTTTGATACTACTCTCACTTTAATTAAATTTAATCGGGAAATTCCTTATTTTTATTTAATTATTTTATATTAGCGACTAGAGATTTATTCCACCATTTCAATTGAGAAGAAAAATTTAAAGCATACTTTGAAATTGTAAGTATCAGAGCACATAAAACTTTTTAGTGATATAAAAAGGCGATTTTACGCTAAATAATATAAGAAAATAAAAAATTATCCCAAATATTTACTTGTTCTTTGCAATTTTTCATTGTCATAAAGCAATTCCAGAAAATAAAGAAAAACTTTAATTTTCAGAAAGAACATGTTTCTCATATTTAATTCATTTCGATAAAAGCGAGGATATAATTCACAGATTTTAATGAATATCGAATGTTTTGAAGTCGGTGCCAACAGCAGCATCAATATAAAAAGATTCGTTCTTTCAAAAAACACTCACAAGAATATACTGATTATTTTTCACACACCAAAGCTATATATTTAACGTCTTTACGCCTATCAAAAGTTAACAAATATTCTTTGATGAATGTCAATATGATTACATTATGTATAAAACTTTATAAGAACTCAAATTCTTTTATAATAAAGACACAATAAAAAAAACATTTCGAGTAACTTTGATGCAACGTTCAATTAAATTTTAATTTGAATTTTACTTAAATTTAATTACGTTACTTATAACAGCAATAATTAAAAATTTATTATTGTTTTGAATATATTTTTAAAATAATAGCGAGATACATACATAAAATATTACGAAACGTTAATATCGTTATGTGACTTGTTATACACGGTTAAAAACATTTGTGTAATCTGTTAACTTTTTTCGTCTGTTACTTAATGTCTGTTAAATCAACAGACACAAGTATGTCAATTTAAAATGTATATTACATTTTTCACGGACAATTTGTCTGTTAAAGTAACAGACATTTTTATCTGTTAACAGTTTTAACAGACGTGTCTGTTAATATTTCTAACCGTGTATTATTATCATCTTATCAACACTAACTAAGAATCAAAACAGTTTCAGACTAAAATACAAGTATTACTCTATATCACTTAACAATTTGTTAGTAAATATAACTAAAATATTTTTTGCCATTCTAACCCCAAAATCGCAATTTCGTTTCTCTTTTTGGCGCTCATGGCAAAAAAATACGGTTGCAACAGGCTTTTTTACGAAATTCATTACTTTGGCTCGGGCCGTAAACTTCTCGTTTCGTAAATAAAGCCTTTTCATACCCGTTACGAAATTTACTATTATCTTAGAAATTTTGCATAATTTCAAAAAATGTTAAATTATTAATCATTAAATCTATTTTGTAAGAAATTTTAAAACCAATGCGGATTTTTAACGTTGTCGAAATATTTTATGTAAAAAATGATATATTAAGGGTTTAATTTAAAATCTTTTCGTGGGACCAGTTTATATTGATACGCATATAAGTTTTATATATAAACTTGACTTGAATATGTACGACGAGGATTCCAACATAATATTTGCGACACTCAAACCTTTCAAAGAGACAAATTTCAAATTCAATGAGTAAAAGCGAGTAAAAGTCGATAGAGATGGATTGCGTAACAAGTAATATTTATACATGTGTATTTTTAAAGTTCTTTTTTAAATTTTAATTAAAATAAAAAATATCATAAATTCATCATGGTTTTCGAAAATTGGTGTTTTGGTAGGAAGCAAAAGCTATTTAATTTTAATGAAAATTTGTTGAAAAAATATTTACTGATCTGAAAAGTTTAAATTATCTAAATACTTTTAAGTTTAGCAAACTCGGAGAGTTTTTTAACTAATGTTAAAGTAAAATTCAATACAAATATCAATAGCTCATAAGATTTAAAAACTATTATTAAAGAAATCAAGGAGAAAATTTTCAAAATTAAATATATTTATTTGAAGTTTTGATTTTTAACATTACAAATTCAAAGTAAATAAGGTTTACCGTAGCACTTTGTAAACTTGTCCTTAGAAACGCTACCTGGCTCCCTGATATTTATAATATTGATGTTTTTTCTATTGCAAAATTTAAATACCATGAAATATTTACATAAACTATGAACGCTTCATTTCATTAAATAAATAATAATAAAACAGAAATTGCAAGCTTTTAATAATTTTATATCGTATTGAATTCTCTTTTTCTATACTTAAATTAATATTAGTTATGTCATATAAAATAATGTTTGCTAAGAATTAACAGAAAAGTTGAAAAATATAAAATAGAAACAACGTCATTAAATATTGTACCAAAAAAAAGATCTTACCGATCATGATCAAGCACGTATTAACGGGATGTCGGAGCTGCTGGACACAATTTTTGTTTTTATTATTTTATTGTTATCTTTTAAATTTGTAATTTAAACAATTGTAATGACTTGTCCGCACTAAAGTTATATTAATACAATAACTTTTGCTAAAATAAAAATTCATTTGGACGTGTTATTTTTTATAAGCTTGGAATGCAAATTAGATATCAAACTCTATCAAACCTAACCTCAAAATACTATATACCGAAAAATTATTTATAACTTTTTATGTATGGTGTTTTGGTAAATTCTGTAAGTTGTCCGCACTCAAGTTTAATATTATAAATTTTCTTATTGTAATGAAAAAACTCGATCTAACGTACCGTTTACTCGTGAACTTGAAATTAAAATATTAATGAATTATTTTAAAAGGTAGCGAGCTCCGTCATGCCCTTAAAGAACAATTGAACTAAATTATCAATTTGATGTTCATGTTTTATAGAAAATTAATGGAATTTCTTGAATTAGAAGGTAAATAAATTCATGTGAAAAATAAATAGTTTCTTAAAACGGAATCGTCTTTTTTGGTGAAATAAATGTTTTTAGTCTATTTGGAATTATTAAAATTTGCCTAATACTGCAGACTTATGCTAACACGACAACGAATAATCAGAATAAAGTAGAGAAGAAGCAAATCGCTAAAGAGCACAACGATGTGCGGGTGAAATCGCCATGGAAAGGCAGCTCTAACGAGTCTGTTTACAAAAGTGCCTGAGGCCGGGCCGGGATGAAAGATGACTTTCCAGAAGCGTCGCACTGCTTCGACCCAAATCTCGTGTAAAGAACGAATGAAAGAGAGAGAACGAATATGTGCAAGCTCGAGCGATGAGTTCGTCGCGTCGACGGATTCGCGAATGAGCCTCAACACACACCCTCGCTCTCGATTATTTGCGAGTTAGTCGCTTCAACTTAGTCTCTTTCTTTAACACCAAGCTCTATTCTCTCTTCATTACGGATTTTCGCACGCTCGCAAGCTTGGTCATCAGGTGACGTTCGTTTTTCATTGCGCAACGCTCCTACTGTTGGTTTAAGTAATCGTTTGCGAGGCTAACATCGCCGACGCCACAATCTCTTGCCAAACTGTATGGCAAGAAAGTAGCTAAAATCGTAGGGATATGTCGTATCTTTTAAGTCAATTATACCTTTACGATAGTTCCTCGTTCATGTAGAAGCGTTAAGTAACTCGTAAATCGACATATTGACTGCATAACTTTTCTATTACTCATTGATATAGTGCGACGAGCTTACCGACAGTTTTAATGATTTTTCCTATTATTTTTGGCTTACATCCTTTTCCTGTACTTTTGGATTACGTGCCAATGAGTACCATTCAAATTTTCAATTAGTTTCAAATCTTTATATGTATTTTTCAATTATTTGTATTGAATTTTTCAAAATATAATTTATAAAAATTTAATTTATAATCAATATAGGATAAAATTTTTTGCAATTAATTGAAGAATCGTAATTTTTGTTTAGAGTTGTAAAAAATTTTTTCGTTTCATGACATTCTACTAAAATTCAATATTAATTCTTTTTTTCAACGTGAACAGTATTTGAAATCAGATTTATTATTAATAATAACAAAAATTGAATATTTTGAAAAAGAATAGTTGTAAAAATGATGAAACTGAAAATAAAAGCAAAAAGAAAAATATGATCTTGTACATAACGCTGATGAGCATGATATATAAGTTATTTAAACAGTTTAAATAATCCCGTGAACCAGTTATAAAATGACGATGATGAGTAAAAAGTACAGTAATATTATGTAATATTAAGTCTTTAAGAATTTAATGAAGTAAAGTAAATTCAAGACTTACGAAACAGCATGAAAGATGTTCAAAGTATATATGTTTTTCATTATAAGGATTCCGCTTAACAAGTTAATAAGTTTCGTCAAATTTTGCAACGGAGAATAACTCTAGATCTAATTTTCGTGATATTTTATTAGCTTTAATTGCATTAATAATATATTTCATAAAAGAATATAGCGAGCATGGAGTTAGAACAATATCATTAGAATAAATATATACATATATACAAGGAATATTTTGTTACAAGAGATTTGGAATGTATTAAAAAATAAAAATAAAAGTGAAAGCTTGATAAAGATTGTTCGATGAACGTTGATCACTTTAAAATCGATTTGAAAAAGAGAGAGCAGAACGAATTACGGTTAAAGATTACGGTAGAATGATAAGATATTGGACTTCCTGTGGTCGATCTTCGACGCATCCCGCATCGGAGATCGAAAAATTAAATAAACGGCGTGAAGTGTGATCGTATCTATTGACACGGATATGCAAGCAGGTGCGAACGTAGTATGCGTGGGTCGGTCATGAATAAATCAATTCAACCCGTTTGCATGCGAATCGACCCCTTAAGCATAGCCAATAAATGCTGCAACCGTTATCTTTACAAAATTAATTTTTCAGAATTACATACTGCTTAATGACTGATCAATCAACAGATAACAGAGTCTTAATTTAGGCTATTAAAATTTTCAATTTTCATAATCTTTCCATGATTGAGCGACCTTAAATTTTCTTAATTCTTAATTTTTAATATTCCTTTTGCCCAATTTAATATACAGAGAACTTTTACATAATGTTTTATGCATTTAAATTTTGAAATGATTTATAGAAGTATTGAGTTATGTCTACCTTTTCCAATAATATTCATGTAAGAATTTTAATTTTTTAATAATATCTTCCACTTAGACATGAAATATTGCTTTCGCAGTCTTGCTTTTTTCCTTTTCTTTTTTTTTTCTTAGTGATAGCTAATTATAATTCTCAAATGTTTTTGTTATTTTTACAATTATCAAGGTTTTCGTTTGAGATTGATAAAAATTTTTTTTATACATTCTCCCTCTCTAATATTTGATAAACTTAAATAGAAAATAATTTTATATAAAAGATGTTATTGTGCGAAAAATGCATTATGAAGATTTTTTGCTTTTAGTATAGGCTTTTAATTTTGCTTTTAATAGAACGCATTAACTTTGATTAAATTAAATAATTTATATAAAATAATGAACAAAATATTTGTATACATAAAAATACTATAGAAATTCAGGTATTTTGACGGATTGTAGATGTTTATATTCTTTATAAAAGTTAACATAAATGATTCTTTTCTGGATTTACACTACAATCTGTGACGAAAAGCAATAATTTTATCGCTGCAAATATAAAATGAGCAATGAAAAAACAAAGCTTTTAACTTGCTTTCTGTTTATTCACAATTGTTATTCTCTTTAAAGTTTATAGCTTTGATGAAGCATTTGAGGTTAAATACTATTATGTACAACAAGATTTTAAGCTGCTAAGAAAGGGATAACAACAATTGAATTGAAGAAATTGAGCAAATGAGAATGAAGAATCAACCGATTCCAATAAATAGCTATTATTGAACCTATCCTTTTCTTTCATTTTCTCAAAGCTAGTAAAAGACGGGATTCTTGGAGGTTTCATTTCTCGTTGAACAAGCCCTGAAGAAATCAAATGATTCGATTGTCCAGAATTAAAAGAGTCACTAAGGACCAGAGCTATCGTAAGAGAAAAATAAAGGACAAGAATTCTTTTTGTTTTGTTATTTTAGTTTGTCGCATGCTCACGGCCCCAATGCGCCGCGGCGCGTCCATGTGTGGTCCAGTACTCGCGTGCACTTGATAGTAGCACGTGTTGGTTCAGATGCGCCCTTTTTATCGACCCCTGCCGGTTTGGCCACGCCACCCTATTTTCTACCTCCTCCACCTCCTCTGCTTCTTTCTTCATCTCATCCCACTGGTGCACTTTTTAGTTGCAAATTCCGAAATCTTTGGAGCGATAACCGCTCTAAGGAATTCGATGCCGCTTATCCAGTTACGAGGACCAAGCGGAACAAAGAAAGAGAATGAAAGAGAGATGCGTTAAGAAGGAAACTGGCTAGTTTATTTGTGCATCGAGACACGTCGATTCTAAAGAAAAATGAGAAGAGTTTGAACGCCGTCGATTATATGAATTTTTCGAATTTCACGCTAAATGAGTCTTCTCTCAATAGATGTGACAAAAAATTTTATGTAAAAAAGTCGATTCATTTAATAGATTTATTTTAGAAAACTAGTTAATTTATAACTAGTACATTTATTATTCTTTGTTATTATTGAAAATAACAAAAATTTTTTTTTTAATTAACCAAAAAGACAGTATTGATTTATTATTAATTAAATACATTTATTTAATCATAAGAATGAATATATTAAATTATTATCTCAATTTAATGAAGCAAACAACAGACAATTGGGTGATTGATTTTAGAGTAATTTTAGAGCACCATTTCTTGGTGTGTTTTCGATTTTATAATAAATTTTTACAGTTTTTTTACACAACTATTTTATTAAATTTAAAGTAAGTACGTATGTAAATAAATATAAAACATTAAAAAGGAAATTTTTAAATAATTTCAGAGAAATTAAATTTTATATAAAAAATAAATTTCTCCATCCGTTTGATGGATTTATGGTAATCACATATTATTTATAATGCTACTAGAAGACTGCACTGCATTTAGATCTTGGATGTTTTTTTAATTTTGAGATATTTTTTCTGATAAAATTATGAAATAAGCTGCGTTAATTTGATCCAATTTTTAATTACTCTCACAGTTATGAGCAATTTTATCTAAATTTTAAGGCTTTTTGAAAAATTCGCTTCTGCTTTATAACCAGAACTAATTAATTCAGAAGGTTTTTACTAAAAGCATATTAGAGTTGAAATAAAAACTTTCGAATGAAAAAGTTTTATTCAAAAGCTAGAATCGTTCAAAAGTTACAGGGGAATAAAATAGCGCAAATATTTAGATGTGAATATGCAGAGAAAGTAAAGACTGTATTTCAGTCTAAATTTTATTTTTATTTTCATCCTTTCATAACTTTTGAGCAATTTGAGCTTTTTGAACACAATTTTTTTTTTAATTGGAAAGTTTTGATTTTTACTTTGATTTATTAAATTGTAAAGATCTTCTTCCACAGATTTTGAAAAAACTAAAATTATATAAATTGGATGCATGTATAAAATAGATGCGAATTTTTTAAAGAGTTTTTAAAAGTTGAAACAGAACTACTCATAATTTTGAAAAATCGAGCGTTGGATTAGAGCGATGTAGATTCTGTATCATAGTTTTTTGAAAGAAAATATTCCAAATTTTCTCGACTGTTAATGCATCAAAACTATTTTAGGCCTATGAAAAGAAATGGGAAATAGCCGACTTTGATATAACAAACGTATTTATAATATCTTGCTTCTATCATAAATAAAATCGAAAAAAAACAAAAAATTGATGTTATGTACATATCACATAGGTAGGTAACGGGTTAAGGAAATATAAAATACCAACATTACAGTTTGCCGAATTTCTGGATTCTCAATCCAAAATTTTTAAAATTATTTCTATATTACAGTCTTCCGTTTTAAGGGAATGTAAAAACAGCATTACAGTTTTCAAAATTTTTTATTTTTAATTCAAAAGTTTTAAAAATATCTCTATATTACAGCCTTCTATTTTTACTAATAAAAAGCCTACTATAGAGATTTTTCGGAAAATTTGTGAATAAAGATAAAAATTTGGAAAACTGCAATGTCGGTAACTATGTATAAATCATATACCCTATTACATATCCTTAACTAATAAAGAGCATAATATAAAAGATATTTCCAAAAATTTTTGAATGAAGATTGAAAATTCAGAAACTGCAATTTCGGTAACTATGTATAAATTATATACTCTTTTAGATCATCTTAAAATAAACATTTATATATTAGTTAATACAGCAATTTATATTTTAATTATATATTTTTAATTTTTGAGTGTATTAATATAACATTATAATTTATATAATCATTATTAATATTATAGCTATTTGAAATTACCATTATTGGAATTAGAATTTTTTATAAATTTATTTTATATAAATTCTTAAAAATTTCTAAGAACGTTAATAAAATGCTTCTTTAACTTTTTGTTATAATAATCATTTGTGATCGATGTTTTTATTTTTATGCATTTAAACTTTTATTTACTTTTAAAATAGATACATGAAAAAAAATTACAAAGTGCAACTGTCCATGTAAAAGCAAAAACTTCATGAAACTGTCAAAAAAGCTTGCCGCTATGTTGTTCTTAGTGTGTTTTGCACCTAGACGAGGGTAGCTGCAGTTTTAGAACAGCATATCTTAAGTTTTGATGATCATCCAACCCAAAAATCGGTTCGCTGTAATACGAAACTTTGTTGTCTTACAGTGCTTCAAATTGAAATATAGCTGTGCGTTTTCTATATACATATTTATTTATATTGTAATAAAATACAAAAATGTGTAATACTTTTTAAAAAACATATAAGACTTCATATAAATATTGCACATAAAATCGATATCACAATCATTTAACTAAAATTAATAATACTGAATAAGTCATAAAGGCAATATCACGGTTTATTAAAAAAATTAAATACACAATAATTTTATAAAATAATCCGGATGCAGTGAGAGTTCAGGTTTCGGTATCGATTTTTTAATCGTATCGAAATTCAAAAATGTTTCCTACCCAATATATGGCCCAATAACGGTTAAAATTAATGGTTTTTCCGAATTTTTCGAAATAAAATATTTCAAGAGGTTAAGTTAAAGAGGCAAATTTCACAAGTAATTTGAAAGTATTTTGTAATATAGATATCTTTAAAACTTTTAGATTAAGAATAAAAATTTGAAAACTGTAATGTCGGTATTTTACATTCCCTACACGCAACACGAATAAAAGTCATGAAAATAACTCAAATTATGTTGAAAAAAAGATTGTTTATCAATATTCATAGTAAAATTTGAAAAATTATGGATGATTTTAATTAAATTAAATCATTTTTCGATTTTTTAAAATATAAATCAATGTTTAAAAGAATATATATCTTTAAGAACTCGTATTAAATATTATACTTTTTTTATGTATAACTATATTTTTTCATAAGTAGAAAAAAAATTATTTTTGGTAATAGAAATATTATAATTAAATTAAAAAATAAACTCTTTATCAAGATTATAATAATGTTAAGTTTAATTTTAGTTGATTATTTAATTTAATTGAAAAAATAAACATTTTATTAAATTATAATAATGCAAAATTTAATAATAACATATTTACTCAAAATGTTTGTGTTTAAATAATTAAAATATAAAATTTTAAAAAAATACGAAAAATACCTCAATAAAGTTAATGGTGCTGCCATCTCTTGTCAAAAGGTCAAACCCTTACGAAGCTAATGTATACAATTTACCAACACACGACACATAAACTGAGAAGGAAACTAACCCTGCTTTTAAACTACAGTACTACAACAGAGATAAGAAGAGCCATAAATCTTTTCATCAACAAAAGTTTTGCGCATTAGCCGACACTTACGACAACGTCAAAATACGAGCTATTGCCAGAAGACAATTTAGGTTGGTGAACTAAGATCAAAACAACTGATGACATAATTTACTGGAACGTGTGTTCCGGGTTAACTAAAATGTTCACCTACACTTGCAACAGAAAAAAATTTTGAAAATTTTGCAATTTACAAAAGTTACTGGCTGTATTAAGCACAATAGATTAAATAAAAATTCATTTAGAATTAGAAAAGAGACACGAGACAAAGAAACGACGCGCAATTTAATAAAAAACAAATAAAAAAAGACAGTGTTTCACTGGAATTGGCGTGCTGTATATGTATTATCGTAGTACTCGAATAAACTTTTGTCGCCGGTTGAGAATGAGCTTACCTTGTCGGCGGGCCCCTTTGGGGCCAGAAAACCTTTACCACCTGGATAAACCTTGGTTTAGCTGCAATGTCACTTGCAAAAAGCACACGCACGATTAGGAAGACTTGCTGTCACACTCACAACACCGATTAGAACACTCGCGACGTCGCGGCCATCTTGGAAATTTCCTAGCAGTCTATCCAAGGGAGAGCCCTGAGAGGCGCGATATGTGGGAGTTCAGCAAAGAGCAGCAAGATGGCGTGTCTAAAAAACATATTCGACTAAAAAAACTGCAAATTTTGACCGTCATATTACGTTCAATAGCATATATTCCACTGGACGACGGAAATTCTAATCGTATTTTTGCGATAAGATTATAGTTTATCAGGAAGGTCTTTTTTTTAAATTTTAATTAACGTATACTTTTGAGCACGGTATGTGATTTTTTAAAAACTACCAATTTCATGCTACTTAAATCATAACAATTATTTTATATTAATGATTTAGATTTTTAAACTCATTTGTATATAGAATATTATTGTAACAATTTTATTTAAACTGTTCTATTATTATAGTAATTTCTAGAATGGAAAATCGAATAAATAAATTAAAACAACTTTCATATTGTTTTTAAAAGTTAAAATAATTTTTATTCTTATATTGTTATTTCTTATCTAATTATCAAATTATTTAAAAACCGTGAAAAAAATTTCGTCACAAATGTGTATAAATATGAAAACAATTAATTGCAAACATATTTTAATCCATTAAAATTTTGTTATTAAAAAAAATTATCAATGCAATATTTAAATTAAATTTCGATATTTAACTTATTTTAATGATGTGTCATGTCAAAAGAAAAATTTTGGAACGAAATAATATTGCATTTTTTATGTTATTTCATACACAATATTTTAACAATAATTATAGTTATTATTGAGCTTGTAAGTATTTTGACTACTAATGACGATTTTTTTGAAAGTGACCAGTCGTTTACAGATTTAGGCGCGCCAGCACCGCGGGATACAAAGCACACAACACGGAGGAGCGGTGATTTATTTATAGAACTTAAAAAAGTTCGCCCTCGGAACTTTCGTTTATTTAACAAAGTTTCCTGCGTATTATTTTTTTCACGATTCTATCATTAACGGATTACAAGATACGTTTGTCTAGGCTGTTGAACGAGGAAAATATTGTACAGCAACAACAATGTTGAAAGCGTATATATGAATACGCGTTTCTGGCGCATTAATTTTGATCTATTTAACGTTTTCTCAAACGTTAGGGAATGCACGAAATTAAAAATAGAACTGATGCTTCATAGATTCGAATGACTCGCACGCAGCTCGCACTATTATTATACTGTAGGGAATTCACTTAAATGCACATTCGTTCTACATTAATTTAAACTATTTCATGATTAACTTTATGTGGATAAAAAAGAAGGTTTTCATTATAAATAATTAATTTTTCTATTTTTATTTAACGTGACTATGAATCTTTTAAAATTGAGATAAACTGCCAATATTTATTAACGTAAGATGATCTCATTGATTTTTGTAATTATATAAATATGTATTTAATATTATCAAAAATATACAAATAACTCTTTCATTACCAAACGATTAAATTATTTGTTTGTGCCAAAATATGAATACACGATGTTGAGTCATGCAAGTTTAAAAAATCTAACGGAAATACGTGTAGATATTTTAAGTTTATTACATTTTATAATATAATAGCTTTTATACAACGTTAATTTAGATAATAAGGATTTAAATTATTGACATTTTTGTGTGATAACTGTAGTTTTTTCTTAAGTTTTTTCAGTTGATACAAATATTTTAAATTACTGTATATTATTTATTAATAAACTTCAGCTCTGCATCTTTAAATATATTTCTAAATAATTCTTCATTACTGATAATTGCTGTACATTTTATAATTATATTAAACATAAATTAAAAGTAAAATTTAAAACGAAAGGTTGTTGCCTACAACTTTAAGAGTGCCTTTCATTGATAATGGAGGTGTCTGCCTTACCATATGCAAGTTATTTTATTTGACATGAGTAAAATTTTTCTAAATAATACATATTTTCATTAACAATATTTTCATTAATCATCAAAGAAATTACCTTTTAATTTTTATAGTTTTATTTTTTATGAAACATTTTATGATAATTTTCATAAATTATCAATATTATTGAAATGTTATTTTGATTTGTTTTATTTCATTTTGGTACGATAAACGATATAACATAAGATCGATTAATTAATAACAAATTCGAGTTTTAAATCAAATATTAGTCAAATCAATTAATATCAAACAACAAATAATTTTTTGTATCAAATTTTAATTTAAAACGTAATTTTGATAAACTAAAAAAATATTTTTAAAACTACCTTTTATTTATTTTATCCTTGAATCATTATAAAAAGTTAAAATTTTGTATAAAAAATCTTTATCTTTAAACTTTAAAATATTTGTAAAAAAGTTATGCAATTTAACAATATGATATAAGACTTGTAGTCTTTATACGAAGTATTTATTTATGTATTTATTGATGAATTTGTTTAAAAAAAACTAAATTTACATGAAATATTAAAAAGTTTAAAAAAACATTGAAACACAAGATGTCGCCACAAAGATCGGTTGTTATCCAGCCCCGCAGTTTATCTTTCGATTCCATTACCAGACGGGCATACACAAAAGCCATTCTCCGGTATATTATACGAACAGAGAGAGCGATGCACCATCGGCATATATAAGCGCATAACACATACATAGAAAATATAGTAGAATACACGGGAATAGAAGAGAGAATCAACAGGCGCGGAAAAGAGATAAAGCATATTCAATGAAGATAAAGTCCGAGAGAGAGGAACGATCAAGTACTGTACGTATAGATGAGAATCAAAGAAAGAAGAAAGCAACACATTGAAATAATATGTAAAGCTATATATGCATATATAGAAGTAAAGAAACGGAGAGAGCAAGAGATCGACATCGAGCGAGTGCTGTACTTGCATATAGAAAGAGTGGGAGAGCGAAGGAAGACATGCGCGCGAGAGTACCGGCTCTGCACATACAAACTACAAAGATACTCATATATATATATGTATTAAAGATCCATAAATGTAAGTGTATGGGTGTGTATGTGCACATAGGTGATAATATTAATGTGTGTAGCGAGCGGCGGTGGTGGCGGTGTTTCGTCGTCGGCGGCTGGCGGCTCGATGAGAGGAGAGAGAAAGAGCGCGTAGTAGTAAAGAGTAGTAGTAGAGCTCTTCCCGGCGCGGTTGTAGGCCAAAGTGACTGTGTGTTGCTGCTGTTCGGTCTTGTATTCGCTCCTATATTTTATATCCTCAAGGCATAATATAAACGAACAAGTTTTTTAGTGAGCCGCGTTTAAACGGCTCACACACGTTTTTTTATATATATTTATATTGAACGGAGTGTGTATTACTCGCGAGTGAATAATATTATATATTTCTTAAACTACTAAGCGTCTTTTTTTATAAAAAAGGAAAAAGTGTTTTGTATCGTCTCGTCTCGTGAAATTCTCAACTCCTTTTTTTCTTACTACTCCTTGTGTGTGTGCCGTTCCGGCTTCGTCTTTTTCTACTCGGATATACAAGTTGTAGTAGTAAGTACTACTACTACGATCGACACTTGTTCGTCGGCGGCTAGTTTTATTTTTTAGTTAATTCTAACATTTTTTTTAATCTAACGTGTTGTGTCAGAGAGCATTGAATCCTTGATAGACGAAGAGATTATTTGCTGTTCGGAGGCTGCGTAGAAACGTCCTCGAAGCGAACGAACTCTGTGGAGCAACGTACACACACCGCGTGTACGCTACTTGTAAGTTATCGAGTGAACGTTATAAAGCTTATCTCTATCGTGTATATTTCATAGTCAAGTGGACGCTTGCCCAATTTCAATATTATTGTGTATTGTAATACAGGTGATTTTAAATTGTCTCAATCTTTCACTACAGCTTCTGGCTTTTTGTTATTTATTTCTTTATCGAACCTCAAAAAAATAAATTCACTAAACATCTAATAACTGGATTGAAATTATTAGTAAATAGAAGCTATCAAGAATATACTGTTACATTGATAAAAAATTAATTATAGTCTAAAAAAACATTTTTTATATCCTTATTTTCTAATATATTTTTTTTCAATTTTCACTTGACAGATATACAAATCATTAATATTATCATTGACATATATCTCTGCGGGATAATGAAAATTAAAATTTTTTATGCTTTATATCCAAGACAAAAATGGCTTTAACGTAGAATGTATTTGATGATTGAAAAAGAACGATAAATATACACTCTCATTAAATTTAAAATTAAATTAAAGTAAAACTCCATTTTAAATTGTTTTTATACTGATTTTATTCTTATCTATGAGTCACTTTTATTGCCGAGTATACAGATGAAATCTTTCGTTTTTTTTTTATTTTAATCAGCTGACTGGCACTGTTGCCTTTAGTGTTACATCAAAATTATTTTAATCAAACTTTTTCATTCGATATCTTTTTTAATGTTCAATTTTTTCATTTATTTTTATTGCGAGTCGTTTTAAAGTATTGAAATTTTTTAAAAGTCCAATGCTGTTTTTATTTAGTTTGACTTATTTGAATTATTGAACATTTTTCATCAGCTGTAACATTAATTTTTCTGTTTTTTCACGATTTAATAAATTGCCAGTAAATATTTTCTGTCTTTTTCATTAAATAAATAACTCATTCTTATAATGTATGCACATATAGTTAAAAAAATAAGCTTATCTTAAAAAAAAATATTCGAGTTATTTTATGATGTCATTTTGCGCGAATAGCCTTGAAATGTTGAGTTACCGGCGTATCGTAGGTGCACCAATACAATCACACCTATACCCAGCTATTACTAGAAAATTTTCACATTCCACATACATGTCATATGTGTAATAAAAGAAAAAAAACGGAAAATACATCCGGTGGTTAACGTTTTACCGTGAAAGTTACTTAACAGTTTCTCAACAATGTTCTTCGAAATCAAAACATATAAATTATTAATATATATAAATATAGGTTTTACATTTATTTAATAATATCATAGTAATAATAGCTATATTTATTTATAAAAAGCAAATGCTTTTATAAAAAATTGCTTTATTAAGATCTTAACGCAGCTGCATGACTTCAAGTTGCAATCGTGTAAGTTAACTTTTACAAATATTTCATATATAATAAATAAAAATTTCAAATAGAGTTTGCATGTAGTAATCCTTTTACTACTTTTGTTTAAAAAATATATTTTTAACGGAATTTGAACATGTAGTTTTCTGTTATAAAGTGAAACCATTTGTAAAATGTTTACGCGAACTTTTCGATGTTTACAAAATAACATTCAATTAGAATTCAATAAAATTATATCATTCTTGAATGAGAGAAGAAAATAATTAAATAACAAAAAAATAATTTTTTTCATAAAAAAATATCAATATTGTCCTGGTAGAAATAATATTTACTATGACGTATAAATAATGGTTTTTACTATGACGTATACATATGTAACTATTTTTTTTGAGCTTTAATTGAAAAATGAATATAATTTTTATAAAAATTGAACTAGTTTAAATAATAATAATCATAAATTATAAAATAATATTGCTTGTAAGCTCATTAATTGTTATCTTAGATAAATAACCTTAGTCTATGCAATTTCACAAACATTGTGATCTGTACATTTACGCAATAAAAATATTTATTCAAGAATACAATCAAGTAATGGATTTTCGTAGAAAAATTTTTAATTAATTAAATAAAAAGATAATGCACTTAAAAAAGCGGCGGAAAATTTTTTTTTCGTTTATTCCAATTAAAAAAAAGAATTTTTTTAAAAGAGCACAGAAACACTTGACTATTGGTCGAGTGATTTTCGATTGATATCGATGAGAGAGAGGGAGTTCATTGCAATTGGTAATGGCACAGGGCTAGCCGAAGTAAAAAAAAGCTCAGTGAACTTCCGTATTGTTTTGCAGAGCTGTTTCCGGAAAAAAAGAGAGAGAGTTACCCCGTCAAGGCACAACATCCTCCCTATTTTTTAACTTGTAGCAATTCTGTATAACAGAAACTGCTTTTTAATTTCCATTAACTCTTTTGATTAACTCCTTTGTAAAAGAAATAAAAATATTTTCTATTGTACAACTGCTATTCTTTTTTATCAGCTTTCTCTATTTTATTAACAGCCGTCTGTTTAATTTTAAAAATTCATTTGGTTTTAAGGAAAAAAAATTTATTAATATTTCAGATAAAAACTTGAGCATCCTTTTTCATTTATCGGCATTACAATTTTATTGTGATGGTATTCGAAAATAAACTTGAAAATCGTGTAATCAATAAAATAAACAAAATGACCGTGAAGCGTGATACGAAGAGCGTTAAAAACATCGAGCATTGATTATACGCTGTTATAACGTTGATATTTTAGTATTGCATTATCGTATATCCTGTAAAAGTGTGTACGTTAAGTTCATATAGGAAGTCAACGAAATGAATACAACGAGAACAAATTCATGACAGTTTATAAATAATAATATTTAACGTTTAACAAAATTTTTGGAAATTCGAATTCATGGATATTTTTCAATTCTTTATTTATTTATTTTTTTAATAGCTACATTTGATTGACAAATTATAAATAATAAATGTTAGTTTAATCGATTTAAAAAATTGTTTTATATTAATTATCATATGAAAAATAATATTTATTTTTAAGTAAAATATAGATACACCATGTATTTTAAAACATATTACTTTGCACTTATTGATATTTGTAGTATCATTATTAAACACAAATATTGTGTTAGTGTTGGTAGTGTTGCAACTTTTTGTATTTAAATAAAATTCATATTTATATTTTTTAATATAGAATATAAATTGTATTTTTATAAAATATATTATTACATTAATAAGAAAAATATAAATCCTACGAAAAATTAAACTTGTAATATATGCTTAGTGAAATAGTAAAACCTGTGTTTCGACATTTATTCTAATGGAACTTAATTTTAATTTATTTACTTATCTTAATAAATATCAATAAATATATATTAAATGCATAAAATCAATAATAATATTTCAATATTTAAAAATAAAAAGCTATGAGAAGAAACCTCGAAAAACGTATTCCATTATTTTGACTATAAAATCGTATATTACAAAATAGAAAAAATTCAAACTCGATAAAATTAGTCTTCTCTTTGTAAGATTGAGCGATGTAACGGAATCGGCAAGAAATTTTAACAGTTTTGCAAGAAGAAAAAAAAAAGAAAGAAAATAAAAAAAAGTTTCGAAAGATCCCTTATCTAATTGTTTATCACGATAAAGCCAAGCAATAAGTAAAACAAGATTGATCGAGAAAGTCAAATTTTGATAAAACTTATTGATATTGTGAAAGAGCGTTCGTGCGGCCGAAAATAAAGGGGGCACGGTTATAATTTGTTCATTCGTCTGTTTACAGGAATGGGGGTGAGCTTTTCTGAAAGTCTTTATCGTGTAACGCGTTTAATCGCGCGTACTCCTTTTTTCTCTTTTCTCAGAAATCTGCAAAAGTGTGCTTGAAAATTTAGTTGGCTTTACGTGCCTTAAGTACCCATATACTGCGACTGGCCCGAAATAACTGAATCGCCCTATTAATGCCAGTTATACTCTTCCGCTCGTATACTCCATATACGCACACGCGCACGCGCCAAAGAGGAAGAAAATAAAAGGATTGCAGCTTATATATATGCTCGGCTAAAGAAATGCAATATGCCTCCTGGTATAACGTAGAACGTTGCTTTATCCCTTATGCACGTATACTTATGTACACAAGCTCAATGTGTACCACTAAGAGAAAACGAAACCAGACATATATACGTATTTCATCTGAACTTGAAATTTTTTTAAGTCACGGATGTAAGATAAAAATAGAATTCTATATTTCAATTATACAATATATAGTTTGATTAATTTAATAGACAGATTTTATTATACAGTTTGATCAAACGTAATAAAAATATTTTATGAATATATTCAGTTATAGAAATCTAATATTTGCAATTGCTAATCATAAGATTAGATAAAATACTTTAAATTTTTGGATAATTTATCATTATTAACTAATGCATTATTAATATATATATTTAAAGAAACGTGATATGAATTTTTAATAATTAGAACCCGTTTGTATCGAATAAAAATTTTCTTTAACTAATGACTTTTTTAATTAACTTGCAGTAATATAGAAAATTATATATAAAAATATTAAATTCCATGACGTAAAATGAAAAAATTATTTAACGTAATATATTAATTATTTTTAATTGCTTAAAATAATTCTAGAAATAAATGATAGTAAATTAAATTTAAAATAACTTAAATATTTTAGCGAAACGGATATATTATGCTTGAATTACCAAAATGATGATTAAAACTATATGGACATGTATACATTAATATATATTTATCCAATTGAATAATATTTCCCGAAGCAATAATATATATTAAAATAAGCAATAATCAACGTGACAGAAATGAGCGTGGTATTTTTTAAACATATCAAAGTGCCATTCGCATTAATTAAGAATAAAAAAGAAAACATTGTAACCTCATTAAAGCGGAAGAGAAACAAATATCAGAGCCCATGCTCACGTACATTACATCGAGCAATTTAAAAAAAGTTTCATGTGTTCAAGCAGATTTAATTTTAAATATTTAGCGTGCCTTCAACTGGCTTAATATTATTTGCGGTCAGAAGTTAAAGCGAGACTCATTTAAAGAGCCGCACACGCGTGTATGTGTACGGTATGTCATACAAAGCACAAAGTAAAAAAAAATGAAAAGTAAAAAAGAAATATGAATAAAAAAGTTGAATAAAAGACAAGTTTAAGCCTATGGCATCTAGTCAAAAAGTCAGGGAGAGAGAGAGGCGAGCGAAGCAAGCGCAAAGTGAATGCAAATATATAAGCGAGTCGTCGTCGACGTTGTCGTCGTCAGCGGGTGTGCAAAAGTGTATCTCTCTATGCGCTTGCGTCCCACGCGCATATATGCGCTTCTATACTCTGCTTCTGAACGCACCCCCTCTTTCTTTTCTTTTTCTCTTTACCCGTTCTTTTTTTTCTTCTTCTTTCTTTTTTTTCTTTGTTTATTTTGCCTTTCGCTTGTGCTCTCGTCTTTTTCCGCATTTTCTCTGTCTAACTCGGAGCGTCGACCAGACATAAAGAAAAAAAAAAAGAAAAGGATTCACAGCGTCGGCCCAACGTTGAGGATCAATAAAAATCAGTCTGCAAATGTATATACTACTATTCCTTTTCTTTATTTGATGCGAAGTCGAAAAATAAAGAGAAAGATAAAAAAAAAGGGGGGAAACGAACGGCTGAAAAAAAGAGAAAAAAAAAAATTGAGGAATTTAGCGCGTCTAACGTTTTAAGGCGTAAGCGCAAACACTCCAACTTGACCTAGCCAACTGAAGAACTTCCTAATGAAGCTTATTTGGCCACAGGGACAAAGTACCTTTTTTAAAAACTTTTTCTTTTCTTATAATATTATGTAAGGACTCAGACTGTAATTTATTAAAACTCCATGTTATTGGAAATTTCAGATACTTTATTGAACTGTATAATAATTTATACTTAAATTTATTATAATTATGCAAAAATGAATATTAAATTATAATATATTTTTGTGAAAATTAAAAGAATGTATAATAATTTTAACTTTAACTTTTACAATTATCAATCTATAAAATTCATAATTATTTTTTAAACTTTCCTATGTTTTAAATTTATTACAATTCAATAAACACACTTTTTCAAGATTTCAAATATTCCTCTAATTTTTTCGTTGAATATACATTTTAGAAATTATAAAAATAATACTTTATTCTTTTTAGACACGAGCGTTTAACACATGTATATTTTTTGTTGTTACCAAAGTGTAATGCAAAAAAATTACAGAGTTCTCTTCGTACATTTTTTATGAAAATTTAAAACAAGTAAGTTTTATTTGTATAATCCAACTATGTAAACATTCTCATTTCAGACCAAATACGTATAATGATTCAAAATGAAGGTTTATTTTCAATAAAAAATACATGAACATATGTTTATACAAATTTTTATCACTTTATTTACATAATATCAATAGATTATTTCTTCTATAAAAAAAAAAATTATGGCTGGTCATTCACGATTGTATTGAATTATAAATTGTTTTAAATATTGTTATATCAAAAAAAAAAAAAAAACAATCTAGTATTTATTTTAATTTTTGAGTTTGCAATTATTTTCATTTCATTTTCATTTAAATGATATGGGGTGTTTATCAAAGATTACGTAGAGTAAAAACACACAAAACTAAAAATTTTATATTCTATTGACGTTTATAAATTCTTATGTGTTTTAAGATTGTTTATAAAATATGCTTTATAATCATTAATTTAATTTAATTAAAAACGAAATATTATAGTTCGAATTATTTTTGACATTAATCTTTAATTTTATTACTATCTCAATTATTTGAAAATTTGATTAAATATTGCAATAGAAACTAATTTTTTTTATTGCTCAATATTAGCTAGATAAAAAAAAACTCAGAACTTTTTATTCTTATGCCAGCACTTAACATGCAAAAATCTCCGCTTATTATGAAAAGTAAGGACATTATTTTATGAATATGTTTGTTGTTTCCTTTACATAAAACCCCTGCAGCCAACTACAAAGAACGGAAACTCGTCGAGCAAAAACTCGTTTTTTTCTTTTTTAATTTTCGATGCCTATCACTGTATAAAGTTTAAAAAATGCTTTATGGTTCTCTCTTGAATCCCAGTACACAAGATGAATATCTTTCCGTTAAGAGCTGCTTCTGATATCTATATATATATATATATATACATGCACCGCGGTTAATTCGAGCCTTGCACGCATTATACATTCCGACCCAAGTACGCGCGTATATAAATTCATTTCCGAGGAATTAATCAATGCTTTTTGTGTAAGCTCCCCCTTGCTTATTTCTTACTACCCTTGATCTCCTGCTACTTGAAGAATCTTTTTTATAATTGTTTAACGACTGTTTTCAACTGCTTTGGAGTGATTTTTCATCCCCTTTTTTTTTTTTTTACTGTTTGTTATCTTTCTTCCTCGGTATAGATATCTTTGCCCTCCTTCTTCTCAACAACGTTTTCCCTCTTTTAATTCTATCATTCAAGCATCTCGTAAACTTTGTTTTACTCTCTCTCTTCACTAGCTTACAGTCTATTTTTGCATTGCGCTTCGTTATCTGTGTTTGATTTTT